>BCHZ01000001.1:5609557-6104523 GCA_001599795.1 Exophiala calicioides | reverse complement strand
AACGTGTCAGGATGGTCCTCCCCGAGAATGGTCTTCCGTCGTTGTAGCACCTTCTCCGATAGTTGTAGTGCCTCCGTCCGTCGTCCGGCCTCGCTGTATCGAATCGCTAGAGTGTGCATCGCTGCTAACGTGTCAGGATGGTCCTCCCCGAGAATAGTCTTCTGTAGTTGTAGCACCTTCTCCGATAGTTGTAGTGCCTCCGTCCGTCGTCCGGCCTCGCTATAATCGATCGCTAGACGGTGCATCGCTGTTAACGTGTCAGGATGGTCCTCCCCGAGCTTGGCGCTCTGCAGTCTAAACACCTCCTCCGTCAGCGGTATCGCATTCCTCGACCATCCATTCTCGGCGAGTATCAGAGCCAGGATCGGCCACTCCTTGATTTTATCTTCCTCACTTAACTTATCTTGGCACCCTGGTATGCGAAGAAATTCAAAGGCATGAGGCAGCAACAAGCGGCGAAATGTGTAATTTTCACTCCTATGTTTCCACTCCACTGAACGGGTTAAAAGCGACAATGCATGTCGATAGTTGACCTGCGGCTCATCTTCGCCCATACAGTCCCGACACCACTCATGGACTAGAGGATGGAGGGACAGCGAAGTATCCGTGTTTCTCGTAATCAGCGAAAACGATACCAGCAAGGCAATGGAGGCTTGTACCGCTTGTCGATAGTCGAAGAAGGTCGCGATCGAGTCGTACCACGGTATGTAGTCAGGGATATCCCGACCTGCCCGTAGCTGGTGCCAAGCGTTATAGAACATCTGTTCGGGTATCTGGTCGTGGTGGTAGAATCCGAGAAGCCTCAATAGTCGTAGTGCTTGATTGGATACTGTATCCTGTCTTGACATGATCGTATCTACCGAGACTTGCCAGGTCGTATATGAGGAGTACTTATAGTCCGTGCCGAGATGTGTAGGTTGATACTGTAGAACAGTTTTTCGACGTCTCTCGTAGATTTCAAGATAGTCCTGTAAGGAACAAGAGGTCTCGCGAATGTAAGACCCAGCTTGCACGACTGCAAGTGCGAGACAACCTAGTACCTCGACAATTTTCCGGCCTTCTTTCGCAGCTTGTTGCGATGGGATTGTCTCTCCGAAGACAATGTTCGTTAGTAGTGACATAGAATCATCCAACGAGAGTCGCCCTATTTCCTTATAGCCCACGGTATTATAAAGTTGACATCCTGGATTCCGACTCGTTAGGATAATGTCGCCACGGCTTCCTGTTGGTAAGTACGGGGTCAACGAAAGTTTTGGGTCGTCGGCATTATCGAAGACTAGTAACCAGGGTTGCGATTCGTGGGCTAACTTTCGGTTAACACTATCGATATTCTTATCCACCTGAAGGACGCTAGCTATCTGGGCGAAAGATTGCTCGATACTTTCTCGCGTGCTTGCGTCAATCCAAAAGATACCCCAGTACCTAAATGAAATAAAACCCCTTGTTAACGTCAGTAGATAATTTTTTGATCGCCTAACATACCTCTCGCGATTGTCCTGTATATATTTTAGGCAAGTCTGAGTTTTGCCTGATCCTCCAAGGCCAAAGAGCACAAATCGTCGTTGAGGACAGCTTTGGAATGATTGTCCAGCTGTAAACGAGGTAGTGAGATGCTCGAGGTCCTTGTCACGTCCTGTGAAGACCGGGCTCAACAGATGAGGGACTTCATAGTGCTTGTTATACGAAACTAGAATACCATTGGACAACATTAATATCCTTCCGTGGCATTGGTATCACAATGACATACCCGGTTGCTCGATAGCTACACGTCGCGAACTTTTTCTTATTCGCCTGACTCTCTTGTACACCTTCTCAAACGTGTCGTCGGTTTTGGTTTCAAACCTACACATAGATCTGTGATCGGCATCCACCGGAATCTGTTCTTCGTGGTTAACATCGAGTAGAGCAGAATGCTTCTCCACGATCTAAAGCGAGTAAGCGATCGAAAGTCAAGATGAGCCGTGGCACTCTTACTAGACTCGAAAACCCCTTCATCGGTCGCTGCTCATAGAAACTATACACCTCATAGTCGAGAAGCTGGAAGCGGAAATCCGTGGTCAACCGGAGAAGAACATCCGAGTTTGTTTCGAGGGCTGTTAAGAGACGAGAAGAAGGCCGGTGGGTCATGAACTGCGCGACGTTCGCTAGTACTTTCCCATACGTCGCCTTGTCGCTCCCACGATGAGGGGTGCCGAGAAAGATTATGCCGAGAGTTGAAACCTGGATTGACTGAAACCGTGGCTCCAGTCGTGCTTGGAGTAAAGCCTATGAGAGTAAGTAGTAAGCCACTGACTTTTTCACGGAGAACTCTTGGATTGTTGTACCTGTTTCACCACAATCCCCCCAAGAGAGTGCGCGATGAATATCAGAGGACGTTCGACTTCCTAGTAACGTATTAAAATCTTATTCTTTCCTGGGCTCGCGTACTTTGTACCGCTGGCTCCTCTCTCTTGTCCACTAAGCTGCTAAGGAGACTTTTTGCATGATCAATCACCTCGGCCGTCGACTGTCCAAACGCGGCATTGGCGTTGTACCCGAAGGTCATGATACGGGCATCGGGGATCTTCTGCGGGAGGAAGTCTTTCAACCAGAACTTCTCGGACTTCGGGTGTGTCCAGGTCTTGATCGAATCGCCGCCGAGGCCATGAACGGCCACAATACTAACGTAAATGTAGCGGTTAGCGAAAGAGACGAAGTAACAGGGGAGCTTTTATCCGCAGAACTTCAAGAGAGACATACTCGACAGCAGGCTGTGCAGTTGCATCGTCAGATGGGTAAACGACGGATAACGCCATGTTGAGAAGAGAGTCAGTAGGTTAGGCAGTCTGAGGCATTCGGCGTCCTGAGGCTAGTCGAATCCGCGACAAATGGACTATTGTCAACTACACAGAAAGCATTGATCAAGTGAGAGAGAAGTGCAACATCAGGCTGGAGGTCTCGCATTATCTTTGAGTGTCGCAGGCAGTTCAGCCGCAGGGCGCTTAGGGAGCTTTCGGCTGATTGGGTTTGGAATTGTGGCATTGCCATACATCACGTGCAGATTGCTGCTCACGAGGATTGAGGCGACAAGAAACACTTCGAGACGTCGGTAAAGTTTGAGGGTCAGATAAAGTTCACGCCGCTGTTCTCGGGACGGTCCACGGCTATTTATTTGTGGGATTCCCTCCAGGCCGCAATTGTCCGCATTAACTTCGTCATTTTGGCTGAACATTTGGATAGCGAAACCTAGTCAGGTCAACAGAATTGGCGGGTCTTTTTCTTAGACCGGCTCATTGTCGGTGGCCCATCAGTTCTTGCACCCCCTGTTGGCGATAAAAAATGATTAGTAATCCACAATTCGCTGCCATAGGGTTCCATGATGTTGGTCAATGGGCCGCCGGCAGAGAGTACAGAGGTCGAGATGGTAGAATTGCCGGACGTCAAGACTGTTAATAAGAAGTTTTGCAGTCGATGAAAATTTGCCCTACAAAAGCGCCGAAGGTGTGGATGCACTTGGTATATATCATCCATAAATCAACGAGGTACCCTCTTCCGTGACCGGCACATGCAGGAAGCAAACCCAGTTTCAAGCCGGCTTTTTGGCCACAGTCAGGATCGCAACCCAGTCCCACTTGACCTCCCTGTCACCGTACTTCTCCTGGAAATGCTGCTCGACAACCTTCTTCGCTCGGTCTCCGTATTTCTCTCGCTGTTCTTCCGTCCAGCAACGACTCATAATCATCCCCACTGATCCGACCATCATGCCCACCAGCTCCGACCCCAGTATAGCACTAGTTCGTGGAACCGATTCAATCTGGATGTCCACAAAGCCGACTTCAGTGACGGCATCTTTCACCCACGCCGGGTTTTCCCAGTGGCCTCCAAAGGTGAAGACCTTGTACAACTCGGCATTCGGTGGCAGGGTGGGAATTTCGGGGTCGCGGGCGAACGCATCACGTATGTCCTGAAACCACCCGATGATCTCCCATGAGCTCATGGCGACGGTAGCGCCCGGGCGCAGCATGCGAAGTAGTTCTTGCGTCCCAGCCTTCCAGTCCGGGTAGACCATGGGGCCGAAGTTCAGAAAGATGTTGGTGTAATGCGAGCTGGGAAGCTTCGTGTCCATGCCGTCAGCCTTGATGGCCCTAGCACCCTTCCATCCTTCTTCTTCGATCCGTGCGCGGGTGAAGTCGACCATTGAGTCGGCGAAGTCGGCGCAGGTGAGGTCGAGCTTCTCCTTGGACTTGTCGCCGAGCATGGCCATCAGATGAGCCGAAACAACACCGGTGCCACATGCCAGGTCGAGGACAACGAGTTCCTCCTCGCCAGAGAGACGGTCCAGGTTTGCCCGTTTCAAGAGGGCTTGGGCGTAGTGGCTGGTCAGTTTCTCGGCTGTCGCATGGTACATCTTGGAAATCTCTTTCGAGTCCCACATGATCTTTGCTTCCTTTTCAGGAGGTGCCATAGTTGAGACGAGGAGGCGTTGCGAGGTAGAGAAGCGGAGCGTACTTGACGGTTTGAAATGAAGTTGTCTCAGCGTTTCTTTGAGAGGTAGTCCGACTCTTTGTGCTGGGATACTCATAGGATAGTAAGGGGGGTAAGACGGGTAAGACGGGTAAGACGGGACAGAACAAAAGAATGAGATCCAAGCCTATGTCGGCCTGAATTTATATATCGAGGACCTTGTTTTCTCTCCCCTTTTCGGAGACTTACGTTCGTGAATGTCTCCGCGTAGTGACCTACCTATAGCACAATTCACACGTTAAAGCACAGATAAATATTTACCTAACGTTAAGAAAAGCGGATGCAATTTAAACTGGAGTTAGCCATAGGGTGTTGCACTTTGCATGGATTTCAATAACCACTTCACCAAGTTGAATTCATGTCTCCGACTACGTCCCAGGATCGAGGGGCTCGCGGAGACTTTAGGGTGGGGAGGTGCCAAGACCACTATGTCACTTATCTGCCGCCTAACTCATTGTGCTCCGAGTCATTGTGCCCATTTTGCCTTTCTAGGCGCCATGAGTCAGGAGGCTTGATCACGTGTAGGGCGCTGACTCATGACGCTCCACAACTGGCATGGCAGTAAACAATCTTCAGCATTTCCACTGCACGAAAGCACATCTCCCACCGCATGGTTTTATCGTCGGACTTCGATCCGAATACCATGCCTAATGCCCATCCCCGTCCGGACACAATCTCCCTCCAAAATTAGCCAAGCTGGAGAGGGTTCCCAGGCTGTCGGCGCCAGAACGCGGCTGCTCAAAGATTCTCTCAAACCCTTGAATCCCCCGAGGCCGTCTTCAGAGAAGACCAATGAAAATGGATTACAACCAACAAGTCAGCTTCGCCCGGTGGGAAAACCTCAGGCACCAGACACCACTCGTCGGCTAGCCGCAGGCCATACAAGAAGTCAGTCAACTGCAACGACCGGCGTTTCAAAGCTCCCCTCCCAGTCGTCCGCGGCAGCAACATCTACCCTAATCTCGAACATCCCATCTAGGAATATCGGCGGTGCACAGGGTTCCAAACTGCCCTCACTGCATACCCGGGCTCCGAGTGCCCCGACAAGGTCGAGTACACTCGGTCGCGGGGTTCCCGGATTGGTGACGAAGGGCACCCCTCTCTCCCTCAATGGACCAACTGCAAGTTCTGAACGGCCATCGCTTCGAAAGCCAGACTTCAACACCTTCCATCAATCATACAGCCCTAAGAAAGTCAATCAAGTGACCCCTCCTAACTCCGCTACCCTTCCTACCACTACTCGACCCAGATCTGACGGACACAACGAGCCCTCGGCCGAGGCTGCTCATCTCCGGGACGAACTTCTGCAGTTGTCCCTCTTGCGCGAGGGATCAGCAACCACTCTCCGCAGCTACAAAGAGAGCATAGTCCTGCGATTGAGGACAGAGTCCTACAGCCTGGATGACCAATTATGCAGTCTAGAAATACTCGAGTCCGACCGACGAGCCAAGGTCAACAGGCGCGCCGTTAGAAACTGGCTACAAGAGGACCCCGCGTCGCCGATCACAGGATCCGAGAAACTAGTTATTTTGGGAAACTGCGTCAAGGAACTGGCCGACATCTCGAGGCGAGAGGGGCCATTGGATACCATGATGGGAGAGTTCGAAATGTGGCAGATCCTCGCGTCTTCTAGAACTCCAGACCTCGCACTCCTTCCTAGGGACAACGCGGTGTTTTGTCTGACCCCCCTCGGCCCACAGTGGTCGGCCTTAGTTTCGTCGGTGCATGAGCGAGTGAAGGCGTGCGCGGCCTCGTTGGGTGATCTACAGTGTCCGTGCGAGGCCTCATCGATGGGCCAGTTCATCAAACTGCATTCGACGCTGGCCGAGCAGATAATCCAAGAAATTGGCATTTGCCGGCAGATGGAGGGCCTGATTCTGCGACAAGAACAGGAGTGGCTGGCTGATTACATTACCAACGCCATTTCCGACGCGGAGATGCATCACTCGGCACACGCTAGTCAGGACATCGGCAGGAGAGGCATCTGGGATACGGGGTAGCCTGGTCGGAACCACCCGGGGCATTAGAGTCCTCCTTTCCCGAGAATAAGATATCCAACTGCCAGATCCCAGTGTCTTTCATGGGTAAGCTTGTGCTGTCTTCGATCACGTGGCCACCCCCCTCCGGTGGAGAAGAAACTACTCAGTAGGACAACTAGGACGTCCACGACGTCAAAGCGTTAACTCCGATCTTCCGACCTATCCGAGAGTGTCCATACCAGTATGTAACTTAGTGGGGGGTTCTCAGCGTTGAATCAAGGCGACGGCAATTGGATGACAGGGCGGCGTCGTACGTGCTCGTGTTTGTCCTCTTCGCAGCCGGACGTGGCGGCTGAGTGGGTCTCCCGGATCTCTGTCAAGAAGACGGCCACGACCGCCCACGCCCTTGTACGGCCGAGTACTATGGGATTGACAGCCAGAGACATGAGGAAGATTCTTAGCATTAAAGCATAATTTGGCCATGGGGAGGGATAATCGGACGTGGCTTGTCAGGCGTGCCAGGCCTGCACGCGTCACCACTGATTGGTTCGCTTTAGCCCTTCGATCATGCACTTGCTGCTGGGCTGCAGCAGCTGTTGCTTGGTCATCATGCTCGGGGCAGCGTCGCATCGGGCCGAGTCTCTGCTCCAGGCTGCCAACTCGTCCCAAAGCTTTTCTGGTGAGACCGATCACAACTGCCAGTGTGTTGTAATAATAAGAATAAGTCAGAGTGCGACCGGCAGGAGTTCACTTGCGAGGCCTTGCCGGACACCGGGACTCCTTGGTGACAGCTTCCTCCAGAAGCTACGCCCCTCGACAAAGAAGAGAGCGCTGCGTCATTGGGCAGCACGCGCTTCTGTGTTTTCAGGCCAGGGCAATGGGAGGCCAGTATGTCCTCCGGGTAGGAAGCAAGGGTCGACGCGGGGCGACGCAGGTGCAAGTGGCATAACACCATGGTACGCGCATCTCATGACGGTCTGGTCTGATCTGGCCTTGAGGTCTAATTAGTTCTTTGGTCGAGGAGAAGTTAGTCGGAAAGCTAGTAGGTGCATGGCGGGAGGATGGCATGGCACGCGGCAGGCGGGTCGGCGACTGAGGCACACAGCCGGGAGGTAATAATTATCCCCAGGACTGACGCCGTACCTAGGCACATCGATGCCGCGAGGGGGAGGCACTCTGGGCATGTCCGGGTTACTAAGGTGTGCCTGGGAAGAGGGGGTTGGGGCGCCTCGGGCTTCGCTGCCTTACCTAATAGCCCGGTGGGCGCCCAGTCAAGTCACTGACAATGTCGAGTTGCCTGAGTAAGAAGGACGAGCCGCGGCTGGACGGCTCGCACTCGGCTTTCTCCTCGGGCGTTGCTTAACTAAGGCGTGCTAAGGC
The DNA here is from genome assembly GCA_001599795.1 of Exophiala calicioides. Taxonomy (NCBI): domain Eukaryota; kingdom Fungi; phylum Ascomycota; class Eurotiomycetes; order Chaetothyriales; family Herpotrichiellaceae; genus Exophiala; species Exophiala calicioides. Next base: position 6,096,661 of record BCHZ01000001.1, on the reverse strand, counting down.
TCTGGACACCTAAGTAGGTAGGTACTCCGGGCCACGAGTGCCTAAGTGCCTAATAGCGGTGCTAGGCCGACCAGGCTGTCCACTGCAGTGGCCGCCTAACCCCATCAGTGTGATCCTTGATCCACGCGTGATGCATCTCTGACAGTCTGACTACTTAGCGGCCCATTCGAGCGCCGAGTCATTCGTGTCATTGTGACTAACCGATCGGCTTCCCGCTGACACCCCATGCAGCCTGCGACCTGGCGACCTGGCGACCTGCACCTTGCAACCGGAGACCTGCAACCTACAGGCTACAACCTGCGACCCTCTTCTGACCCGGCTTGATTCGCTCTCCGTCTCTTGCTCGGTCTCTTGGTCTCTTTGCCTCTCTCTCTCTTACTCTTCTCGAACCTGCATTGTGTTCTTCTTTCCACACTCTCTTGCCACGCTCTCTTGCCCTTGCCCTTCCTTGCCTTTCCCTTTGGGACCCTCCGCCTGCCGAGTCTCATCCCGTGTATGATCGTCCTCGCCGCCGCCGCCGCCGCCCTCCTGTCCTCCTGCCCTCCTGTCCTCCTCTACCCGGCCTTGAACATCACACGCAACCAGACGCTCGCTTAGGCATGTTCTCGCACTGGCCTCTACCGCACCTTGCGAGCATGCCAACACCCCGGTTCGCCTCCTGCGCGCCTCCCCTACGATAGATCGGAGAGGGAACCCCCTCTTCCTTGACTCCTTCCTTCCTGCGGCCCTGGAGTTGGCTTGCCACGCGCCATTCTCTCCCAATCGGCGTCCCTTCCAATGTTGTCTTGCGCACTCGGATCGCTTCTAAAGAGGACTTGAAGCCGGCAAGAGATCGGAGGAGGTGATGGACAATGAATCACATGCTCCTAGCGATCCAGACGATGCGAAGTTGAGATCTCCTATGGCCTCCGGCCTGCTACTCTCTCGCATCACAAGTGCGCCCGAACCTCGACGACCAGATGGCCATTTCCTACCACCTTTTGACCATCCACCACACAAACGCGATTCTCCCATGGACCGTCCCTATCAACGCTCGTACACCGATCTGCCCGCTCATTCTACCGGGCATTTCTGGCCCTCGGGCAGCTTGAGCCCACGAGTCGACCTGGCCGACCCCCCGCACAAACGGATACGGCTGGACTCTGTCTCCGACAATGTCGAATCCGAAGGGGATTCGTCAAAGAAGACGATGGATACATCTGTACGTTTATCTGTAAAACCCCAACAGGATACTAGCCGCAGTATTTGGACTTGATTCCCGCTGACTGCCGCTTCGCCGCCCTAGACTGGACATGATGTTTATCCGCCGCACAATCGAGTCCCGCCGTTGCCACCTCCCGATAGCGGCTTATTTTCCCACCGGGACCCGCTCGAATCATGTGGCAATTGCGCAGATACGGCATCCGTCGTGTTGGACCTGGTGAGAGGATTCCTAGAACTCCAGTCACACATCACCCACGCGCTCGCCGTTCCCGCAGGCCGCAAGAGTCCCATAGAGGTAAGCCCACCGCCCGCGCCATGGAAATGGACGGCGCTAACGGGACCAAAGTCTAGCGAAGTCGCCAAACTCGGCCTCAGACAGTCTCTCACATGGACCGTCAACGAGATTCGGAATACCTGTCGTATCGTACAAGACAGTACAGCATCCAAGCCCGAGTTGCCCCCCATAGCGAATGTCATATCGCCCCCGTTCGTCACCGACATACGACATCTATCAAGACATGGCCAATCGCCCACCGCCCCCTCGTCTATAAATGACCTCCGCCGGACCCCCTCGTCACAGGACCCTACTCGCCATGACGATTATCAGCGAAGAGTGATCGACCATCCTTCTGATCAGACCCCTCGACCATTCGAGCAGATGCTGCCGTCCATTTTACAAGGCGAAGAAATGAAACGAAGCATGCATTATGAGCAAATGATGACGGGCACAGGGCAGTCGCCGTACCCGTCGTCATCCAGTTCGGTCTTTGGCTCGGCCCATTCACCGATGCAGTCCCAACCTTCCAGCCGAACATTGCCGTCGCCGCCCGGGGCACATTTCCCACAAGCGGGCAGTGCGGGCTCCGCCCAGTACTCACCAAGTACGACCACGTCAGCGCACCATAGTCATCTCCAAGACCTCCAGCACCAGATCTCGACCAAGGCACTGGCTCTACAGACCCTCCAGCGCGAACACGATCAACTCTTGGCTGCATTCTCGCGGTCTCAAGTCCGGTGTACGGCTCTGGACAAGAAGTCGCAAGTGTCGGATCACGAAATCAACACACTGACGGAAGACAACCTTCGACTGCAGCAGCAGCTGGAAAGTCTAGAGAGCCAGTTGCAGGACCTGGTCAAGTCCCGCGATGAAATGCACCAGCAATCATCGGCCAACGGAGCCCAGTGGCGACAAATTATGGCCATGTCATCGCAGCTACAACTCAAAGGGGCCGACGAGGCGCGGCGACACAAACTAGAACGAGACGACTGGGACCAGGAACGAACGTTGCTGCAGACCAGGATCCAAGAACTCGAGTCTGGCAAGGGCAGCCTGCCTGAGACCAAAGCCGCGTCTGAGTCGACGACCCCTGTGGCTCACGATGCCATTCTGACCTCTGATTCAATTGACGTGCTCCGAGAAGAAATTGTCCGGCTCAGGCGTCACTGCACTGAACTGGAGCTAATGCTGCAGGAACTGGCCGGGGAGACCCAGCAGATTGAAAGTGCCATCCACGCTATGGAGACTGTACGGCGGAATCTGGCAACTCGGACACGTCTTGCCGACGATGGTGAGCAAGCTAGGTGAGGCGAATACCAGGTAGAGATAGAGTGCCCACAATCGGCCGGGAGTCAAGTTTCACAAGCCCCCGAGACTTCCTGCCTCCCTGAGTACCGCTTTGCCCGCCGGACCGACGGGCTGGACCTTCGCTGGGCTGTGTCTCTATTTCCCGCTATGTTAACCTTTTCCTATGCGGACCACTCTCAACGGTCGTGCCCTGCATGGCAAGCGAAGTGTGGCGGTCCAATGCGATGCCCTACCTATCAGTACCGTTGTATAAAGGAACGGGGGAGGGATTTTCCAGCTGACATTCCGGATAAGGCTGGAAGACAGAGTGGCGGACACAACTTAGGACCCCACCGCCAGGATGGATGGTGACAATTCGTTCCTGGCCCCCAGATTGAAAATCGACCTGGGGTTCCATTGACCTCCCGCGGGAGCCGTTGTTCAGGCATTGATTGCCACGGTTTTCGGTTATCAGGTATTACATAACGTCGAGCACCGTGCTCAGCCACATACATGTTGAAGAAGACATAAGGATTGACCCCAGCCAGTGTGAGCCAGACAGTGTGAGATGACACACTCGGAGTCGCGCGGAGCAACCCTGTCGTTGTATTTGTTTAGCTCGAGGTATGACATAGGATCTCCTAGTAGAGCATTTTGTACCAAAAACCCGAGGGCGTAACATGCAGCAGCTCTCGGCCGTACGAGGCGAAAGTCGAAGTGTGAAATAACTGTTGGAAGTCTTTTGTGCTGGCCTCCGTCACCTCGGATGCCTCGTAGTTGAAATACTTCTTTGGAGTACGTACGGTGGACGGAGTACGGATACCTACCCACGTGCTACCTTAGTAGCTTGCTAGGTACTTAGTGAACGACCAGTGATTGGTGGATACAGGATACGGGATACGGGAGCGTAATACCAGTACCACTTTGAAGGCGGAGAAGGAACCTTGAAAGGCACTCACAGAACTAACTTGAAGCTGGGCGTTGAAGCTGGGTCGAGTGGGGCGCTTGGCTCTTGGCTCTTCGGTCTTGCGTAGTGGTGATTCGTCAGTCGGACTCCGTACTCCGTATTCAAGTGGCTTCGACTCTGGGCTCTGTGCTCCGTATCCTGCAAGTCATCGCAGGCCACAGTCCGCAGTCCACAGTCCGCAGTCTGCAGCCTGCAGTCCCCTCGTCACCATCACCTCAGCACCTCAGCACTTCAGCATCTCAACAGTTCGCCAGCATGTCGACATGCCAGCATGCACCGTCCCCCCCCCCATTCTTGCCGACCGTTCCTAACTTGACCTGCTTCGCACCTCCCAACTGACCGCGCTGGCCCGCCTGATTTGCCACTCTGCCGCAGCGAGTGCCTCGGATGGACGCAGCCTCTAGTCTCCAGCCTCTGGCCAGCCTCAAGCCTCAAGTCTCAAGCCTTGTCGGATCTCTGGCCCGCACCTTGACTTGGAGCCTAGCCGGACAGAACTCGCTCATCGGCACCTCACTCGCCTTCAACCCCCCCGCCACCACCATCGTCGCCACAATTGCACGCTGAGCTCATCCATCTCCGGCCGTCCCATCGTCTCTCTCGCTTTCCTCGGCCGATCCCTCCCTCCCTCTCCCTCTCCCTGCCGCTGGCTCCCACGCCTCCCGCCTAGTCCGCCATGGGCGACAATCTAGATGTGAGGTTGCTGAAGGGCTCCCTGGGCGCAGCAAGGCCAACCCGCGTCGTCAAGAGCTTGTACGGGGACAAATCCTGGGTCGAGGATCTCGACATCATCAACGAACTGGGGGCACACACTGGGTGTGTCAACGCGCTAAGGTTAGACCTCCTCTCCCCTCTCACGTACGTAACCCGTTATCTCTGACCCTGCCAGTTGGTCCTCGAGTGGCAACCTGCTCGCCTCCGGCTCCGACGACACCAATCTCAACATCTGGGACTACAACCCCGCCGGCCTTGCAAAGCCTTTCTCCCTGAACACGAGCGTGAGCACTGGTCATCGTGCAAACATCTTTTCCGTCAAGTTCATGCCCCACTCCAACGACCGAACCGTGGTCACCTGCGCAGGAGATTCCGAGGTCCGCGTCTTCGATCTAGAATACAGTGGCCCGGCCCAAGACGGCCCTCGCAACTCGAGCTTTGCCGCCACCAGCACAAGAAGCAGGAGATTCAACAATCTGTTCCGCAACGCCCGGTGGCTAAACGAGGGCAATACCAATGCTCGGGTATACCGTAGCCATGCGGAACGAGCCAAAAGAATTCTCACAGAGTCTAGTCCCCACCTCTTCTTGACCTGTTCCGAGGACGGGGAGGTGCGCCAGTGGGATCTAAGACAGCCATCGTCGGCATATCCTGCTCCACGCAACGGCCACAGCTACGGAAGATTCCGTCAAGATGCGGACGAGGAGAACGGAGATACGCCTCCCCCCCTGATCTCATACAAGAGGTATGCATTGGAATTGAACAGCATTTCGTGTGCACCCAGCCAACCGCACTATATTGCACTCGGTGGGGCTCACCTTCATTGCTTTCTGCACGACCGACGAATGCTTGGTCGAGATCTGGGATCCGAGGCAGGTCGCCCTGCAACCCGCACACCCTCTGCCGGAACCCCAGAAGACGAGACGATGGCCGAGGCCACCAGATGTGTACGAAGATTCGCCCCGAAAAACCAACCCTCGATGCGGACTCTCGATCGCAACCAAATCACGGCGTGCAAAATAAGCGATGCCAATCCCAACGACTTGATAGCTTCCTGGTCGGGAGACCATATTTACAGCTTTGACATTGTCAAGTCTCCTGATGCGAGAGAGGTTGACGAGAAACAAAATGCCGATTTCCAAGCACGCCGCCTCAAGGCTCAATCCGATCACAAGAGGAAATGGGACAAAACAGGTAATTCTCGTGGGAGTGTGAGTGAAGCCGCCAACACGAGACGGCGCGGCCGAAGGGTGCCGAGTAGCCAGGGAGGATCCGGCCACACTTCTCTCTCATCGAGACTCGACCATGGGCGGACAGGGCAGGCTCCGGCCCCTGCCGCCTCCTCCATCCGAGGTCCTGGCAACATAGGTCGCCGAGCCCCACGCTCCCCTCCTTGGGTACCTCCCGAGGCACATCAGTTGAGTGGGCGCGTGGCAAAAGCACTCTGCACTATGCACAGGACATTGCTCGCCGTTTTTAGTCTTCCGTCTGTGGAGAATTCGACAGAACTAACTCCTTACACGGCAGACTTCACCAGGGTGCTTGGACTCTCTGCGTCTCTTCTTCCTCAGATGGATGAGATCATCCGCACCTGGGCCTATCCAACCAATCCTGACGAGGACGAGGTTGCTCAACAAAACACTCTACGGAGGGATCGGCAGTCGTCCTGGCGGTTTGTGCAAGCCTCGGGCTGTCTGGCACGCGTCTTGGGTGGTCGTCTACAAAGCCTGAGTGTCGGCCCGGACATTCGATTGTCTCGCTTTGACCAAATCCGGCCGGCCATTCACGAGGCTAGAAATATCTCGGACCAATCGAGGTTCTACTACGATTTTTTGAAAGCAATTCTCCTATGGCTAGACGGTGGCCAGGAAGCTGTTCTACAAGGATTCCGGAGGCCGGCTCATGTGAGTGGCGAAAGCCGTCGATTCCCGCTTGATCATAACGATAGTCTTGCAACCTTCGTCCCTAGGCTGCGAAGCTATCTATTGGCTCTTGCAGACGGCCAAATCAGCGTGCCAGACTTGGATAGCAATCCGTTCCTGCGCCCCCCACGTCCAGACCTTTTCCCCAGTCAAATCGTAGCTGTCGAGGCATTCACCCGAGTGCTTGCGGACGTCAGGCTTGAGATGAGACGAAGTATGTCTGAATCTCAAATCGACCTTGCAAGCCCCAGCACTACCGTTCGCGTTGAGGACAAGGCTATGGCAGCAATCTTCTGGGGAGTCAAGGTAGGGCGATCACTTCTCTCCCGTGCCTCTGATGATGTGGACTACCCTTTGGCCTTCCATGCATTCGGGGGGTTTAGGCTGCCATCCTTGGACTCGTCAGATGGGGACTGGCCAGACGGTGAATCGTCACATGCAAGTCTCGGTCCAAACGAGGAAGAGCAACTCCGGGAAACAACTGATTTGGGAACACCGTCTCTGGGTCCGTGGACCGGTCCGTCTGAACCGGCTGCTGGGATGACACGACATGGCCTTGAACTTACTGACAGCTCTGGTGATTCTGATCTGGAAATGAGCACAACCCTTACCGTCCATCTTGGAGATGCCGTCGAAGGTGGTGAGGAAGACAACCCCGAGGCTGCTGCCGCTGACGACCAGGACGAGGACAATGAGGATGACCATGACGTTGATAATGAGAATGACGATTCCGAAGGAGAGCGAGATGATTCTGACAGTGAAGATGACGATGGCGTTCGCCGTGCCGCAGACCAATTTCTTCTTCGTCATCGAGCCGGCTTCATGCGGTCTCAAGAACGTGCCATGGTGAACCTCGACGTTCCATATTCATCTCACAGCCGGGTTTACCGAGGCCATTGCAACACACGTACGATCAAGGATGTCAATTTCTACGGTTTGAACGATGAGTACGTCGTTAGTGGTTCCGATGATGGCAATTTCTTTATCTGGGACCGTAAGACCTCCAAAATCCTCAACATCTTGGAGGGAGATGGTGAGATTGTGAACGTGGTCCAAGGGCATCCATATGAACCAATGATTGCCTGCAGTGGCATTGATAGCACGGTCAAGATATTCGGACCCGGCAGAGGCAGCCGAGAGCGCGAGAATGCCGAGCTTGGAGTTGATATCGCGAACGTGGGTGGCAATGTGCATAGCTCGTTGCGTTTTGACCGGCGAAGCTTTGACCGGCGCAGCAGATCAATGAGAGCTACGGCTAGCGGTGAGGATGATGGTGATGACAGCGAGGAAAATGGAACCTCAGTAGGTGGTCTGAGGAGCCGACGAGCAATGCATCGGAGTTATGAAATCACCAGTAAGAATGATGCGGAGCGGAGGCGCGGTGCCGCAGACACGTTCATCGGGGTAGGTTCCCTGGAAGGCCTGATGGCCTAGGTGTCGATCATGACGAGCATGCACATGATTTATGACACCAATTTACGACCATGCTAATGTGTCTGCTGTCGTATAGGACGGTGTGCTTACAAGATTCGCCGTGGCATTACAGAGAAACCCATTGCAAGAGGCTGGAGGACAAGAGGCTGGACGCCAATGGATCGTAGGCCCGGGCGGCACCATCGCCGTGGACGACAATTGTCTGGTATGACCGTGGCCCAAACGCTGTGGGTGCTCTGGCTGACGTGCTTACAGATTATGTGAGATGATCGTCTCATCCACCATGCCGTCGGCCGATCATGATCCAATTGCTCCTCATAGAGCATTGGCTATACCAACCACAACCTGAGATGGTCCGCGAAGTTGGACAGAGGGTAGCGGAAAGCGAGATGACTGTGACGACGGAAAAGACAAACACTGCAAAAACTGATTACCGCTACGACTAATGATTATGAATAGGATTGAACATGGGGAGAATCATGCCGGATAGTGGCAAGGGCCGCGGGGACAGGAGGAGTTAAACCCTACTTAGTTTCTTCGGGTGGTGAAGCTGAAACGGAAGCTCCAGTGAGGGTTCGGTGGTTTTCTAAGGCTCCTTGAGATAAATTGACGCCACTATTACCTTGACGAACTATCGGAACATGGACTCTATGGCCTAATTCAGTGGGAAATCCACCGAGATATTATTACTCAACAAATGCCTTGAGACAGGAACAGTGTTTTGAACGGAACCCCTCCAAGCAAGGCTGCAGTGGGGCCGCCCACCAATGACAAGGCACGAATTAAGCCAAGACATTCCGAATGCAAAGTCTTGGCAACTCTGCGACCTTTTTTTTTTTCGTATCCCTCTCGCGCTTCCCATCGTCGTGCTCTCTCAATTCTTGGTCCTTCGCCGAGTATTACAGTAGTTCCGACAATCCGATCGGATCCGACCGAAATGAACGGACATGAATCAGAAGAAAATCCACCAAAGCCACCTGCATACCTGCAGACGTTGCTTGATCAGCTCCCCACTCCTCCAAGTCCGGCAACCTTTGAGCCCACGCTACAGGACATAGAGAGCCTCGGCAGCCGGCAGCAGCAATATACATATCTACTGCTTTCCCGCCACCGACTGACACAGCGTCTCGCCTCGTGCCCGGGGATTCCGCCGGAGCTCGTGCTGCAGCGTGCGTGCGTCTACCAGGCGCTGGGATACAGTGAGCTTGCGTTGGCCGATGCCTATGTCTCGTTCACACTGTGCGAGGTCGTCCTTGAGGGGCCGGAAATCTCGGACCTCGAGCCGTGCGGGTTGGATGGGGGTTCCTGGCCTGGGGGGGGCGATGAGGAGGAGTCCCGCGTGGTCGCGACTGCACACCAGTATCAGTCTTTGATCGTGCTGTGTCGGTCCGCGCTGCTTCTAGGCTGTGTGCACCAAGCTACGCTCTGGTACGAGGCCCTACTCCGGTTGAGGGAGTCACTGCTGGCCTCGGCCCTGAATGAGGGGGGAGAGGGAGCTGGGGGAAAGGACGGCCAGAGCGCTGCCCGGCTTGCCGTGTTGGCCGATCTCTCCGACTTCTTCACGATCGATGGTGAGGATCACGGGTTTGTGCAGAGTGTCAATGCATTGGGAACCGCCAAAAATCCCAATACCACCTTGTTTGGCTGGAGTTTGCGGCAGGTGTACCCTTGGAACGAACACGAGCCGGACAGGATGTCTCAAGAAGCGCTCAAGGAGATCAACGGCCAGCTCGATGAGGCGGCGCCGGATCTTGAGGCCAAGGTAGCGGTTTTACCTGCCATGGGCTCCCCTGGTCAGATTAATCCACTTGATGACGGGGCGACTTCGGGTTCTGCGCCCGCCGAAGAAGTGTCTACCCAACTAGGCCTATATGCGAAAAAGGACTTACCGCCAGACTCGATCATACTGGAAGAACTCTCTGTTCTGACCGGTATTCGCCCACACGGCGAAGCCCTCTGCGATTCCTGCGCCGCCGACATGGAGAGCATACCTCCCAATGACCGGTGGTACTGCACAGGCTGCCACATTCCTTTCTGCTCCGAGGCGTGCTGTGTAGCCGCAAAGCAGAAATACCACGCTCCGAATGACGAAGACGACGAGACAGACGAAGGCTACCCACCGACCGAAACCCCCTTTTGTCCCGGATCGAGTGGGATTGAAGACATCCACACGTTGGGGCGCGCCGAGAGCTCCACGACACCCGAATGGGATTTGTATTTCTTACTATTGTCGCGAACGCTGCAGATGGCCGAGACCCAGCTGGTTCATCCCCTCGATCTTTTCGACATCAAGTATCTCTGGGGCTACTTCTCCCCTCCTCTTCCTCCTCCTCTCTCAGCTGCCTCAGTCCACAGCCTCGGGCCCAGGACACTTCCCTACAGCGTCCGGCACCATGTCGAACTTCCGCTCCAGTGGTTCGAAACCCTGATGCACTCGCGGGACGGCTGCCGACCGTATACCGCGCACTGGCTACAAAACCACGATTGGTGGATCTTGCAGACGCTGTTCGCCAAATTCCGCGGCGTCGCCGATGCCCAGCAGTCGACCTGGACGGGAAAACCCGAGGTCGCTGCCGTTCATCCGCTCTGGTCTCTAGCGAACCACAGCTGCAACCCCAATGTCACATGGAATCCTTTGGGAGTCAGGAATTTCACGGTTGTCAAGGAGAGGGTGTGGAGGGGAGGAGGAGGCAGTGGTGGTGGTGGTGGTGGTAGTGGTGGTGATGGAGGCAAGGCTGGTGGCGAGTGGAAGGGCATCAAGGCTGGAGACCAGATCTGGAATCACTACACTGATATCCATAAGGAGAACTTCCGAGAGCGCAGGGCGATGCTGCAGGCTGTGCTTGGTGGAGATTGTAGGTGTGAGAGATGTACAGCTGCCAGTGATGCAGAAGGAGGCCATCACTCGGCCGCATGAATTGAGAAACAAGGTTAAGGTTAAGCTAATGTCACGCTAAGACCTTAGCCTGAGTTATGAGTCTGTTCCTGTTAATCTAAGTTGGTGCTCGGGCCTGCTGCTCTTGGAATCAGGTTCACTAGCCAAACCTTAAAATTCACTAGAGTTCCTCGTCTCTTTCCAAAGCGCAGCCTTGCGCTGGGAGCGCACACTTGAATAAACAATCTCTCAGAACTCTTTCTTGATTCATTCGCGACATGCTCGAACGACAGTGCCGCTGTCGACTTTTGCCTCTATACTTGGCCATCCCTTTCTTACTTCCCTTTCTTACTGGCCTGGCCTTGCCCCCAATCCCGGCTCCGGACTTCACTGTGTCTACTTTATTTCCTGTTGCCCCCTTCGCACCTCAAACTTCCCACTGCGCCGCTTAGTCCAATACTTCTGGGTGAGTGCCCTTCGACTTTCGAGACTCCGCTAATCGTTAAAGCTCTCCTCCCTCCTGTCCCTCCAGTCTGGGCCTTCCCTCCTCTTCCGCAAACACTTTCAGGCAGGTACAGCCTGTCTTAGAGCAACATGACCACCGAGTCCAGATCCAAGCTCCCAGGGATGCTAAGGAATCTCCCCTTTGTTAATAGGGAACAAATCCGGAGCCTTCTATTTGCTATCGACGGGTTCTCAGTGATCCAAAATACCTACGGAGAGTTCAAAGCCCGGGAGCTTGAGGTTCGGAAAATGAATGTTCAACTGGCTTGGGGATCATCCTCGAATCTTGAATCTTCTACATCTCCATAAGACCATGGTTGCCCTTGAACGCCATTTATACCTCTACGCATGCGAATCTGGCAGAGTTCGAGTCTGGGGACTCTCGTTCGCTGCACAAGATATCACAAAAGTGGTCCGCGCAGGCAGCAGCGGGCAGGTACTATATATCATGAAAAGAATGTGTTTCAGATCGATGCAGGTCTTCACAACATACACCTGGCATGCCAACACTATATACTGCGATTTGTACGCGAGAGCTATTGACGGAAAAAGCCCACCGGTGTAGCTGGCTCTTCTTCACGCAAACCCAGTTTTTAAAATCAGGTATCCAACAGTACAATCAGAACTCCTCTCCCTTGGTTCTGCCACTTTCAAAGCTCGACTACACCGAAAGTTGACGAAAGCATGCAGTAGTCTGTATTGCAGGCTCGGTTCTCAAGAGGTGAATGTCCGTAGATCGGCCATCCGGTGCTCGTGTCAGTAATTCACAAGTGCTGGCGCGGGAAGCGCCTCCACGCCCTACAGCCAGCGTCAGAGACCAGAACAATTCAGAGGAATATCACGTGGGAATACCACAGCTTATCAGTCAACAAGTTCATGGAGTGCAGGAGTATCTATAATCCACATCCGCATCCACTGTTAGGTGAGCCATTGTCAGGCGACCAAGGTTTGTTTCCATATCCTGCCAAAGGATTTCGCTGCAGTGATGCTCGAAGCAGATGACTAGCCTCACAATACCATCATTCCCCTCCTCTCTTGCTGTTTCAAGTCTACACTAACTATTTGCAGGAGAACTATACAGTGGAGTGTGACAAATCGTGCTCTTCAGGTAGGGAGAACGGCCAAAGACTCAAAGTTGGCTCTGAATAGACCAAACGGAGCTGAAGATTGACGACTCAAGATTGAGTAACTAAACCAACTACTAACCATATGAAACGATTCCAAAGTGCCCATTGGTTTTGACATGAATCAAATCAATGAAGGCGAGTTCCTCAACAAAGATAGGTCTGTGTATTTTTCGGACGTGAACAGCGGATGGACGTCCGTTCCTTCACCGCATGCCTCTGTTGCATTGTCTAGCGGCAAGGAATTAATGGAAATTAGAGTAGTAGCACATCCATGTCGATTGGATACCCAACAGCCACAGCGAGGAAGTGTGATGGTCTAGATTCCGATAGTCCAAGGCGTCAGGTCAGATTTTTGGGAGGAATCCCGGCTCAATCTTTCGAAACCAGCTTTTCCTCCAGTGATCGACCGATCCCAAGCCCTCATCCGGCCTCTTGCATTACAAAGCGTCAGACAATGGATGAGAGACCAAGTTGATTTCTGCCTAGCTAGCGTAGATATGCAAGTGCTGAAGAGAGATGCCGCAAGACTTCCCCCATGCTATCTCTATCACGACCGAAGTCAGCCAGTGCGCAGCGCAAGCCATTTTCACATCCAGACATGGGGATCCCTGGACCATGTTTAGGTAGATGGACCAAAACAGTGCAGGGGATTTTCAGAACCGCTTCCGCTCAGACTTCGCCGAATGCTAGTAGGTCGGTAGGTAGGGGAGATCGGGGTCTGGCTTGCCTGCGCCGTTACCCTCTCAGCTGCTCCACAGCCCATCCATGGCTGGGATGGACCTATCCTGGAAACCAGACCATCCTCGAGGATGAGTGGGCCGCATTATTACATTCCGTTCCCCGGCCTTGTTGCAGGAAATACCGGCTCTTACCGACGTAATACTACTAGTAGGGGAAGACGGGTGGAAGCTTAGCTCTTGACCGCCGACGCCGAACGGCAGAAGTAGGTCTCATTTCTTTTTACGTGAAAACGCCATTTCTCATACTGGGGCCCGTCTCTCTCTCTCGCAATGCTTTCTACCCCGCGCGCCTCATTCCCTCCCCCCTAAGTAATCTAACTCTCTCCCACCCCAAGGACTTGTGTCGGTTTGGAAAAGTCGAGGGGAAGACGATAGGACTTAGACTGCCACTATCAGCCTTTTCACCGGCCTGAGAATCTGGTCTAGGAGGGGGGGGATGGAAGTCAGTGACTGAATTTCAATTCCATTGCAAGTGTTCGGCGTGCCTGTCCGCCGGATGCTACTGCCGGGGGGGGGGAGGATGATGACGATCAAGCAAGGTGGGCCGGCGTGCTGTACAGGGGGGCCCCTCAGCCGCCAGGTTAGCCCCCTCGGCCCTCTGGGCCCGTGCAAGCAGACTACCGGAATTAGGCAATTCCTCACCCCTTGATTGTGATTTTGTAGCTAACCTGCACATTTTCTGAAGTTCGACCGGATGATTTTGTCTCTCTCTCTCTCTCTCTCTCTCTCTCTCTCTCTCTCTCTCTCTCTCTCTCTCTGTGCGGCGTTGCTGCCTGGGCCGCTTCACTCTCCCCTCCCACCATGATATGTGGGATGAGGCCAATGAGAACTGAAGGACTGTCCTTGGGGGCTGGCTGGTGGCTGTTTTCGAGGAAAATTGCATGCTCAAACCCTGGTGACGACTGGCCCAGCCGCGGCCGGGTGCAAGCGAAGCTTTATGAGAAGCGTCCGTCTTTCTATTCGATTCCATGGTCGTTACATAGAACTTTGTTGCAGGAGTTATGAATCAGCTCTAGACTGCATGTGTTCAGTGACTGAGAGTTGAACTCATTCTCCTTGGTCTCAATTTCAATTACATCTCGACTTCAATTACGTCTCGACGTGAAATAGTTGTCGACTTGAAATCCGTCTCGTCTTGAAATACAATACCCGGTATTCGGTAGCGCGCAAGTTTCAGGGATGCGTTTGCAAATGCAAACCAGAGCTAGCCCAGGGCCCTACTGCACCCAATGAAGCCGTGGAGCGGACGCGCATCGGCAAGTAGTCCCAGGGGCTTGACTCACAGCAGGTAGTCAGCAACAACCCAAGGGAGGGGAGGGGGTGTGGGTCCCAAGTCAGCAAAACGACAAACACGGGGGGGGGGGAGAGAAACTGCCTAATTCTGTTTCTGACATGGGTAGGGCGGTAATTTTGATCACGGTCACGGACGCACTACTGGGAGCTATTGATCGGCTCTTAGAGATTTTACACGCAAGCGAACAGTGGGGGGTTCTGGGTGGGTAGGGGAACCTTCACACCCTTGTTTTTTTTTTTTTTGGTGGCAGGGCTTCTGTTGGGGCCGGCGGACCTGGAGTTGCGAGAGGGGGAGATGAAATCTGACCATGCGTCGAGGGTATTTAATCCCATCAGTTGCCGCCATGTTGGGAGAGTTTCAGTCTTTTGCGTTGTTAGCAACCAACATCAAAGGTCAATTGATCCTCTCTCTTCCCGACTACTTAGACGCCGAAAGCTTATTTATTGCTTGAGTCTCCGCCCTCCCACACTTTGGACATGGCCACTATTACTCCCTTTTCTTACGGGCTCCTAGACGTCGAGGGAAGCCAGCTCATGGAGCCGATTATCGGGATGGGCAGGACGGGAGTGGTGGTGCTCCACTATGGGTATGCGCTGAAATTGCCCAAGATCCAGTCGGCGAGGGGGCTGAGTGCCGACAAGGCTGAATCGCTGGCACGGTGGGCGATGAGGGCACGCGAGTCGATCGCGTACGAGAAGTACGTCTACGCCCGGCTGGGCCAGCACGAGGGGATCGTGTCGTGTCTGGACACGTCGGGCCCGGGGATCCTGATGGCGCGCATGGGCAACGGCAACCTGCACGACTACCTGGCGCAACACCGGTACGGGGAAGGGCAGCCGGGCCGGGAACTGAAGCTGTCGTGGCTGCGCACGATGGCGTACACGCTGGCGTACATCCACGGACGGCGGGTGCTGGTGGCGGACATCGCGACGCGCAACATTGTGCTGGGCGACGAGCTGACGATCAAGTTCTGCGACTTTTCCGAGTCGACCGTGCTGCCGCTCGACGCCGACATGTGCGCCGTCTACGATGACGACCACGACGACTACGACCACGACTACGGCTTCTCCGTCGACACCGACCTCGCCGCCTTCGGTGCCGTCATCTACGGCGTCGTCACCCTCGTCGTCGACCGCTGCCACTTGGAGCTCTTCACCCATCGTTCGCCCTCGGGCCGCGCCACCTGGATGACCCGACGCCACCAACTCCCCAGCACCCAGGGTGTCTGGCTCGGTTCCATCATCGAGGCCTGCTGGACCAAGGGTGGCCTCCGCGACGCCACTCACCTTGCTGCTGAGTTGGACGCCGTCCCCTTGGAATAAGGCTGGAAACTGAGGGGGGGAGGGGGGGGGATCCGCGAGAGATATGGAAACCTTAGAATCCAATGGTATTTTTTTTAGGGCTGTCGACTCCAAACTTCATAGCCCCCAATGTGGGTTCTCGCCTAAAATATGGTTTGGGTCTAACAAAGATAACTCTATTTGTTTGCCAAGATCCCCTGGACGCTAGTGTCACTGCTTAAAATGCGGGCCGAGGCGCTATTCCCGGTCCGGACCTAACGATTCTTCATAGGCGAATCTTCAACACAAGCTCAATCAGGAGTTCCTTCGCGTTGCAGCTCCTCCATAGCTTTTTCATTTATTTTTCTTGCTATGAGACGACTACCTGTTTTTTTGACATGGGGGTGGTGATTCGAGGCTGGAAGACCAACAGGATGAAGCATTAAATGATAAATTTCAAAGCCCGACTTATATCTTTCTTGCGTCTTCGACCCTCTTTTTGGCATCGAACCCGGGATAAAGACTCGAGTGGGCAACTCGCATGACATTTAGGATGGTCGAGATGTACGAACGACATTCCAGAAACCCAGAAGCCAATCCAACACAGGTGGCCAGCCGTGCACCCACCCCGATATGTATTCCGGCAGAAAGTCATCCTCTCAGCTGAACGGTGTGCGGCCTGTTTCAGGCGAAGTCTAGCTGTTGTTTCCCTTTTTAGGGGATTGTCTTGTAGCAGTATTGTCTAGGTGGTCAGTGGCGTGAGATTGTCTGCAACAGAGTGAGGGTATTTAGTGGTTGGAGTTGCAGAGGTGCAGTTCCTGATAGGCTGCGTCGTCTTCACGAAGCCGCAGAAGAATTCGTGCCCGCGAGAAAAAGCAATCGGAGACACTGAGAAGTCCTTGTCTAGGGAGTACCTCGCGTATCGCTCAGTTCGTCGTCGACCGGGTGGACAATAAACCCTATCCTCCGTGAACCATCTTCATAATAGAAGTGAACTCTGACTTGACTAACTAATTCTTATATATGGATATTGTGTAGTTAGAAAAATCTTGGGTATAGTTGATAACAAACAGATGGAAGCAAGATGAACGAACGCAGAGAATGCATACCAAACGGTGGGTTTCTAAGAATAATAAATAATAAACCGTCTACTGATCAAGGTTCGGGTTTGAGAAGGAGAGTCCTGCTGGGTAATGATTTACCTTGGTCGCACCGTAACTTTCCAGCATTGGGCGTGTGACTGTCTGTCCATCGCCTCATTGACCCGAGATGAAGCGGTGAGTCGTGGTAAAGTCAAACAGGTGATTCCAATGCCGTCGGAGGGGTTGTATGTCGTCCAATGGGATGGAAGTGGAGCTCATTGCAACGCCTTGGTTGGACCGACGTGGAGTTGGTCAGAGGTAATGCTGCCCGCTTCTTGGGTATGAATAGTAGGAATAGCACGCAGGCCGGGAGTTCTTAAAAGAGGATCGTGAGCTGGGCCCAGAAGGTCGTGCTGAGAAAGGTATGGACACCACCCGACTCAAGCCACGTCGGTGAACTACAGGCTTCCCAAAGTTTAGTAGCACTGGCTCTATATAAAAGATCCTTTGTCTTTAGGCCAGGTGATCGATCAGGCAGGCTCGCTCTTGATGACAGGCACGTCGCTCCTCGGCGTCGTAGGCCTGCTGGCCCCGCTGTCCCTTTCTCGATCCTTGTCTTTTGCGGCCTCCCTCTCGCGTCGCCGTCTCCTCCTTTCCTCCCTCTCATCCTCAGCGTTGGCGTTGAGACTGTTCGCGGCCGTCAACGGACTCAACGCGGCGCCCGATACGCCGGAAGACAGACTCCCCCGGCCGTCTCGGTCCCGGCGATCCCTCGGTTTCCGTCGCACACTCGCCGTGCTGGAGACACTACTCCCCCTCCTCACTCGCTCGGATGGAGGACGTTCGATATTCCCGTCGACATCCAGGTGAGGGGTCGACGACCGGCTCGACTGGCGACTGCGGCTGTGCGTTGAGTCGCTATCGAGGCCCGTCCTCCGTCGCCCCGAGCCCAAGCCGAGTCCCGCGAGGCTGCGAGCATGTACCTCCTTCTCGGAGAGCGAGACTGAGGCGTGGCGCGACGATGTGGCGCCGTGGGTGTGAAGGTGGTGTCCCTGCGGATGTTTTTCCAGGTCATGATGCCGTCTCGGCCTGGTGGACGCCAGTCTCCACAAACCAGTCCACCATTTCCAGCCGCCCGTCTCTTTCGCCTTGGCCCGCCGCTGAAGGTCCATTTTCCGCCGTAGGCCCCGGCGTCGCTCATTCTCTTTCTCCCAGTACTCGGTGCGGTATTCTTCCCAGTTCTCGCGGAACTCGGGGCTGAAAGATTTGGGGAGCAACAGGAGCATCACGCCGTCGCCGCCGTGGGCGAGGTCTTCTTCCACGACCTGGCCGGTCTCATGCTCGACCAGGTGCCAGTCGGAGCCTCCTGCCTCGCGCCACAGGCCAAAGGGCAGAAGGAAAGACAAGTGGCCCAGCATCTCGCGCCACATTTCTCCGCGCACGATGACGACGCGCAGATTGAAGCCCCGCAGGCCGCGGTTGGTGGTGCCCAGCCATTTCCGCGGCCAACGGATGCCGCGCTCCCATTGTCCGGTACCCCAGACGAGGAGCACGGTGACGATGCCGCCCATCAGGGCGAGTTTCTCGGAGGTCTCGACGACCCAGTAGACGGAGCCGCCGAGGCCGGTGCCATCTTCGCGTGGGCGCAGGAAGAGGGCGTAGAAGAACAGGCCGTTCCAGCAGGCCAGGAGAAGGAGGAAGAAGGTGTTCAGGCGGCGGCGCGAGATCAGGTGGAGGAACTGGGCGCGCAGAGAGGACTCGAGGATCAAGAGGTTCAGGTAGATCTGCGGGGGGGCGGAGGGGAGGGTCGAGAGGAGGGGGTCGGGGGTGTATTTCTCGGCTTGGGAGGCTTTGGGGAATGGTGCGAGGGATCTGGCGAGGGAGGGTTTAATGTTGGATGTGGGTGCGCCCTTGACGATCTGGTTGAGGCGGGATTCGATCGCCATGTGGGCGGGAGAGGAGGAGGAGGAGGAGGAGGAGGAGGAGGAGGAGGGAGGAGGGTTGAGGGTTGAGGGTGGAGAGTGGAGGATGGGATGGCGGATGGAGAAAGGAATGGTACAGTAGTAGGTTGGGAGCTTGGGATGATGCAGGATGCAGGATGCAGGAT
The DNA here is from genome assembly GCA_001599795.1 of Exophiala calicioides. Taxonomy (NCBI): domain Eukaryota; kingdom Fungi; phylum Ascomycota; class Eurotiomycetes; order Chaetothyriales; family Herpotrichiellaceae; genus Exophiala; species Exophiala calicioides. The sequence goes on along the minus strand of BCHZ01000001.1, from coordinate 6,077,851 downwards.
GAGACTGGGGACTGGGGACAGCCGGTATGAGGCCCAAACGGACGACGCAGGATGGAAGCGGAGGAGCAAAGTACTCAGTAGTCAGTACTGAGTAAGGCTGGGCTGCGCTGTGACGCAGGCTGGGCGCAGGCAGCACAGGCTGGACAGGCTACTTACCCAGTAGACACAGGATGCACCACGCCGGACAAGACGAAAGGAGCAGGTCTAAAGTCCGATGCGTCACACACAGCTGAAGACACCTATCGCACCCGAGGGACCTCTCTCCTTAGGTGGATTGGCGGTGGTTTGGCAGTGGTTTGGCCGTGCCTGGCCGTCCCCTCCGTTAAGTCCACCCGTCCTCCGTCCTCCGAACCGTGCCTATCGACACTCCTGTCCACGCCTGTCCACGCCTGTCCACGCCGGTCCTAGCCCCTCGCACCCCCATTCGCCCCCCGGCCAGGCGGCCCAATCGCCATCCGACGCCTGGATCAATACCTATAAACTCAAGTTAGTCCGTACTCCGTCAGTAATTAGTCTATCGCGATTTCCCCCTCGCCCGCAATCCAAACAACTTTTCTACCCTTCCCGCATCGTGCCTGTGTGCGTGTCAATGGTGCTGCCTCACGCCTCACGCCTCACGCCCCAAGCTTCAAGAGCATCATCGTCCGTTGTCCATGCTTCGCTTTTCCGGTCTCTGCCACTGACGGCTTCCTCAACCTCCCATCGAACCCTCAAACTCCCCTCCACCCCTCCCAACCTCCAACACGATTAACACGGCAGCCTGCGCTCACCAGCACCCTCACCACCCTCGCCACTCTCACCACCCTCACCACCCTCACCACCGCCCTCTCCTCCACCAGCTCGCCGCATGCAACGACGACTGCCTCTCGCACTCCCAGAGGCAGTTCCCAGAGCCACAGGCCCCAGCACTCTCCACCGTCGCTCTCTCCGCCATCAGTCCACTGCCACCTTCCCCGACCAAAGCAATCTTCCCCCAACAGCTCGCCGCCCGCCCCTCGTCATGTCTACCGACGCAGCCGAGTCCGACAATGAGCTGGCCAGCCGCACCCAGCAGAGCCCGTTGGCCTCTCGACGTGCTCAGGCGGACAATCCACGGAGAGGCCGCTTCGATGGGCTCTTCCCGCTGAGCTACAAGGAGGGATTCAGTCAATGGTGGACCGCAATCCCAGCGGCGCAGGCTGAACACCGGGTGCTCTCCTTCGTTCCCTACCTCCAGAAACCGCCCACCCATACCCAGACAGGCTCCGAGCCACCGTCGGTGAACCCCTCTTCCCTCTCCATCGACGACGACGCCGCCGCCGCCGTCCGCCCCGTCACCACCAACTCCATCACCGACCCCTACGGCCCGCGAACCTGGTCATCACGCATGGTTTCCCTGTCCGGCAAGAACCGAGCCCTGAACGAATTCTCTGTCGAGCGCACCGGCGAATCCGCTGACCAGAACCTGGTCATCCTCCACGGCTACGGTGCGGGCCTGGGCTTCTTCTATAAGAACTTCGAACCTCTCTCGCGCGCCCCGGGCTGGCAACTGTATGCCTTGGACATGCTCGGCATGGGCCGCAGTTCCCGACCACCGTTCAAGCTGAAGTCCAAGACCCGTGAAGATCAGATCACCGAGGCGGAAGACTGGTTCATCGACAGTCTGGAGGAGTGGCGCGTGAAGCGCAAGATCGACAAGATGACTCTGGTCGGACACAGTATGGGCGGGTACATGGCCGTCTGCTACGCCCTGAAGTACCCGGGACGGCTGAACAAGCTGATCCTGGCCTCGCCCGTGGGAATCCCCGAAGACCCCTTCGCCACCCAGGCCGCCATGCCCGAGCCGACCGAGTCGACCATGCAGAATGAATTCATGCAAGATCAAGAAACCGAGTCGACCAAGGACAACAACAATTTCTTAAATGCGCGAAAGAAAGCCGAAAGGGCACAACAATCCGCAAATCCGAACCGAATCCCCGTGGCTGGCGACGACGGATCGCCGGCCCCCCGCCGCCAGATTCCCAAGTGGCTCACCTACCTCTGGGACGCCAACATCTCACCTTTCAGCTTTGTGCGCTGGTCGGGGCCGCTCGGTCCACGCCTAGTATCGGGCTGGACCAGCCGCCGCTTTAGCCATCTCCCCCCGGAGGAAGCCCTGGCGCTGCACGACTACAGCTATAGCCTGTTTCGACTGCGAGGAAGCGGAGAGTACGTCCTGGCATATATCCTGGCCCCGGGCGCATTTGCGAGAAGTCCGTTGATCAGACGCGTCCAGGGCATTGGCAGACAGCCGTTGCCGTTGCCTTTATCTCTCTCCTCGCCAAAGTCGACGTCGACTGCCGATGCCCCCTCGGAACCGGTGGCGACCCACGAGAAGGGTATCCCGGTGGTCCTCATGTACGGCGAAAACGACTGGATGGATGTGACCGGCGGCCACGCCGCGAAGAAACGCATGGATGCCGTGCGCAAGGAGGCATTGAAGGGCAAGACCCCCGCTGAGATCGCCGAGGACCACGGCCATACCAAGGTAGTCATCATTAAGAAAGCAGGTCATCATGTCTACCTGGATAGCCCCGAGGAATTCAATGAGGTCATGCTGGCCGAGATGGACGATGTAAAAAGACGGTACGACGAGAGCAGAAAGGGACTCGGTGAGGTGGTCCAGGCCGCAGGCATTCACTGAGAAGGAGGGTTATGGTATTCAACATATCTCCGAGGTCTTGGGTCAATCATGGCCTGACCAGATCAAGTACTGGTCTGGGCGTCTCAACTCCAGGGTATGGAATTGAAGTACTTCCAGCCCGACTGTCCATGCCATACCACGACTTCTCTTCCAAGCCGAGCAATCCAGCCTTATTTTTCGACGCTGAATCCGCTGCGAAACTATAATAGCCAATTCGCCACAACCGCCACCGTCAACGGAACGGCATTGGCCCAATGATCCAAAACCTCTCCCTCACAACACTCCCGCACCGCCCACTCCACGAGACTCGTCAGTGATCCAGCCGCCTGTCAATTAAGCATGGTCACTGTGACGGACCAGAGGCACAGGTGCAAGGCGGGAACAGGGTGATGATGAATGTCAAGGCAATTACCGCGACGATGCCCTCCTTGACCGAGGTCCTGATTCGGATGTTATTGGTTGCTCCTCCGTGCAACTCCTTTTTGCGTTGAGCCTATTTCGCTGCATCTTTACATCGTCTGGTTGTCTTTTTACGATGCCACGCGGTACCACTAATCGTGTCGGGTGACGAGCGCCGGCTTGTCATTCTAGAGTAGGGTCATGGGGGGATAAATTAGAGTAGAGGATATTAGAATAGAGGTCACGGATAGTGTCGAGAGAAGGGGGTGGATGAAGATTCCGTATCTACTGGTATACAACGAGAGTTCGACATCACATGTGACAAGACAGGAGCACTCACCCTCCCTCTTCTCTCACTTTTGGACCTTTTGATCTTCTTTATCACTAGCTCAGAGCACGCTAAGAAACGGATATTTGTATACTTTGACAACGGTGGTCTGCAGTTACAATGCGTGCTACAGGAGTTTGGAAAGGGTTCAGCCTCGCGAGACGGGCCGAAGGACAAACGAGTGGCCTTATGTGTAATATTGTGTAATTTCTACAGTGTCCAACTGAGCAGGGTGCACCGGGAACCCCAAAAGGCCACCGACAATGGGGGTGGGAGGGAACAAGAAATTGTCTGGCCCATCAGGGGGTCTCGGCGACCAAATAGACGAGTTTAGTCCCGCTGACCTTGCCGGCCTTCATGTCGGCCATGCCCTTCAAGGCGCCCTCGAGGCCGTCCTTGCCGACGGTGACGGCGTGCGGCTTCAGCTTCCCCTCGGCGAGCAGCGACTCGGTCAGGGCCATGAACTTTTTGGCGAACTCAAAGTCCTCGGGCAGCGCGGGCAGCTTGGTGCCGGCGATCTCGAACGCCTCGTTGAAGATGGTGTACATCAGCGTGTTGACGCTCGTCACGTCGCTTCGCGGGCACTGGCTCTGCAGGATCGACCCGTACCGGCCGCCGGGCCCGGACGAGAGCGCGTCCGCGCAGTACTGTGCGCTTGCGTCCTCGCTGATCGTGTCCCACGCCAGCTTGAGGCTGTCGCCCGTGTACTCGCGGATCTTGCTCGCCGACTGCTTGTCGTTGTAGTCGAACGCCTCCTCCGCCCCGAGGCTCTTGACGTACGCGAAATTCTTCGGCGAGCACGTCGTCACCACTGTGTAGCCGGATCTGTTTTGGGACGAGAACAATCCCCCTGTTAGTCGTCTGCAAGGCCTCGCGTCCTGTGGGCAATGGTTTGCGGGCGTTGGGGGGGACGGGTGTTGGGGAAAAAGTAACAAAAGATGAAAGATGAAAAAGAAAGAGGGGCCCCGATGACATCATCATTCAGGGGGGGTGGAGGGGGGGGGGGTTTGGGATTAATAATTGAGGATTAATAATTGAAAAGGACTTACAATTTCGCATATTGAATCGCCAGGGCGCCCGTGGCCGAGCTGCCTCCGTAGATGAGAACATAGGTCTTTTCCTTGATCGGGTCGTTGGGGAGATTGAGCTTCAATGCTTTCTGATACAGGCCCTGGCCGACGGTCGTGGCACCCAGAGGCACGGTCGAGGCCTCCTCAAAGCTCATCCCGTCGGGAAACTGGATCTGCACGTCCCCCTTGGCGACGAGATACTCGGCGAACGAGCCATCTTCCGGTTGGACGAGATTGCCGCCGTGGGCGACACCACAGATCCGGTCGCCCTTTTTCCACGGTTTGGTCACGGCCGATCCCACCTCCTCGACGATGCCCGAGAAGTCGCAGCCGGACAGGCCGCCCTCGGCCGCGATCCCCCATGTAATGTGCTTCCAGTCGGTCGGGTTGAGGGCGACGGCGACCGTCTTGACCAGCACGTAGTCGTCGCGTAGCTTGGGGATGGCGCGGTCCCGTTCCACCCGCGCCTCCGTTCCGTGGATCACAATCGCCTTCATGCTTTGATATCGTCGGTACGGTGGTGACCTGGCAGCAGCCAAAAGGGTTCGGGAGCGATAAATCGAACTGCCGAGCGTGGTGGTGGGGGAGATGATGCGCATACAAGCTTGGGGGCGGGCGGAAGCTCACGATGGCTGGCGGGCGTTCAAATATTGGGAAGAGCAAGAGAAAACAGTCAAGGTACTGGGAGGAATCAGAGATGTAGATTGTTTTAATAGTAGATTGAGTCACTGGCAGAGAGACTGTTGTGACATTGATGTGGAGACTATCTAAGATCTGGGTCTCGGGGCCTATTGACTCGAGTCCGCTGAGAGAGTTCAAGTGCATGCGTGTGTGTGAAGGTCCAGTCAGACGGTGGAGGTGAAGAAACGGATAGATGCGTGAGATTCATCAAGACATTAGTCAGTTGGCGGGGGCGCGCGGAGTCGAGGAGATTTTTCGGCCTCGGCCTACTTCATTTGGTTTCGGGTCGATGACAAAGCACAAAGAGAACAGACAGTCAGTCAACTGAATCATACAGGAGCCGAATATGGAGCTGGTTCGTTTGGTCTGTGCCTGATTCGGCCGATTCTTCGTCGCAGGGTCAGCACAGTGTCCTGTTCTGTTATTTCTCCGTCATGTGCTAGTGGAGAAACCTCAGTTTCGAGTCTGTGGATCTATCATCCACCATCGGGGTCGGGATCAGTGCGAGGGCCGGACAAGGACACCCTTTTGTTGGTATGGAAATCTGGTTTGTGCTGTTGGAACTTGTTGCCCAAATGCGGCTTCTTCCTTATCTAGGCATGCGAGGTGTTTTGTGATATTCCAGTCGGTTGACTGTGCGAGAATCTGTTGGCATGCAAGGTCGTCTCTTTCATCATGCTGTTGGACGAAGTGGCAGGCCAAGACTTCTCTTTCGTAGTCGTCCTTCCTTCACGTTGCCGATGACCATACACGCACTAGCCAGTCTCGAAAGCGCTCCGGTCGAACCGTCACCAACTGATTGAGGTTCGTGTTGACAAAGTCGTAGCGGCCCTCGGCGGTGGAAATCAAGTGGTGGATACGGGCTTCCCGCGCCCGGTCTTCCACCGCTCGAGCGTAGGTCAGCGAATCTTGCAGGGAGTTTCTCGTATGGCCTGAAATCTCAAAGGTCCGGCCTGGAGGCATTAGCATACTGCCCACGCACGACGACGGATATAGAGGGTACCTTGAATTTGCTCAGCAATAGTGATCACATCTCTGACCGTCATTCGATCTCCCCGAAGCTTGAACTCTCGTGGCCACGATGGAAGATCCAACGCTGCAACAAGAAGCCTAGCCACGTCACGGGCAGATGTCATGCAAATCGTAGCAGGTTGGCCAGAAGCATTGAGATATGGAATCTGAGCTCTTCTTTGTCGGAAGTCCATCAAATAATCACCTTCTTGCCCAATGTTGCTTCGTAACCCGATTTGTGAGGTGGCCATGCCCCCTGGAGCGAATCTTTCGTAGAGAACGCCGCATGTGAAGATGGTGAAACGCATGCCGGAAGCTTCGTGGTGATGGAGCCGCAGAATGGCCGCCCGATGGCCATTGTCGAGAAGATCATTTTGGGGACGGAGTGATGGAGGCCCGCCGAACTCTGAGGGAACGAAGCGGCGAACATGAGCTGCCGCTGCGGCATCAATTAGTGCCAATTGCGCATCCCCGCTGATTGTTGAGATGACAGTATCGACGCCGGCCAGCTTGAATTTGAGGTCCGAGAAGTTCGAATAGTCTACCTAAGGACAAGACAGTCAGCAAGTTGTTTCGGGATGAAAGCAGAAAGGAAGCAGGATCCCCGAGAGCTCCGATCGAAGACCTGGCCTCGCAGACAGAGAAGTCACCTGCGACCGATCAAAGAAACCAGGCTTACCTGCAGAACTTGCCATCCTCTCGCGGCGAGGCCTGGACTAGGCTATGATCGATTAGTCGGGGCAATTAGGGGGGATCGGATTGACTCTCACTTACCCGCCTGGATAGGATGACGAATTGGTGGGATGTCTGAGTCGCCAGGCTGTTGGCTATGTATTGGGCTAACCCGTTGGTGCCCACAATTGCGACTTTAATCATGGTTGTGCTTTGGTCGGAGGATTCGTGGCGTCGGTCGTACATTTGGGAATATATCTGCCAGTACCCGGCATGGTGAAAAGGCAGCTCGTATTTGGTGAGTCAAATGTCCCGCAACGCTGTCGTCAGTCTGTATACAAGCGAGCAAATACAGACCAGTGTTGGGTCGCCTGCCTGGGAAGGATGATACATGGCCGGATGGCAGCTCAATAGAAGTGCATTTCTTTCACGGGATAGGGCCAACGTGGGCCAGGCACAGTATTTAGGCATGGTTTGTGGGCCTGGAGATGGAAACAAACGGCCAATTGGGCCTAGACTCGGGGGGAAGGAGTGGAAGTACGCAGCACGAGACGGACAGTCGACAGAAGCGCTCAAGCATCCATCGCCAATGACGATCACCGTGTTTGGAGTAATTCTAGGCAGAACAGGCATCGACGGGGTTCCTCAGGATGAGTCGTAGCCGTTGTCACGCGGTGGGAAATTGGGCCAGCGGCCCATCGGCATGCGATCTGGTTGGAACAATATCAAACCGGTGTCGATAACAGAGTTGATTCTGGGAAGGGAGTTAAGTCATGACGGGAGATTGACAGTCGTGCGAGAAATCTAAGGGAAGGGGATTTGTCGCGTCTCTGGCCGCGAGAAAGGGCATGATTCGCTGTCGGCGGGGCATTGGTTCTTTTGAAGTACCCTCCGAGGTACAGGTGCTGCAGGGTGATGGTCTTTCTTGGGCATCGAGGGAGCTTTCAGAGAACGACCGTGGTGGAATGGGAGGGCTAGCGGCAGCGGCACCCCCGACCCAAGGATTGTCGGAGAGAAGCGTCAGCCCTATCAGGCCCGCTGTGCGGGAATTGGCCATGGCGCAAGGGACGGGGTCCCAGGAGCCAAGGTGACTTGCCGACTCGTACGTTTAGCGTAGATTTGACAGGGAACTTCTGCCTGCTGTGGGGGCTTTGCGAGACCACAAAGGCGGGTGGGATTTGCAGGACGATAACTTTCAAATTACTCATTGAAGAACTGAAAGGTTTTGACTTTGAGGGAATGGAAGAGCGCCCGATTCTCGGGGGCCGTCGAAATCTCGTGATTCCGACATCGTCATCGTAGGAACGTGGTTGTGAAGCCGGCACGGCACGACCGAGAGGGGAAGAGAAACTTGAACACGGAGGGCCCGGGCTCGCCAGCCTTAGCCATCAACCGGGAATCGGCAGCAGGAGACCATCTTTTCCGGATCAGGTGATTCCGTGTAGGGGACGTGGGTGAGTTGCACTGAGTGCCATCGTGTCTTCACCGGTCAACACCAGCGCTGGGAGGTGCAGGAGGGGCTGAAGAGACCTCCAAGCGAGACTGGCAGTGGGCCACGAATATATATGACGTGCATTGGAGAGCCACATTAGTTTGATGCTGGCGTTGAACGAATGTGACGGCGGATGAAGAGGAGGAGGAGGAAGATGCACGGCAGGAAAATGGTTGGTGGGGAGCAACGCGACGGATGTATCACGTGTTTATTTGCCAGCCAGTCACGGGTTCTCAGTCACGTGCCGTCGATCAGATCGTGTCAGGTGCAGTAAATCACGTGCCATGCCAAGCGCTGGGGTGAAGCGTGCCAAGCCAAGCCTCTGACGGAGCGAGAGTCGCAGGCGACGCGCTTTTTGCGTCTCAACGAGTCTGGCGCGTTTGTCCCGCAGCCACAACTCCAAAACTCGCTCGAGTTGACTGGCCACGACAGCACGACTAGCCACGACAACTGTCTTGTCAGTCTTGTCAACTTCTCAGTCACTCGCCATCCAGCTCCCATTCCTCATTTCCCTTCTGCTCTCCTTAACCATGTCAGACTGCTCGGACGCGACCGTCTCTCCTCCTTCACATCCCAGTTCCCATTCTCACTACGCGTTTCAAGTCCACCGTCACGACTCCATGTCCGCACAGCACTCTCAACCCACGGCGCTGCCGAAGGCTAAACGAAGACGGACGAGGTACTTGTCTAATATCTGCCTCTCCAGCAATCCCATCTGACCTTGATAGTCCCCAGGATCATGCCGTCCTCGAAGCCGCGTATCTAAGGAACTCCAAGCCAGACAAGGCCGAAAGAGCACACATTGTTAGTCAGGTCGATTTGGGAGAGAAAGAGGTCCAGGTGCGCGACACACAACAACCCCGTGCTGTGCCGGACCAACGTAAGAATTGACAATGTTGTAGATCTGGTTCCAGAACCGACGACAAAATGACCGTCGACGATCCAAACCATTGCAGCCCCACGAACTCGCCGCCCATCTGCGCAACAACACCGCGAGTCCCATCCCACCTCAGGCAACCTCTTCCCCATTGCAAGAAGGGGTATCCGAGTACCATGCCGGTCGAACCACCTCTCTTGCACCGGTGGAGGTAATCAATCGACCTGCCTCTCGCGCTTCGAGTATTCACGATCTTCTCAACCCCTCTTCTTCGGCGGAGACCGACACGACGAAGGAAGTCCGTCCAGTTGGTTCACAAGAATCAGCTGACCCATGCACACCTCCATCAAGCCTCGAAGATCGTGTAGCAAAATTAATTCCAGAGATGACAGGAGCAACAGTTGTGGAGAGGAATGACAAAGGAAATGATTGCAGCAGCGAACAGGGAAGTGCGAGAAAGAGAGACCATGCCGAGATGATGGGTGCAAAAGCTACGGTCTCAGATCCGGCTGAGGCCCGTGGTAACGATGCTCTACCCCGTACAAAGGAGCCACTTGCAAGAACTTCCAGTATGGTCCGATTAGCCATGACCGTCGATGGAGCCGTCAAGATTCGAACCGACAATGAACCAACGCCTTCGCCTGAGAAGCCACGTGCAGCACCCTCGTCATCGACACCACAGGCCAGGGTAAAGACTGGACTGGCTCGGAGCAGGAGCGCCATGAATAGTGTGGATGTCTTTCGGGAGTCAGCTCAAGGTGGTCAGTCCGTCGCTATGGGTGCCGGCTTTGGTCGGTCGCGCGATGCTCGAACTTGGGAATTCTACTGCGACAGCAACACCAAAGATGCCTTGTCGACACAAGCCGAAGCTGAGACCGCTGGGTCGGCTGGCTCAGCTATCAGCGCCATCAACCTCATCAGATCAAACAGCTTCAAGTCACGCTCCCAAGCGCTCAGTCCTTCCCTGACTAAGACTAATGCGCGTCTTACTCCGGCATCGAAAGACAGCAAGCGAAAGCTGTCCCGCGTGAAGTCATCATTGGGACGTTTGCAAGGAGTTAGTGGCAGCCAGGAAACCTCCATCGGCAAATTGAAAGGTGCGCACCACGCAAGATCACCGTCGGGAGATTCAGATAAGGAGAACTGGGCCCCAGGCACGCGTGTGTCAGAGCATCCTTTGCGGAGAACACAGCCCAGCAGTGACCAGGCACGATCGGTTCTGCAAGAGAACGAAGAGATGACCTTTCCGGATGCCAGCTCTAGTCGTAAGAAAGCCAACCAGGGGCCAAACAACCCGCAATCTCCTTGCAAACAGAAGGCCAAGGGTGAAGATCTGGATTGCATTCAAGGGCTGCTTTCGCTTAGTCAAGGAGCTTGGAGATGAATGAAGGTTGTGAAGCGCCATTCAAGGAAGCTGAATGTTGTTTGATTGCCTGGATGAGGGATACCCACACGCGAGGATGGCGCCATGCCGTACAACGATGCTTTGATTTGAATGTATGTGGTGCAATAAGGAAGACGTCGCCGACAGTTCACAGGATAGCTCACACTCGGCCAAGCGAAGACGTGTCTGTCATCATCGATGAGAGATAGTTCGATTGAATAATACCCAACTAGGGGCTTTCCATCTTTAACTGCTGACATCACGTGGTGCATAATAACATCGCACGTGACAAGGCTCCCAGGTCCCTTGCCGTCTGTGTCTTACATTGGTTTTACTCTGTACCCTTGACCCTGTCGTCTATGCCAGTTCAAAGGACTTCGCCTAGATCCAGCCCTGTCGTGGCCCTGTCTATCTTTGTCGCTCCAGAGAAAGTGGAATCCAATATTCCCCGCAATTACTGTACTCTGGGTCGTCAATTATTGATCCGCCTACCGCTGGTAAGTCCCCAAGGCAGCACCAATCACGAAGCAAGGAGTATCGTTACTGCCATGTCTCGAATATCTCGAGACCTCGCCGGCTCTCTCCACCACGGCCATGCGAGAGGGATGGTGTTCCCTACCACGATGCCGGCCCTCCGTCACCACACCCGCAGTGGCAAATCCCCACATGTCGCCGTCGTCGGGGCCGGCGTTGCAGGTCTGCGCTGCTCAGACGTCCTGGCACGCAGCGGCGTCAAGGTAACGCTGTTTGAAGCTCGCGACCGGGTCGGCGGGCGCGTCCACCAACAGGAATGCGGCGGCCATCTCGTTGACATGGGCCCGAATTGGATCCACGGCACTCATGGGAATCCGATCATGAAGCTGGCGGAGCGCACAGGGTCAACCACCATGGACCCCGAGCAGGGCGAGGCACTGTTCGACACTCAAGGGAATCGAATGCCTGATTCCGAGGCGGCCGACTTGTCCGCCACGATCTGGGGCATGATCGTCGATGCCTTCCGACTATCAGACCAACACTCGGCCCAGATCGACCCCCGGGAGAGTCTGTACGACCACTTCAAGACGGTCCTCTCCCACCAGGATATGAGTGCGCGAAGGCGAGAGAATCTCCTCAACGAGGCGCAGATGTGGGGGCCTTTCATCGGCGACTCGATCGAAAAACAAAGCCTCAAGTTCTTTTTCCTAGAGGAGTGCGTCGAAGGTGAAAACCTCTTCGTTGCCGGGACATACCAAAAGATACTGGAGGAAATCAGCGGCGCCGCCACCACGAGCGACAACGTCGACGTCCGTCTCGGCACCGAGATTGTGCATTTCGAATCCATCCAGCCGGAATGTGACCCGGGTCAACAGGACCAGGTAGTAGGGACCCAGGGAAAAGTCACCCTCACGGCCTCGACGGGCCAGAAACACACCTTTGACGAAGTCGTCATCACCTGCCCTCTCGGCTGGCTAAAACAGAACCACACGAGCGCATTCACTCCGTCGCTCCCCGTCCGACTTACCGCGGCCATCTCGAACATCGGCTACGGCCGGCTGGAGAAACTGTACGTGACATTCCCGAAGGCATTCTGGCTGTCCGACGGCAACGAAGCCAACAACACTGCCGAAGATACCTCAACACCCCCTTCCTACCCTCTCGCCACCCACTTCCAAGACCCAAGCTACGTCCCGCACCCCGCGGGAGAGGCCTGGAACCAAGCCGTTGTGTCGCTGGCGCACCTCCCCTCCTCGACCGCACACCCGACGCTCCTCTTCTACATCTACGGCCCGTGCGGCACACACCTGGTGCACTCGATAAAGCCGCACCCACCACACTCGGCGCCCTACAACGACCTCCTCACCTCCTTCGCGGAGCCCTACTTCTCCCGCCTCCCGAACTACTCCGCGTCGAACCCGTCGTGCCGGCCAACTGCACTGCTCGCTACGCAATGGCAGAACGACCGCTTCGCCGGAAATGGGAGTTACTGCAACTTCCAGACCGGCATCGAGTCTGCCGATGAAGATGTCGAGGTGCTGCGAGATGCGGGTGGGTTGGGGGACGCGGGGAAGGGTGTTTGGTTCGCCGGTGAGCACACCTCACCGTTTGTGGCGTTGGGGACGACTACAGGGGCCTGGTGGAGTGGTGAGAGTGTCGCGAGCAGGGTTTGTGGCTTGTATGGGCTGGATGTCGTTGGGGTTGAGGATCAAGAAGGAGGGAAGTAGGTTGAAATCTGGGGAAAGGGGGGAAAGAAGACCGAAAGCCTTGAATTCCTGAGGACCCGGGTACGGCCAATTTGGTGGTGTCGCTTTAAGAAGAGGATCTCGTGATTGTGATACTATTGAGTATGCCGCTAACCTTGGCTTGCATACCCTCGTCTGGAGTTTGGGATTGGACACGTAAGAACTGGCAGATCCTCCTCACTCAATCTGAAAGACAAGATTGTCTTGATTCGACTCAATACAAATTGCGTTGCTAGGTTCCTCTCTGATTGTGGAGCTAACCTTCCTTTTCGGCCCTGTTATCCCCAGGATTGCCCACTCTAGTACAGTGGAAGATATCAATCAATCAGCCTTACTCGCCAGTATTCCTCCTAGCAATGTAAAAGAAACAGTTTTCGTGTTTGGGGTTTTGCAGAGTCGAACGCGACGCTGAATTCTGTTGGTCTGTTCTCAGGACCCTCTCAACCTACCCTGATCGAGGCAAGGTCGTGCAAGGAATTTATTTGACGTTCGAGCCCTGTTGAACTAGTTCCATTCTAACCAGAGGAGGTCCAGATTGCGATTAGAGATTCTCGAGTCCTGCGAGTAAGTTCGCTGTCAGTACTATTTTTTCCCGCACGCATGCATTCTTCTTCTCTCTCTGTCTCTCTCTGTTCATCATTCGGGCTGAACCGCAGGAGTAGAACTCACCCTTGGATATGTCATCCAGTTTATCGTCCACGGTCATATCCCAGGCTTTGCGCCGCCCATTCCACCGACGGTCGTTGGCACGGTCGAGCTTCTTCCGCAGCGTCTTACAAGCATTGCGGTGTTGTTTCTCCACGGCTCGAGCCATCCCGTCGCCTAGGTTGCGTGAGGTACATAGTTAGTATATCATGTTCGACCCCCAAGAACCTTCTTTTCGCCTCGATATTTTGTTTTCCTTGCAAGCAAGTTGCACCTTATGGGGAAGGAAGGAGGACTCACGTCTGACGCGATTCTGAAAGTTCTTGAAATTGAGAAATCTCAGCATTTCGTTGCTGGTCGACCATTCCTTGACATCTCCGGGCTGGGGCGCTGTCGTCAAGCTGAGACCTCGGTCATCCATCTCCATATTGCAGCGCTCTGCCTCCGAACGGGCCCTATTCAGCTCGCGTCTGCGTGCCTTTCGACCTGATTTGCCGACACCAATGTGCTTCCGGCTAGCTGCTGTCACTATCGGTGCTCGGGACCATGTTGTCGGTGTGGAATCTTTCTGTCCTCGGCTTTGGATGTCGTGGTCGTGATGCATGAATGAGAAATTCGGAGGATTTGGGGGTGTTGCAGCGTGGGTCGGATGCCATTCTGGGTCTGCTTTCTTGTCTAGGCCTCCGTGAATTCTGGTTCCAGATTCTCCCCTGCTATTTTTGATACTAGGAGAAGATTTGCATTGACGGGATTGAAAGAATTCATCATTGAACATTGAGGCTTCGGTATTGGGCTTGCAGATTCTCTGAATCGCGCGCTCTATTCTGCTGCGTAAGCAGTCGCTCATCACTGTGACGAACAGAATTTGAAGTGACTTTACCTAACATCGGACATGAAGCGACATCGTCCCCAAGAACTACGCCGTCAATCTCCGAATGACAGTCCAGCACCTGGATGTTTGTGGGTTGGAAATTCTTCGGATCAATCCGTTGGAGGATCTTTTGGTCAAGTTGATTCATGTCATCGTGGAGGATTGTCACGTAGACTTCTTGAATCGCTACAACTTGTAGCTTTAAGACTTTTGATTGAGAGCTTGAATTGAAATCCATGGTGGCTTGTTGTATGGTGAAGCCAGCTATCTGCTAGTTAAACCGATGGAGGATCGAGAAGTTTGTTTGCATTCGGTATTATTCGGAGATGAAGAAACAGGGAAAGTGATAGTTGTCGGAAGCTGGTTGAAGTTTTGCTGCTGCAGGTGTTACGATTGAGACCGGAGGTGAAGTGCCACATTCTCACAAGGCTGCAGCCTGTCAAGCATGTGTCAATCCCAAGTTCTAAATTGAATGCAACGGCAATGCCAAAGCTTCGAATACCCACACCTCTTTCTTTGAGTCACATCTCGTCCTCCTGATTTCGGGGCTAGTGGACCCAGATATATGGCTTCTCGACTCGTGCCAAAATTGGCGATCCTACGGCATACCTGGCACCCTGCGTCGTGCCGCCATCCGGCTCTGGTTGCGCTCCCGGAGTGCTGGAATCATCCTTCCCATAGGAATCGTAGCATGGGACCGGCACAAGGACTTTGAACCTGTCAGAGCCGATGGCTTCGTATAGGTGCTTGGTAATTAACTCGTCGTAAGAGGGGTTCGAACTTCTGGCGGCGTGGTGTCGCGACAGAAAATGGCACGCCTATGCGACGTACCAGGAATAGACTATCATCTCGTGTAATTAGATGAAGATTCCGAGAACAACGTCTGGGAGGTCTTCCATGCCACGCGTTGGCCGTCTTGTCCCGTGCTACCACCGGCCTTTTTCACACGACGTTCCCATCGCCAACCCCCCTTCTCCGGCCAAGTCTCCTGAAATCTGTTCAAATGCATTCTCCGACGAGACCGGTGCAACAGTGGTTATGGCGAAGTCAATCAACCGTGTTGGCTTGCCTTGCCAGTGGAAGAACTCCTTGGGCGTAGTGAAGTAGTTGAAAGTTCGAGCAGCGTTTCATGTTTAAACATCATCATCATGTTGCGACTGAAGCCTCCTTCATCTCTGCGGTGAATACGGATTGGATTTTCATAAATGCCTCCGAGCCCTGTTCGGCGTGAAACTTACTAACATGAGTTCCTTATTCGATGACTGTAAAATGGTCAGTCAGCCAGGGTGGGGATTCTGAAAGTCCTCGCTGTTGAGCAACAGCACGATGTGGTCATGAATCGTCTGTGGGCTCATGTTTCTACTAACTACATGCGAATGACTCAAGGTCAAGCAAATTGGTTCTTGGAAGCCAGGTTTTGCTCTCGTGTCTTCTGGTTGATATTGGAAGAGTTCCACCCGAGGTGCATCTGAAGGAGTCAATGGCTCTATCCTTCTGGCGCTCCCCCACTTTAAAGTTGGGCGTCTATTATCTCATAGAAGGTGGCATTGCTCCTCTGAGAGTATTGCCAATTTGGGTCGTCAGCCGAAAATGATGGGGTTTCAAATATCCAGGTTTGTAATAGACATGCCCTGCGGCATCTCATGGCCCTATCCACATCTCTATGTGGAAAGCTAGCATCTACTTGCGCCGTGCCAAACCACAAACCCAATATGTGATTTAGTCTTGTCCCAAGATCCACCCAAGCGACCCATGCCATTGGACTCCCTGCCTCCATGTGACAATTTAAGCTCGTCGTGTATTTTGGATCCATTGATATGGACCGCTCTAGAAGACATGGACAGTACAAGTTTCCTGTAAATTTTGAGAACTGGAGAGTGAGATACACAAACCCGCTGTCGTTCTTCTTTGCCACAGCCAATGCCTTTGGAAGACTTCCCCAAACATCAGCCGACATATTGTATTCTGTATCGTTTGTTACAAAGATAGCCTCTTCCACAGTCGGACCACAAAAACAGACCCCACCGGTCCAAAAGACTCTCGTAGTACACTCTAGCCTATCCGACGTTCTTCGGGATTATTGGTTGCACTACGCGCCATGAATTATCTGAATAACCATCATTTCTAGCTGCGATCGTGGCCGCATTCTCTAGAGCGTCTTCCACTACATCATTGACCTTCCCTTCTGTGCCCCTGAGGCTGGAATCTCTTGGGATACATTTTTGCGTACGCCTCCTCATAAACGGCCTCGAATTTGGCCGCTACTGACTCTAGGACGATGATCCTTTCCGTCGCCATGCACACCTGGCCAGCGTGGATGTTGGAACCCCATGCTGCCCCTAGCGCTGCCGCTTCTAGATCGGCATCTTCGAGCATCACCGTGGACACTTTCCCTCCGAATTCTAGGAGGATAGGTTTCAGTTCTTTGGCAACTAATTGAGCCAATACTTGGCCCGCCGCTGTGGAACCAGGAGACGAGGGCCGTAGCTTGAGTGTCAAGGGTGTGTGACAATTCTCCCTAGATAGTGGAAATTCGCCCTGCAACCTCGCGCACGATAGCCACTGCCGCCGTTTCGTAGTCCAAGGTTACCCAGTCGAGGGTTGCCACCGTTTCTGCCATCATAAAGCCCTTCATTGTTTCTAGACAATCGGCCATAAAATCGGCCGCCTTGTTCCAGCGCTTCAGATAGGTCATACCAGACCAGCCTAGAAATGCGGCGTGAGCTGCTTTGGCCGCTGCAATGGCTCCGCTTGTCGTAGCCCCAAATGCCTTCCACAGCCCGCTATCATCAGTGTGGTCCACAACGGAAATCCATGCGAGGTTTTGTTCGGGAGACGATAAACAGGAGTGGTGCAGAAGACGGTATCATACTGAACCAACTAAACAGTGAGAAACGTGTTTGTGCCTGCAAGAGGAGCGTCGACGATAGATTGCGTTCGTCCGCATCCTTCAGGCAATAGACAGGCACTTGGTATCAATGGATCTCTCTCGAAAGCCTCTAGGAAGCCCCAGGGGCTCATTATGATCACCGATAACGGTAAACCGGTATCTTGCATCTTACACCTGGTCACATGGTACCGGCGCAGTAGAATCCACAGTCCCCCATTCACCCCACCACCCCACCTTCCGATGGGAGAAGTTCAAGAACATATTGAGGTGATAACGGGCCTAGTATAAGTGGAAAATAGATGGCGAAGGTCGTAAACATCTGCCTACTGATTGGGTGGGTCCGTGTACCGTGATCGATTTAGTTGCTGGTGAATGTTCTCTGGCCTTTCGACCACCTATTAACTGACAACTAACCGACGCAACATTGCAACAACTACAAAGCCATGGAGAGCTTCTGTACACCAGAGGAGTTCGCAAACACCCATTTTGATTATATAGTCGTGGGAGGTGGTACAGCAGGCCTCGTGGTGGCCACAAGGCTCTCTGAGGACAGTCATGTGACAGTGGGAGTGATTGAAGCCGGGCCTCCAGTGTTCGGTGAACCGACGGTCGATGTTCCCGGACGATTTGGACAAACACTTGGAACCAAGTACGACTGGGCTTTCGAAACTATCCCGCAGGTTGGCTTGCGTGGCCGCTCATTGCCATGGCCTCGAGGCAAAATGCTGGGAGGCACCAGTGCCATGAACTTCCTAGTCTGGAATAGAGGGTGTCGGGAAGACTACGACGCATGGGAAGAGCTTGGAAATCCAGGTTGGAACTGGGAGTCTATCAAGTCGGCATGTTTGATTCTCGTCATACCCACACTCCTGACTCGAGTAATAGGTACTACCTAAAGAAAACAGAGAGCTTGAAACTTCCTCAAGAAGCATGCGACCGCGAGTTTGTGGCTCCTCACACACCAGCTGACCATGGTATGGCTGGCCCTGTCCAAACAACATATCAACCCTTCTTCGCCGAAACCCACAAATACTGGCATGAGACGCTGCGAAATCTCGGTGTCGACACCAACGGAGCGCACTTCGGTGGCTCCAATGTAGGTGCTTGGACCAATATCTCAACGACCGATCCAAAAACCCAGACGCGAAGTTATTCTGCAACGGCTTATCTGCTTCCGGTTGCTCATCGCCAAAACTTAAAGGTCGTGACCATGGCCCAAGTCAATGAAGTGGTACTCGAACCCCAGAACACCACAGAGGGCGACTTCATCGCCACCGGAGTCAAATTTACCTCGAGTGGTAGAACATATGTGGCGAAATGTGCTCGCGAAGTTATTCTCAGTGCTGGCTCGGTTGGCTCCCCTCAGCTACTAGAGCTCTCGGGGATTGGCAATCCCAAGATACTCGAACAAGCGGGAATCGAGACCAAAATATCGAATTCCAATGTGGGCGAGAATCTGCAAGAGCATTTGAGTGAGTGGCCTCCAAGGTTTCGGCCTCAACCAAAAATACTGGCAAGCTAAACTGACTCTCTCTTCCTTAGTGACATTGACGGTGTACGAACTCAAGCCAGAGGTTGTGACGCCTGAAAACTATGCGGATGCCGACTTTGACAAGAAGGCCGACGAGATATACAAGTCCACCAAGCGCGGCATACGGACGGCGACTCCAGGATCCATGGCATACCTTCCAGTATCTAAGTTCATTCCCGATGTGACTTCTCTCGCCAAAACAGCCCAGGAATATACACTCTCCCACCCTAGGCCTTCGAAGGACTACCTAATGAACCGGATCCTGCAGCGACAATTCTCGCCTCAGTCGAGTCTCGGCCAAGTTGAGTTCATTCTTGACCACAGCAACTATAGCCCGGCTTTCAACAGCGTACCGGGCCACAAGTACGCCTCATTGATGCAGATTCTGCAATATCCATACTCTCGCGGCTCCATCCACATCGACCCCACTGCGGCTACTAGTGGAAAGGTCCTGATTGACCCCAAGTACTACGAAGGCGAGGGTGTGATTGATTATGAAGTGATGGCCGAAGGGCAGAAATTTGGCGACCAGATCTACCGCACCGCTCCCATGACGGATATTGTCGTCAAGCGCGTCTACCCACCCGAGGAACCAAATGTTGACTGGCACGAATGGGTTGGCCACAACACAATGACTGACTGGCATCCTGTGGGCACCTGTTCCATGTTGCCGCGAAGCAGTGGCGGTGTCGTCGGCCCTGATCTGAAGGTCTACGGGACCACGAACGTGCGCGTTGCAGATGCGAGTATCTTCCCTCTCCACATCAGCGCTCACATCCAGGCAACTATCTACGCTACGGGTGAGAAAGCGGCCGATTTGATCAAGCAAACTTGGGATTCCCCCCTCCGCGCGAGGATGGAAGCAGTCAATATAAGCCCTGTACTTCCTGCGAGAGCACATGAGAGTGCGGTCTAGGCTCTTACACAGAGTCCGCAATTAGTAGATAGACAGCCAACCAATTTGACTCTACGGACGGCGCTCTCTCAGTCGGCCAAGTACCATGTAGTGACGCTTAACTGTGTTCTGCCCTGCTTCATTGGCGGTTAGATCAGGTCAGGCCCTTTTGAAGTTGCAGGATACAGGGCCCCGTAAAAGTCAATTTCTATCAAGTGCTAAAGATCGTGATAACGAAATGAGTGGTATTGCAACCATAGGATTGCAATAGCCAATACAAATGTAGATTGTCCCCCTCTTAGACTTCCGACCTCCACGTAATCCATTCACTGCCTCCGTGAGACAAATACAGGCAGCTCTTGACACTTCAGATGGAAGCCTTCACGGATATGTGTGTCCCTTTCAGGATAGATCAGACGGTATTCAAAGCGGCGAAAGACAGTGGCGACGGTCTTCTTCAGCTCCATGAACGCCACATTGCGTCCAATGCAGGCACGCGGCCCGTAGCTGAAGCCCAAGAAGTTCTTCTCCAACTCGGCACGGTCATTGCCCGTCCAGCGCTCGGGCTTGAATTCCTCGACGTCGGCACCCCACACCCTCGGGTCGCGATGCGTCGTGTACGTCGGAGTCGACAGGACCGTCCCACCCTCGAAGTGCATGCCACACACTTTCGCACCTCCATCCGGAACCACCCGCGGCAGGCCGACGGACACGGTGGTGCGCAGCCGAAGCGTTTCGTAGAGAACCCCCTGCGTGTAGGGCAGGTCTTTGCAGGTGGCGAACATGGCGACGTGGTCGGCGGGCAAGGGCGATGGATATGCCTCGTCGAGCTCTGCCTGGAGTCTTTTGAACTTGTCCGGATGACGGACAAGCATGTTTATGACGTGGGTGATGGTGTTGCCGGTGGTGTCGCTCCCGGCGATCATCTGGGTCAAGGCTTCGGCTTTGATCTCGCTGTCGGGTAAATAGCCGCCATTGTCGGGGTCGCGAGCAGACAGCAGGTAGTACAGAATATCTTTGCGACTTGGGTCGACCTCTGTTTTCATCCGCTTCTCGACGGCTGCAATGCCGATGGCGGCGAGAGACTGTGCGGCTTTGAGGCCCTGAGTGAAGAACTTGTCGAACAAGAAATAAGGGGTCCAAGCTGCCACAAGGGTCGTTTCAGTCTCTTTGTTTAGTTTTCAAAAAGGATGACAGCGCTTGGCCTACTTTTGATCCAAGGCATTTGACCGACTGTTACACACCATTCGCCTCGATCTCGAAGTTTCTTGATGCCCCCTTTGGTGTCATCGCCGGCGGCAGTGAAGCCAAAGGGCTCACCGAAAGCCTGGGGTTTGAGGTCAACAAAAGGATCGAGATATATCTACAAGAGCTTGCTAGCTAGAACGGAATAGAACGGAACTCACGAGATCGCCAATGATGTCGAAAGCCAGAAAAGCTGACCATAATGCGGCGTCCACTCCCGCCTCTCCTGTGTACGCCCGGGCTTGGACGTCCTTGTCGATGACATTGAGGGCCACATAGGCGCCCGCGCGCCCTGAGTCAATGAGGCTATCCATCTGAAGACTCAAGGTGCACAGAGCTGACGTAATGTACGGTTCAAATTGGACCATGGCCTTGGGACTAAACATGTGAGCGACATACTTGCGCTTCCGACTGTGGGCGGCGCGGTCGCGCGTGGTAAAGATTCCCTGCTGGATGTTGTCGAAGGCGTAGTAGAATTCGGATTTCAGAAAGCCGTTTCCGTGGCCCAAGACGTCCTATACCCCGCCCCCTGCCGGTTAGTACGTCTCTATGCATGCAGTGATGAAGGAGCGACACGGCTTATCACGAACCCTAATGCTATCAGGATGTGCGATGCTGACATGATCCGGCGCGATCCGAACGAAATCGCCATATTTTCGGTGCTGTTCGTACACTGCATACGATAGCTGATGTTTTCTGTGTATGGGTCATTAGTCGACTCGTTTTCACTTCAATACTGACGGCCCCAGTTCAGGCCGGGTGCTCCTCCCTTACCTGGCCCAATAGAGCGACCAAAATCTGGAGAAATGGGCAACAGGTGGACCGGGAATCTTGTTCAATCGGAGCCTGTCGTTAAAATAGGGAACGACATAGAACTAATGTCATGCATCAGAGAAGAGTTCCGTCCTGCCCGCCGCAATTCTTCTTACCACCAGTAACAGAGCGCTCAGGCTTACGACCACTAAGGCAGTAGCGGCGGTATCCGTCAGGTTCTGAAAGACACCCATTTCATCACTGTAAGGCCAGTGGCTTGAAAAGGTTTCTGCAGTTGGAAGGTAACCTGGCTTTGTATCTCAGCTGGATCGATATGGGAACACCACAAACCCCACGAATGAGAGGTGGGATGATGCGACCCGATCCATCCCCCACCCCCGGATTAGGTTGCCAATCTGTTTACCCAGGATGAACAAGCACATCCAAAGGTGGAGTGCGATTAACCGACCTATCAGCCAATCGTTGGGCAATACAAGACCCGTTACTGTCTTTGGTGAGAAAGTGGGTAGTCTTTATCGTCGTTTAGAGAGTTTGCTCGTTCTTGGTAATATACGGAGTACGTTGACTCTAACGATGTGCCCCGTCCAGCCCGTCCTTCGAAAAAGCTTGATTAGCTTTGTTTAGGTGGGTACGATTCGTTGGGGACTTCGGAAATCGGCCACCTAGAAACCCCCTTATTGGGGCGCTGATGGCTCAATCTGAGAAAGGAGTCCGAGATCCTGGGGAGAGAGTTGCCTTGGGCCACGACACCCCCACTTTTGGCATTGATCCTCAGGATACCAGTGCTCCGGGTCGACAAACGTTACACATCGTTAGCACCATCGCCTAAGCGCCACGATCGGTGGATGGTTAATAGGTGAAGTCATACAGTCGTTAGAAAGACGGCACATGGTTTTCGGGCTCACAAGCAGATGCATAAAGACACAAACTGGAGATGATTGCCTTCTAGTCTGAGCCTCCTCGCCTTCCCGCAAGAACCCATCATGGCCAGCGAAAAAGAACTCCAGCAGAACCTCTCACCTGCGGTGCAAGAGGACTTTGAGAAGCCCACAGATTGCCATGTCATCAACGCCTCTGGCCACATTCAGGCGTTGCCTCAGAACTTCGGTCTTCCGAGTATCATCAGCGTCGCCATAGTGACTGGAAACACTTGGGCTGGTCTTGCCGGGACAATTGTATGAATGTTTGGCCTACAAGGGGAAAATAGAAGCTGACCATACTCCTTCGCTAGACCCTAGCCATCTACAATGGCGGCGCGCCCGGTGTCATCTACGAGTTGTACGTCTCGAATGGAAAAGTCTGCCATGGACGGGCTAACGGAATGAATACAGCATCGTGGTCTCAGTGTTCTACTGGTTCATCGGTGCCTCAATTGCAGAATTGTCTTCGTCATTGCCCTCGGCTGGTGGTGGTGAGGAGATTTTCAGACCTCGTGAATGCCCGCATAGCTAACATTTCTGTTGACAAGTCTACCACTGGGCCTCTGTCACACCCCCTCGCCGATATCAGCGGATCTGTGGCTGGTTTGCCGGATGGTGGAATTTCACCGCCTGGCTTTTCGGCGTTGCTTCCATGTCCTCGGTTCTGGCCAACCAGCTGGTGTCCATGTACGGCTTGATGCATGCGGATTATGAATTCCACCAGTGGCACGTTTTTGTCGCCTACATCGTAACCACCTGGATGTGCTGTGCATTCGTCATGTTTGGTAACAGAATCCTTCCCGCATCCACTACTGTCGGGATGGTTCTCAGTATGGCTGGCGTATTCATCAGTCTCCTTGTCTGCGCTATTATGCCCTCTGTCACGGGTACAGGATACAACACGGCCGAATTCGTGTGGAAGAAGTTTGATAACCAGACAGGATGGTCGAGCAATGGATTTGTTTTCCTTGCTGGGATGCTCAACGGGGCTTTCGCTGTGGGAACGACCGACTGTGTAACGCATATGGCAGAGGAGATCCCAAAGTCAGTATCACGCAATGCAGGACACGAGTCTTCCAGACTAATGTGCTATGTGCAGACCTAGCTCCAGCATTCCCAAGGCTATTGCAGCACAGTGCGCGATTGGTTTCATCACGTCAGCTAAGAAGACCTCCCACAAAATATCTATCCAGAGACTGATTTGCTTCTCAGAACCATCGGCTACCTTATTGCACTCTTCTATTCCGTCTCGAATTTGGATGCTGTCTACGCCAGTCCCTTGCCCTTCCCTCTAGCCGAGATATATCACCAAACCACCAACAGCCAAGGAGGTGCCCTCGGCCTGTTGATCGTCATCTTTTTACCTTGCGTCTCCTGTTGCATTGCCTGTTATATCACCGCAGGGCGCACACTATGGGCACTGAGTCGTGACAACGCGGCCCCTTTCAGTGGTGTCTTGAGCCAAGTCAGCGCGCGATTCGAAAATCCATTCAACGCCACATTGCTTGTCGGAGTGCTTGCAACCATCCTCGGCTGCATTCAGGTTGGCTCTACCACAGCGTTCAATGCGTTCGTCGGGTCCTCTGTCATCCTTTCGACCCTGTCCTATGCTTTGGCAATTCTGCCCAACATGCTGACCGGACGCTCCCGCCTCGTTCCCGGGGCCTTCCACATGAAAGGAGCCTTGGGCTACATTGTCAACGGAATCAGTTTGTCTCTCTCTGCCCTTTTCTCTGGTCGTCCCCTGCGACTAACTTTTGCTGTCAGGCTGTGCTTACATCTTCGTCTTCGTGGTGATATTCTGCATGCCGTATGTATACCCAGTTGATGCTGTCGATATGAACTATTCATCCCTCATCACTGGTGGCTTAACGATTTTCGTGGCCATCTGGTATTTGATACGTGGCAGATCGGGCTATCAGGGCCCACAGGCGCTAGAGAGCGTTTGTGTCAGAGCATAGTACAGAATCACGGTTCAACTCCAATTGCCATGAGGCTATATTTTGGATGCGGAGATACACATACTCTTAGGGTGCAATGTTACAGGGGAAAGAATGGAGACCAGGGTAGGACATGATCCTGATACTGGGTACTTTTGTAACTCCTACAGCTGGCATTATTAATATATTGTTCATCTTCTCAATCATCAAACTTGCACAGCTTTCATTAGGATTCAGCATTTTACAGGTAGGAGAGATGTAGTCGGGTGGATAGTAAAGATAAGATAATAGGGCGGTACATGGATAACAAGGCTGGGAATGCACACTATCCAGCTTAGAGTCCGAATCTCTCCGGCGCTTTCTATGTGCTGGTGGCCAGGTACACTATCTCTGCATGAGAAAACTGAACTTCTCCGTACTGATATGCGGCATTTAAGGGTCGATTCAAGAATTCTTGGCAGCCTCATCGATCTCCTGACTATATTTGTGGATCCATTGGCTGACAGGAGCGCCAGATAGTCATTGTCGGAGCCGGTCGGGGAGGCTCCAGGACAACGACCGGACTTAAGCTTGCTGGTGACGACGTGGTAGTGCTTGAGTCTGTGTGAGAACTCGACGTGATTGGGGTGCGCATTCAATGTCTCCCCAACAGAAGTGACTCTTGGACCCGAGCTCTGTACGAAGTCTTAGCAAAAGGGCCCCCTTCACCAATTTTCGTAGCATCATGGGCTGAAAGGCAACCTCATTTCTTCCATCGATTTTGCCCAGACCAGCAAAGAATTTCTTCGCAGTGGTAATTCGGAGCGTGCCTCACGAGGGGGCTGCCTGCGGATGCAAGTCGGCCGTTCCGCCGCGAAACTCTCAACATGTGTAAGTACGGCTTTGGAGATGATTTTAAACCAAGACTTATGGCCTTTAAGAGATAGATTCATGGCTTGTTGGTGGCCTAGGACTAATGATATAATAATGTACATTAAGTTGGTAAACATTGGAAAGAACTACAGGGCCAGTCTGAGTATTCGCGGTCTGATCCTTGTGCTCCGTCAGGTAACCGACATTTTGCACTGCCAAACAACGCCTTCAGCAGATCTTACCACCTCCGCAGCAAATTCATACACTCCCTTCAAGTGTGATAGTTGGTTTTTGGAGAGTCCGGCGATGCTACTGAACCGGCTCTTGATGTACTCTGCACAGGTCTTGAGGATCTTAAGATCCGACGTCACCGATGAGCCCAAGGGGTTGAGAAGGATATTGCAGAACAAGGTCAATATCGCAGAGATGGGATAGAATAGCACGATCCTGATCATTTAACATTGAAAGTCAGCCACAAGTCAAAAGGTGAGTGGATCTGTGGCGAGGCCATCATCCCTAGAGCAATGGAAGAATTGCGAGACGTACCAGAAAATATTCGGTTCTAGGATAGGTTCGCCAACATGGAGATAAGAAAGTAAAGACCGGCTAGCTTCCAAGGCAAGGTCCAGACTTGAACTGAGCCCTTCGTCAATCCGGTGACTGTTGGTCCAATTCTTGCAACGACTGCTAGCTTGGTGAATTGTTGTCATGCAGTAGTGATACTCCAGTCGAATCAAAAAGGAGGGAGTACTGAGACTTTTTACGTCCATCAGTCTCTGCGTTTCCTGCGAGAATGAAAGCGATGGCCTGCATTCGGGAGCCAGCGACTGTCTCCAGTTTTCGAGGAGGTCATCCAGTTCGCGGATGTCCTTCAATATCTCGGCGTCAGACTTCTGTAGAGAATGAGAGGAATATAGCTTTTCATAGGTCTTGGACTTGATCAAGCTTAGGCCCAGATCGCCTGGTAGGCGCCAACGGCCCCTGAATCCTGGTAATCTTTGCTTTAGGTGATATATTGGGAAGGTGAGATCACAAGATGTGTCGTTCATGATTGGTGGTCGGCCAGTGCGGAAGGTGATTTCTTTGTCGAGGGTGTAACAGATCCAGAATAAGTCCCGTCGATGTAGTGTCGTCCGAGTCTCTATATTTTGTGACTCTGACGGAAGATCATCGATGTGCGCTCCAGGATAGAGGTGGGCTCCCAATCTGAATAGAAATCTTGAGGCAAGTGATAAGGTTATGTCTAGCATTTGGATTTGTCCACAAGAAAATTGGTAAACTGCCTGATAAGTGGATATTCCATGTCAGTGAAAACATATTCAAAAGCGAAAACCTCTAGTTGACGCAACGAAAGATTGAAAAGCGTGCAACTTACAAGCATCATGAGGGCATCAACAATAGCAGTGCTAGCTCGCGCATTCAAGATGTCAGGAAATAGAAGTTGTGCCGCAGTTACGCATCCGGAAACGTCGACAAGCGGCATCTTTTTCTCGCTCGGAACGCCTATCAAGGAGACAAGGGCAAGAAATGAAAAGACGCAGGCCCTTGCCGGCAAAAAGTCGTCGGAGCTAGAGGAATTCGAATTGTATGCCCTTTCGATGACTTCTGGAAATATGACAGGGTCGGCAAGAGGGAGCAAGCTGGATACGTCCGAATTCTGATAGACCTCGAGATACTGTTCGGTGACGTTTCGTGGGGGTAAATCCCTTAGTGATCCTAATCCCAGATTTTCAGGCAACACCGATCTGTGCCAGGCTTGTCGCTGATTTTGCCAAAGGGGGCCGTGTGTCTCACCAGCAGCATTGTTCTCCTCAGTCCAGAATCCGATCCATTTCTGGCCTTCGCTCGATAGGAAGGGTACTCCATGAAACAGGTTGATGTCGCCGAGTGTGTAGCCAGCGCAGTAAATACGGCCGACGGGCGGAGAATTGGAGGATTCTGCATTATCCAGGCTGTTGGAGACAGAATTTGTCACATTCTTTTCAGAGGAAGAGCCACGTAGGGCCAAGTCAATTGTCGCTAGTATAAGTATGAGATGCGTTTGGTGTGTTTAGAGGCTTTGACACTAACCATTGCGTCTCTTGAGACCCTCGGCTAGAATCTTCTCGATTCGTTCCATGCGTTGGACAAGGTTGCCTTCCCTCAGCTTTCTGTAGCGAGATGTCGAGTCAGAGACGGACTTGGCTACAAATTGGCCCAGTAGGCGAGGCTCTTACCTAGAATTCTTTTCCCTTCTCCTTCTTCCGCCGCGCACTCTATCAAAGGTGCAGCTGGTGTCATGGTGCTGGCACCAGTTGCATTGAGGTCTCAACCCATCACACTTGATCTATCAATGGTCAGAGAACGCCAAGTTCTCAGGCAGCCAGATTGTCGGCAATATCTTTCCGGGTTGAAGATGGAAAATCACCTTTCGTTGATAGCAAGAGTCACATGCACGCAGTGCTCGCTGATTAGCAGCCGTCGGCGCTGCAGACAACGGAGATTCCGAATTGTCTGACATTGGGGATGTGTTATTCGACGAGGTGGGCATCGCAGACGACATGGCGAAAGGCTAGGGCATGCTAAGGGTAGATCCACTGGACTTTCTGTATCAAAGAGTGACGCAATCCAGCGCCGGAAACAAACTAGTAGTTTGAGAGTGACGGTTCGCGGCCTCTGTGGACTAATTGGGCACTGGGGGAGATGGTAAGATGCAGAGATTGAACCTCTTAAAGATGATGAGTTCGGCTGTTGAAGGATGTCGGCGATTTTTGTTCCGCTTACTCAGCGGCATTTCGGCGCAACCTTTTACGCATTGAGTAAAGCAACGCAAAGGTGGCTACTTTACTGGACCCTGCCAGATCCACCCGGAAGAGACATTGGTGGAACCGGATGGGGACATGGTTGGATCAGAAGCCGTCGTCATCTCGGATCCTCCTATGCATTTCACAAGAGCTGCAGCTCATGCCTTCAACATGCCGACGTCGGTTATCTCAGATTTTTCTGTCCGGATGAGCTAGTCTGTGCTTCCCGGCTCCGAGGATACCGATTATTTACTTAAAGAGCGAGCCTGATTCCAATTACCTGGAGTTCGTGTTAACTATCTATTCTTCCAGCATTGCCCAAGATGGCTGCGTCCCAAGATCACCCCTTCAGTGAACCTGAACCTCGAGTTCCCAGCGATGGTCAGGTCGCTGACGAGGAGCTCTTTGAGCGTGAAAAAGGCCTGGGTCATAACATCGAACCCAGCAGAGCCCGCGGGGATGACTGGAAGCTGACCGAACAAGTAAAAGCTCAGCATCAGCGTGATCAAGACTCATTTGCGAAGGAGAGGAAACTTGGTGTCACCTGGTGCAATCTCACCGTCCAAGTGCTCAGCTCCGGGGCCAGCATTCACGACAACACCCTATCACAGTTCAACATTCCCCAGCTTTTGAAAGAATCTCGGCAAAAACTTCCGCTCAAGACCATCCTGCACGGCTCACATGGTTGTGTCAAGCCAGGCGAGATGCTACTGGTACTGGGACGTCCGGGATCTGGATGTACCACGTTGCTAAAGTTGTTGGCCAACAGAAGAGGAGGTTACAAATCAACTGAAGGAGACGTGTGGTACGGATCTATGAGCCACACCGAAGCGAAAAACTATCGAGGTCAAATTGTCATGAATACGGAGGAGGAACTCTTCTTCCCCACTTTGACAGTCGGACAAACTATCAACTTCGCCACACGATTGAAGGTTCCGTTTCATCTCCCAAACGGGGTCAAGAGTCGACAAGATTATCAAAACCAAACCAGAGAGTTCTTGTTGGAATCAATGAATATTTCTCACACGAAGGACACCAAAGTCGGCAATGAATATATTCGAGGAGTGTCTGGAGGAGAGAGAAAACGTGTCTCCATCATTGAATGTCTGGCTTCTCGGGCATCGGTCTTTTGTTGGGATAACAGTACTCGAGGTCTCGACGCCAGTACTGCTCTTGAATATACGAAGGCTGTTCGCGTTATGACAGACGTACTTGGCCTCACCTCGATTGTCACACTCTACCAGGCCGGTAACGCAATTTACAATCTTTTCGACAAAGTATTGGTCTTGGATGGTGGAAAGCAAGTCTACTATGGCCCAATAAAAGAAGCAAAGCCTTTTATGGAGGAACTTGGATTCCTATGTCCCGAAGGGGCAAATGTGGGAGACTACCTCACTGGCGTGACAGTTCCAACTGAAAGACAAATTCGTGCTGGCTTTGAGAACAGATTTCCCAGGAATGCCGATGAGCTACTCGCACATTACGAAAAGTCTGACATGTACGAGCATATGTGTGCAGAGTACGAATTTCCCAGCTCTACAGAAGCAGAAGAGAACACCAAAGCTTTCCGGGAGGCCATTAAATACGAGAAAGACAAGCAGCTTCGCCACAAGAGCCCTTTGACTACAGGATTCCTGGCACAGGTAACAACCTGCGTCATCCGTCAATACCAGATCATTTGGGGTGACAAAGCCACATTCTTCATCAAACAGATTTCCACCATCATCCAAGCTCTCATTGCTGGCTCTCTTTTCTACAGCGCTCCCAATAACTCGGCCGGTCTTTTTATCAAAGGCGGCGCGTTATTTTTCGGATTATTGTACAACACCTTATTGAGTATGTCCGAGGTCACAGACTCGTTCTTCGGTCGTCCGGTCTTGGCCAAGCATAAAGCTTTCGCTTTCTTTCACCCCGCAGCTTTCTGTATTGCTCAGATCGCTGCGGATATTCCACAGCTTCTGGTCCAAATATCTGCATTTTCATCGGTACTTTACTGGATGGTTGGCTTAGGGGCCACCGCTTCCCAGTTTTTTACTTTCTGGATTGTCGTCTTCTCGGCCACGATGGTAAGGCTCTTTTATTGATTGGTGCTCCAAGTCGAAACTGATCATGGCTTCTAGTGCATGACCGCAATGTTCCGAGCAGTAGGCGCCGCTTTTAAAACCTTCGATGGCGCTTCCAAGGTATCAGGGTTCTTGATTATGGCACTCATCATGTACGTTGGCTATATGGTTGGAAAGCCAGATATGCATCCTTGGTTTGTTTGGATCTACTGGATTGACCCGCTTGCGTACGCATTCGAGAGCTTGATGGGGAACGAGTTCCACGACCTAGTGATACCCTGTATCGGAACAAGTCTTGTACCGAGTGGCCCTGGGTATACTAATTCCGCGTACCAATCTTGCGCTGGTGTTGGCGGAGCAGTCGCCGGAGAGGTCCATGTTTTGGGCGATGCTTACTTGAAATCCCTCTCCTACAGCCATTCGCATGTTTGGCGGAACTTCGGCATCATTTGGGCTTGGTGGGCCGCCTTTGTCATGGTGACTGTGGTTTTCACGATGAGGTGGAAGTCCGATTCGGAAAGCGGCAGCATTCTACTAGTCCCACGGGAATACGCTCATCTGGCACGCCATGTCTTCGACGATGTCGAATCCCAAGCGAAAGAAAAACAGACCGTCAGCTCTGACTCGTCACTCAAGGAACAGCTCCCCGAGGCAGAGTCAGAGTCAAGCGACGACAACCTCATACAGAACACGTCAGTGTTCACCTGGAAAAATCTATCATATACAGTGAAGACACCTCATGGAGATCTCAAGCTCCTCGACGATGTTCAAGGCTGGGTCAAACCGGGAATGCTGGGCGCATTGATGGGAGCATCCGGCGCCGGAAAGACGACATTACTCGATGTATTAGCTCAACGCAAAACCGATGGAATCATCCATGGCTCGATCTTGGTCGATGGTAGACCTCTCCCTGTTTCATTTGCACGATCCGCCGGATACTGCGAACAACTCGATATTCACGAGCCCTACGCTACAGTACGCGAAGCATTGGAGTTTTCGGCTTTACTTCGGCAATCACGACATACCCCTGAAGTCGAGAAACTGAAATACGTTGACACTATCGTCAATCTCTTGGAGCTCCAGAACATCGAGAATACGCTAATCGGCTACCCGGGTACAGGACTTTCCATTGAGCAAAGGAAAAGAGTCACAATCGGCATCGAACTCGTGGCCAAACCGAGTATTCTCATCTTCCTGGACGAACCAACCTCGGGTCTCGATGGACAATCAGCCTACAATACCGTTCGGTTCCTTCGTAAACTTGCAGACGTGGGACAAGCTGTCCTGGTCACTATTCATCAACCTTCAGCTCAACTCTTTGCTCAATTTGATACACTCTTACTACTCGCCCAGGGTGGACGCACAGTCTATTTTGGAGATATCGGTGATAATGCCGCATCGGTCAAACACTACTTCGGCCGCTACGGAGCTACGTGCCCGCCGGACGCTAATCCGGCCGAATTCATGATCGATGTCGTATCAGGTCACTTATCTCAAGGACGCGACTGGGCAGAAGTATGGCTACAGTCTACTGAGTACGAGACAGTAGCAAAGGAACTCGAGAACTTGATCAGCGAGGCTACGGCCAAACCACCCGGTACACACGACGATGGCTATGAGTTTGCCATAGCTTTATGGCCACAGATAAAGATCGTTGTTCACCGCATGAACCTAGCCTTATATCGCAATGTCGATTACACCAACAATAAGTTTGCCCTCCATATAGGGTCCGCGCTCTTCAACGCCTTTTCTTTTTGGATGGTCGGCAATGGTGTCGGCGAGCTACAACTGAAACTATTTACGATCTTTAACTTTATCTTCGTGGCACCTGGAGTCATCAATCAACTTCAACCTCTCTTCATTGAACGTCGAGATATCTTCGAAATGAGGGAGAAAAAAGCAAAGATGTACGATTGGAAGGCCTTTGTTACGGCGCTAATCGTCTCCGAGATTCCCTACCTGTGCGTCTGCGCAGTTCTATATTTTGTGTGCTGGTACTACACGGTGGGCTTCTCTGACAACAGCAACGCTGCGGGTGGGACGTTTTTCGTCATGCTCTTCTACGAGTTCTTGTACACTGGAATCGGGCAATTCATCGCCGCATACGCCCCCAATGCGGTGTTTGCGTCGTTGGTCAACCCTCTCATCATCGGCACTTTGGTCTCGTTCTGTGGCACGCTCGTCCCGTACGAACAAATCCAGGTATTCTGGCGCTACTGGCTTTACTGGCTCAACCCGTTCAACTACCTCATGGGTGCCATGCTTGTCTTCACCACCTGGGACACAGAGGTCAAATGCAAAGAGCGAGAATTTGCCATGTTTGACCCCCCTGACAACACGACCTGCCACGAGTATCTATCTGAATATTCCGAGAGTGCAAGAGGCAAGCTGGCGAACCTCGTCAACCCTGATGCTCTCAGCGACTGCCGTGTCTGCGAATACAACACCGGCGCGGATTATCTCTACACGCTGAACCTCAAGCATCAATACGATGGATGGCGAGATGCCGCCATCGTGGTCATCTTTGCCATCTGCTCATATGGCCTTGTCTACGCGTTGATGAAGCTGCGGACGAAGCAGACCAAGAAATCTGAGGAATGAATGGCGAACTTGGATTTCAAATATTTCTTGTTGTAATACTAGGGTTCTCCTTCTGGAGCGAGTTAAGATCTCTAGGAATTTTGCGTTTAGTGCTGAATTGGGTTGGTTTGATTTCCGGTTTGTTGACATGAATCTTTGATGCTTATGGTGTAGAGTTGGATCCGTCAATTTTGTTACACAGAGATATAGGCACGGAGGCAGAAAAGTGCTCATATATAGAATGCAAGATAGACAACCAAGTATACACTGGAAAAGAGGTGCCCATTGAGTATACTGGAGTGAATTAATACAAGGGGGTCAGTAAGCCTGTAGGCACTCTGTTTCTAAGGAAGGATTGAACTTCTTTCCTACGACATTGAGCTAACTTGGAGGAATTCGGTACTGGAAGAGCACTCTTGGTGATATAGTAACAATGTACATATTTCCTAAGCGGGTCTTTCAGGATTGTATGAGATCAACTTCATTAGTTGGTCTATATTCAACCTCCATGTTCAACGAAGATACTCCTCCACCACTTACCACAGTCCATGGCCGGAGTCTCTACATATTTCACACGTAGGAGCGAGCTCACATACACCGTACCGGTTTTGAAGCTAATGGATCACGACTCAGCCTGCTCTTCTTACTTCCTCTACCTTTCGGCTCTTACGTCAACTCGCCCTCACCCTGACAGTCTTATTTAAAATACAAGATAACAGTGTGTTGAACAAGCAATTTATGCACAACGCACAATTGTACCCGGACTTTGCTCACGTACTGTAATCATCTCCTCCAATCTCAATCATATCTTCGAATGTCGGCATGCCACTAAACCATCCCATGTCCTCGGTGCCCACTGTCATTCTCGCGTGCAGTGCATCCTTCTCCTTAATCTTGAGTGTCTCCCAGTTTCTGCCGGCAGCGGCCGCATCGGCCAGCAATTGGGACTGGCAGCATTTCTCGGCGGATATGAACCAGAACACAGCCGACTCAACAGTGCGGCCAACAGTCAAGAGACCATGGTTCTGAAGAATGACAAGCTTGTGAGGGCCCAGTGCGCGGGCTACGGCATCACCAGGTTCCATGTCCAGCGCTGATCCGGTGAAGTCGCTTTGGAGACCTTGGTCCTGTCGTATTTAAGCACAACACGAGTTAGCTTGATGGTGTTGCATTCCTTAAGTGGGACATTTATAGCATCCAATCATAGGTAAGGACAGCACTCACGTTGTAGAAGACGCAAGAGTCTTGTGTTATGATATCAAGCTTCCGGCCAAGGGCTGAGAAAGTTCGACCGTAAATTGTGTGTGAGTGCGCAATACAAATGGCGTCCGGCCGTGCCATGTGCGCTGAACAATATATGATATGTCAGAGGCACTCTGATCTGCCGAGAGGAGGCAACCCAGGAACAGATCGGAAGGGGGTGATCATGACTGACCAGCATGATGGATCATGAAAGCACCAGTATTGAGCCGACGTACCGGGCCGCCATCCACGACCTTGCCCTCAGAGTTGACTAAGATCAGGTCACTCGCCTTGAAAAGCCTCCACGACACGCCGAAAGGATTAACCCAGAAGCAGGTCGGATCTACGGGGTCCTTTCCCGTTAGCTGGTCAGCAGATGGACTATGTGAGTTGTTTCTGAGACTTCAGGATCCTCCGGCCAGTCTCTAGCAACATTCTAAGATACACACCTTGACAGTTATGTGCCCCGCGACCCCTTCATCGAAGCCGAGCCTTGCAAAGATTCTGTACGCCAATGCCAGTCTGCCCTTCAAATATTTGCGCTCCTCGTGTACGTCGTTGAATGTTGGAGGTGAGGGAATGATCCATGGTACGGAAATTGGCTTCTCTTCAGCATGGCCGTTCTGGAGTGATTGTGATGCCTGGGAAGTCTTTGACGTGCTCTCACTTGGAGAATGGTTTCCAACGTTGGGGACCGAGATCAAGGTCGCAGTGGCGTTTCGTACTTCTTCTATTTGCGACATGTTTCTTCTCTCCAAATGTGATAACCTGTCAATCTATGAGATTGTCAATCAATAACTAGGTCTTCCAGTGCTAGACTAGGAGGGTGTTGAACATGAGGATAGAGTAACAGAATGGCTCAAAGATAAGAAAGCTGGAAATCTCAAGAATCAAAAAGGTTCAACTCCGCTTCTCTGATCATGGGATTAGATAGCAAGGCAAGGAAATCTAGGATTCCACCGGCTCATCTAGGACAACTATTCACTGTGCAAAGTAGACTTTCAAGGCGTGGCCAATGATAACGGTGCACATGCGAGCCACTCAAGTACACGCAATGCTCTGACTAGCCTCGCAATTGTGGGTCGCCTTCCCTTTCTCTTGTCTCCATAGAAGTTGCTTTATTGCACTGGGACTGAAAGGGTGTCCCGCGAAGAGCCGTTATCCTATGGTGGAAATTTCCAAGACCAAGAAAAGTGCAAGGGCAAATTAAGTGAACTGACACCAAAACTGGTAATTGCTCTACAGATGCAGTTGCTTGCAATCGGAAGAGAAAAATCATACTAACGAGGTGGAATCTTCTCAGATTGTTAGACTAAATGCGTTCAATAGAGCTCAGTCTGAGCTCTCTTGTCTTCTCCATTAATCAAAAGCTTGGAGACGGTAGAAGCATGCTACGGCTGCCCACTGGTTGATTGTCGGTTTAGTCATTGGGACAATCACGCCGAACAAAGTCGGTGAAACTCAGAACGTCAAGGACAATGTCTATAAGCTGTATCCCAAGCCAGTACCTCATCCTCCACGAGAGTCGGTGAGCTCGAGTCTCATTCTTTTATCGTCGAGTTTGTGACTGAGGGTGTCTTCTCATTGGTGTTCCCCTCTTGTGCTTCTAGAACCCGGTGCTGCCAGTCGTGCTTTGTCTCACTCGATCCGAACGCATAGTCGATCTCTTCCAGGGTCTTCTGTCTAGTCTCTACGAGCATAAAATAGGCTGTTGCTCCACAGGTTAGAAAATTGGTCCCAAATTGCTGCAAGCTCAGGCGGTGCAGGTACTCACCGAAAGGAATGGCCAAAAAGTTGAAGATGATATAGAGGATGAAAATCTTCCAGCCCGTCGTGTCGATTGCGATAGGGCCGGTGAACAACGTGAGAAACGTGAAAAGCCACGACGTAACAGCAGCGACAGCTGCACCCACATGGCGCATGTGGACTGGCAGAACCTCCGCAGGATACAGCCAACTGATCGGAAGCATACCGAACCCGAAGCCGAGATAGTAAATGATGAGCATGACCATGCCAGCCCAGCCTGCAGCAGTGGAGCCATAGCTGATACAGACTGTGAAGCCAAGCATTCTGTACAAAGTCGATGAGTAAGTCTGTGGGATCCCGGCAGATGCATCAGTGGGAGAGCTTTCTTACCCAATCGTTGATATGACCGTTCCAATCAAGAGTGTTGGCTTCCGGCCGAATCGCTCGATCGTCAGCGTGCTGAGAAGGACAAAAAGGGCCCAAACGGTCTGGATGATGCCGGAAACAAGGACCGACTTCATGCCGTCAAAGCCCAAATTCTGCTGGAACAGCCTGGCTGTGTAGGCGACGATCTGAAGTCGTCTGTTAGCGACTTGCCAGTTAGCGATGACCGGCAAGGATACTCACGACATTCAGCCCACCCATTTCTTGCAAGAAACTGATGAGGATGACAAGTCTGAGACGTTTGCCTAATTTCATTTCTGTGTTGTCGTAGAACAGCGCTTTAGCGCACGTGACGAACAACTGCCAGCCCTGGGCTTCGGTGGCTTTTTCGATCTCGGTCTCGACTTTCAAACTAGCACGGGTATGCGTGATGATTTCTGAATCTTCTGTAGTGTTATACAGACGAGCCAGGATATTATCAGCGTCGGCCGACCGCCCATGAGCGTACAGCCATCGCGGAGATTCGGGAACGAGGAAAATTGTGGACTGTCAGAGTAGATTAGCATGCGACACTTGGGCTAGTCTTCAAGAGGGGGCATATACCATGGTGACCAGACAGAATGCAGCTTGGAACGCAACTGGGAAACGCCAGATGAATTCAAGATTCGTAGAATGTTTGATGACTCCATAATCAAGCCAGTCGGCGATCGCAATGCCCAACTATGCTGGTTAGAGAGATATGAGTCAGAAAGATTGTTCGTACTCACCACTCCGCAAGTGAACAGCAACGCAATGACTTGACCACGATGATTGGCCTTGGCGATCTCTGCCAACAACACTGGACTGGAGCTGGTTACGAGTCCAATGCCCAATCCAGATATGAAACGCCCCACAATCATCTGTGCAAGGCTGAAGGAAGCGGCCTGAAGAACGGCACCAATGACCATCAGGAAACAACCAGAGAATATGAGCCAACGCCGCCCAGTCCGGTATCCCAGTATGGCAGCTGCTATACTACCGAAGACTGCACCGACGCTGAACATTGCCAGAACCCAGCCAATCTTGAGAGAGTTTGTCGTCTGTAAGCAGAATTAGCACTCAGGCCGACTAACTTTTCAGTTTTGGAAAGGACCTTACTCCGATGGCATCCAAGAAACCCGGCTGGGTGGAGAGGACACCGAGGACCGCTTGATCATATCCAAACATCATATGACCTATGCCCAGTGAGGTCAGGTAGGCAATCAGTAAGCCATTTCCCCGAAGAGACGAGATGCCTCGAACGTTGAAGAACACTATCGACGACATTGTATGTAGTTGCGAGCGGTATGGCAGGTAAGATACTGTTCAAAATATCCAGTTGAGGTGAGAGACCAAGATCGATTACTCAGACTCATGAAGCATTCACCTTGGGGGGGGTGTGCTTCTTTTATGCCGTAAGTGATGCAAGTATCATATCGTTCGTCAGCAAGGCAATAATTCTGACCTTATCGCAAACGAGAGGTAAAATGTCTCCCCTTGAGCCATATGAAAAGATACCAGTTGTTTGTGAAGGTCAAAAGTGAGTGCTACCAAGGTTTCAACGTGGGGCCAGGATCATCCAGATTCACTTTACTAAGACTTCTAGCAGACATCCCATGCGTGGCTGGTGGACGAGACCCGTGGGCCGCTTTCAACTTTCTTCTCTAGACGCTGATAACGACCCACTCTCGTCCAGAGCTTTTAAACATCGTGCTGTGGTTGGACAAAGCTGTTTCTAAGGCTTCGGAAATCATAATGAAGAGCGCGTAGTCCTAGACGTCCTCGACCCGTTGTTGACCCGGCCGAGTAGATGGCCGATAGGAACCCCGATTGGTTCGCATAGGTGCACGTCTGAGTGGACGAAGCGAGACGCAGTGGACCACTCGACGCGGCCCAAGAGCCGAACAATCATTATGCCAAGATATTATTGCCTGAAGAATGTTCCAACGGGTCCTCCCCTTGTCTTTCCCGAGAGGACTGTTCCAAAACAGTCGGCCGGCGGAGATCTTGATTCCGCTGATTGAGCTAAGTGCTTCTGCCTGAGACGCCGAAAACTTTTGGAAGGGTACAGGTGTAGATCGATATATCTTCCAGCTACGACTCGGTCGGTCTACGCACTGTCTCTTACACCAGAAAACCCCCCCAAGTACCCAATCCGGCACTCGTTTCGATTGAAGAACCTCTCATATGTTTACCAGGGCTATCAAACATCATCAAGATGATCGACTCATCTCTTCATGTCAATCGTTCCCAGAAACATCTGAAATGGTCCAAATCAATTCCACCAACGGTAACGGTGGACTCTGGCGATGTCGTGGTATTCGACACGATTGACGGCAGCAATGGTCAAATTCTAAGCAGCTCGACAGCAGAGGATATCCTGAAATTCAACGTAGAGTTGGCGGATCCTGTTTTCGGACCCGTTCATGTCAGGGGAGCCGAGCCTGGAGATGTTCTAGATATCGAGGTGCTCGACTTACAGACAGCGGACTGGGGTTGGACAGCCATCGTCCCCGGATTTGGCTTACTACACGAAGAATTTCCCGAACCACATGTCAAGATCTGGGATTTATCAAAGGCGGCGGACAACCACTACGCTTTATTTAAAGAAGGGATTCGAATTCCTGTGAGGCCATTTTTAGGCGAGATGGGTGTCGCCCCGGGAGAGGATGGTGAATTTTCCACAATCCCACCGCTAGACACGGGTGGCAACATTGACTGTCGACACGTCCAGCAGGGCTCTCACTTATTCCTCCCAGTCAAGGTGCCGGGAGCACTGTTCAGTTGCGGAGATGGCCATGCAGCACAAGGTGACGGGGAGGTCTGCGGCTCTGCTATCGAAACGCCGATGCGTGCAACTCTTCGCCTTACAGTACGGAAGAACCAAGACTGGGTTTCCTCTCCACATTACTTCTGCCCTGCCGAGCAAGCCATAGCGGGATTCGAAGATTGTGGAAGCTATGCTGCCCTGGGCGTAGATTCAGATCTCACCGAGGCTGCGCGAAAGGCCGTCCGCGGAATCATCAACTACCTGATGCAAACCAGAGGCCTCTCGCGGCCTGAAGCATACATGCTTGCCAGTGTTGCTATCGATCTTAAATTAGCCGAGGTGGTCGACATGCCCAATTTTGCGGTGGCAGCCAGTTTACCGTTACATGTATTTGTCGATGACGCTGCAGATTAGCGCTCTTTCAGGCGAGGAATTTTGAAGGGAGCAGGCGTGCCGGACGGGTTTCTGTAACAACAAAACCAATGGAAATCTTGAGCAGTGAGCAGTGAATTACCCAGGCAACGTTGACATAGATGGTCCATAAATGCTTCCATACTATCTTGAATTGGACCTGCCTTACGCTGCGATACTCCATACCACGAAATGAAGGTCTGCTTGATATTTGATCTTTGATCTCCGGGCTGATCCATCTTTTCATTTTCCATCTTCTGTCATTGGCGGTCCCGGTTACCGGCTCACTGGCACGGCTCAGGAGCCAACCACCAATAAAACCTCGTACTTTGGGTGTTACGTTATCGGATCTACTGATAACAATACTCGGTCCCTAAAAGTCTAAAGACGGTGTTCTGTTCACCCCGCAGCGTGCCTGTCGCTCGCCAG
Source organism: Exophiala calicioides (assembly GCA_001599795.1). Lineage (NCBI taxonomy): Eukaryota > Fungi > Ascomycota > Eurotiomycetes > Chaetothyriales > Herpotrichiellaceae > Exophiala > Exophiala calicioides. The sequence goes on along the minus strand of BCHZ01000001.1, from coordinate 6,038,067 downwards.
TCCAAGGCCAAGTTGCAGCCGCTTATCAGAATTGTCGAATGAGCCCAGCATCCAGGAAGACAAGTCTCAAACATTTTGGGCGCTTTGTGACGACATCCGCCTTCATAGCGAGCACGGGACATTACCCCCGCCGCACACTTAAAGTACGATGACCACTCGAACAGGGACCGGTCTCCAGACTGGGCCGGTTGCTATCCCAGTCATTGCGAGACATCAGCCCAAAGCCACGTGGAAGCGAATGCGCACAGGTAAGTTGACTCTTTTTGCATGTGGAGATGCGTTCAGCATTCTGAATGGGACCACGTAGGATGTTTGACATGCAAACGAAGAAAGGTCAAATGCGACGAGTCAAAACCATCATGCCGCCAGTGCTGTCGACTACGACTCCAGTGTAAAGGGGCGCTATATAGCCACGGCCATCAAGGACCGTCCTCGGAGCCTGCTGAAGACTGGCCTTCATCTTCCGTGTCGACGGGCCCCGATGCAAGTGTGGCAGAGTTCCCCCAGTTATCAGGACCCTTCTTCTCACCTTTTGATAACGTTTGGGATGAGGAAGTCCTGCTTCCAGAGGAAGATGTCGACTTAGATCTGGAACATACATCTAATAGCTTGCCGACTGATGATATTTCGAGTGTTGGAGATGGGACACAGAAATCCAGTCCATCGTGTGCAGCATGGCAAGACTACCTCGACTACCAACCTGACATCGATGGTTCACTCCAATTCGGTACACTTGCAGAAGACCTTGGCGGCGATTCCAATTCATGCTTTTCTTTGACGGTTGGGCAACCTGCTTACAGCATGACATCGTATGAATGGGACTTCTTCAGAACTCGGGTTTTCTTGGAGTATTTATGTGCTGAGATCATTCCGACAATCATCCCTGGAGATCAAAATCCGGTACTTGACGCCTTTCGGCCACTGATCCAGGAGTCGGAAACTGTTGCTCGCTCCGTCCAAGCCCTGGCTGGGCTTTACCTTGCCGCGAATGCGCCAGCCACCAACAGCCTTGTCGAGGCATTGAATCTGAAGGGAGAAGCGATTCGGCTGCTGGCCAAAGAAATTCAGGATCCCTGCAGTTCCCGGTCAGATGCTGCGCTAGCATCGACGTTGGTCCTGGGCATGTGTGAAGAGGTATGTCTCCACCTAACCTTTTGTTTGAGAATCATGCGCCTGGTTAGATCATCTCTCAAATTGCAGGGTTTAGAAAATCCTTGATTTGACATATCCTTCTAGATCACGCAGAGATGGAACCTTGAAAACAGTGGCCGCCTCACCTACCTGAAAGGGGTCCGCCGGATGCTCGATCATCGGTTTTTCAAGAACGACGACGGATACAGGAAGACCTCACAAACTGCTGCTCTAGACTCAGCAACTGATACGTTGTCAACGAGAGTTCTCGTCAAAATCTTCATCTGGCATGACACATTCGCGACGATGATGCTGCCATTTTCGGATTATGCTTCATCTTGGACAGTCCAGGCGTTACGCTTGACGGATGTCCTCAACAGAAAGGAAGACGTCAATCCGTTTCTCTTTGGTTGGGCGAGAGATGTGATCTGGCTAATGAGCGATGTCAATTCCTTCGCCACAGAATTGCACAATGCAAACATGCGTCGTCCACAGCTTCTTTGTGACCAGGCAGCCGAGACTTCGTCCGATCGCTCCGTTCCCGTCCGGCTCGCCATGCTCCGCAAGGCTACACGTTTAGAGCGTCGACTCCAAGATTATGCAGCAAGCTCTGGTCGCGCCAAACTTTACACGGGAGCCTGCCCGCCTCCCGAAGCGCAACTTCACGACTGCCTTGCGACAGTGGAAAGTTACCGCCGCTGCTCACTCCTCTACCTGTATCAACTCATGCCAGGAATGACTCCTTCGGAGCTCGTCGATGACCTGGCCATCGCGACACTCGCCACGCTTTTGTCAATATCAGAAACGTCTCCAACACTTGCATTCCACCCTTGGGTCTTGCTAATCGCGGGGTCGCAGCTCAAGACCACATATGATGATGGAACAGATTATCGTGCACTAGTCTTCGAACGATTTACTGTCTTGGAAAAGCGGTTTCCGTTTAATGGGACCATTCAGTCATCGAAGAAAATTCTGCTGCAGGTGAGTGTCCTGGCGCTCGGTCGTCCAGTCAGAAGTCATAAGACTTCAAGATATTTCAGAAAGCCCTTGACTAATGGAGTTGTCTACGTAGGTATGGAAACGCCGAGACGACAACCATATGGACGGTCAATACACACCAGATTGGACATCAAATTGGACGGAAATTGTCCGCGAGATGGGTCAGACAGGATTCTTTGCTTGACGCCTCTCAGAAACTCGTCGAGGCCTATCTTCTCACCTTCGACAACAAACTGTATCGCGATAGTGTACTAGCCTGCTCCCCGGGAAATTGGTAGTTATGGGCTTTAGACCAACCAGAAGCTGGGGATCCATCTGCCTGAGTGATGAGCTGCAAACATCCTGACAAGCTGCAGCCAAGGCGATGGGCTGTAGCCCATTTCAAAGCCGTGGAACTTGGGTCTCATGGCCGCAAGATTGGCTAAGCCAAAGTAGCCGAGCACGTCTCCACATTACGCAACTTTAGATATCAAGTACCCTTGCTGGCAACGGTTCCATTAAGAGTCTCGGCAACAAACGAGGCAATAGCACTGGGACAAGCTTAAACTCCTGCTGCTTGGTTACCGAATGACGGTGGAGGAACGTCTTGTCCATCACAGGGTTAGCGTCAAGGGAGCCTGCCGAACCAAACAGGTAGGCATCAGTGCCTGGGAATTCTGTTTTGCACTGTGGGCGTAAACGAGTTGAAGTCTTGAAGACCTGCTTAGCGTCCAAGCTGACTGCTTATTGCTGAATAGTATTAAATTGGAGCGAGATCGACTAGCCTAGCGCGGCAACGGGAGTGCCACAACCGCTTATCTCGGTCCAGTCGCATAGTCGTCGTAGCGAGCGAATCGAACCTTCAGACGACAATGAAAGTCTGGCGGGCCGCACTTGTTGGCATCGCTTTCAACACAGGGGTAAGTTGGTATCTCAAAGTTAACAACTTGACTGAAACTAAACTAGTAACTTGTGGATGCTTGCATATGCAAAGCATTTCCGGCAGTCGTCCACTCTCAAGTAGTATGTGAAGAGCTCAACAGGCCTCTGTCTTGTATCTCCCTTCCTTGCAGAGAGCCAAGCACGGACGGCAAAGCTCTTTCCTCGAAAAATTCTCCAATACTCACAAAGAGACATCTAGAAAGATTGTTAAAATGCCTGCCGCGGCATCGACAACAAAACAAATCTCTATTGCAAAGCTTTGGATATATCCGCTGAAAAGTGCCAGTCCCATCCCGGTTGATAGTGCTGTGATCGACGCCTGGGGCCTGCAGTATGATCGGATCTATATGCTCGTCGAGGAGGATAAGAAAGAACCCGGGCGATACAAATCCATGAGCCAAAAGCGATATCCAGCGGTACGTCCAGGCAGCAGCCAATGTGAAAAGCAGCCATGGATGGAGGAGATTTTAATGGCGCGTTCATAGATGGCCAGATTACGCCAGACTCTGAAGTCCGAAGAGTCGCAGCCCATCGAGAAGCTCATTATGACAAATATGGATAACGACGAGTCTATTTGCTTAGACTTAAATCCCACGTATGCATAACCCATCATCTCCACCTCTGGGCGCTGAAGTCTCCTTGCTTGACCTGGCGCTGAAGTCGTGCACATTTGTTCTGACCGAGCGAAGCGTTTCAGACCATGACCGCATTCCAACATCAATGCCATTCTATCCGCATCCGCTCTTCGTCTATGACATGGGCGATAAATTCTCCGCGTTCTTCACCACCTTTATGCGGCGACGTTGCCGGTTGGTGTATCGTGATCCGGAGCGCAAAGTGTACGGTCCACAACCCGAAACGGGCTCATTCTTCCATGACTCGATTCTTCCTCGTCTCTGGCCACAGACGTACTATACGGCTTGCACTGACGCTGCACCGTTACACGTCATTACAGCGGAGAGCGTGGAGAAACTCTCCCAGCTCAATGACAACATCACCATACCGCCCGAGAGATTCCGGGCCAACATCATGTTGGAAGGTTGTAAGGCGTGGGACGAAGAAACTTGGAAAGTCATCGATGTCCAAGGCCTGGGCAAAATCGCCATCACAGCAAGGCAAGCTCGGTGCGGAGTTCCGGACATTGATGTTGAGACCGGGAAGAAAGACCGCGAGAACCGACCCAGCGTCCCGCTGAAAAAGTATCGGACTTCAGACCCAAGCTCTACTTTCGGAAATCTGCCTATGTTTGGCATGTGGGCTACTCCTTTGGTGATAGGTATGGGAGACAACCCGACCGCCGCAAAAGACGTTTCTGGCTTGCCGGCTAACTGCAACAGACAAAACAATCTCTGTTGGTGACAAATGCACTGTCATGCACAGGGGCTACCACGAATTCTTCTATCCTTGATGCCGCAATGATCTGGAAAAAGCTGTAGCAGAGATATCTGAGATGGCAGCGTTGGCGGACAGCTTGGCCCGAACAAAAAGAATAGAGACTCACAAACTTCCACGGTTGAGTGTATTAGGGCTAGATCTAAGCCGACTTATGTCTGAGTCATGGGATCCAAGAAGTTTGGCATGAATCCGAGGCTTCGGCTGTCCAAAACTGACTTATTGAGAACCACTGTATCCAAGACTCTAGATTGTATACGATAGTCCTTCCGTGCCTGTGTGTCATTTCGCGGGTCGATGATGTGGGAGAAAAGCGTTGCCATGATCAAGGATTCAGGAACAAGAGCAGCAGGCTCAGGCTTCCATCAATGACAACCAAAAGACTTCTAGGCCACTTATGATCAATAGGAACTGGCGAATTGAGTGCAGTAAGCATTTTCATGGCGTGGGAATGCCCGGACGCGCGGGCTAGGCAGCGAAATATCGACGCTATCAAATTGGCCTTTGCTTCTACGTAGTATACCCGATAATCAAAGGCCCCCCGGTCCAATAGATCAAGTAAGCAATCATGCTTAATCCGCGTCTCCTATTCCTTGGACACAAGCGCCATGATTTCTCTACGCTGCATAAAGGCCGGCCAGAGTCAAACGCACGCCAACTGCTGCTGCTGCTGCTGTCGCCACACCCAATGCAATGCATCCCTGTGGAAGTCATGTGGACCATGTTTCCGAGACTTCGTGAAGGATCATCACAGTTTGGCCCCGAGATGTTTCCGCCTGTCGGCAATGTCTTTGAAATATTTATCTTTCAAAAAGAAGACGGCAAAAGCCTGCTCCTCCCACTTGGGGTCCCACCTGGGGAGTTGGTATGCATCAGTGCCGAGGGCAGGAGGGCCGGCAAAATCTCCCAGCCAATTGAAATAGGATTCGAAATCCGGGGCGATTTCGTGGAAGCGGTCGCTGTCGCCTTTCTCCTTGAGACGTTTCTCTTCCCATTCCCTGTATTCGTCCCGATTGGGGAGTTTGCCGTTTTCGCGGCCGGCAAAATATCTCGCAATCGCCACCGCTTGGTACTCGTTCACGCGGAAGGTGACAGCACTTCTGATCTGGCCCACCACCGCCAGGGAGGGGTTGTCGATGTTCAAGATGTGTTGGTAGAATCTGGACAGGCGGTTCGTTTTGGTTACGGGATTCGGGTTCAGGAATGGGTATGAGATCCGGAACCCCGTTGCGAATAATACGTGATCGAGTCCCGAGAGACTGGTACCATCTGCAAACGTTACGGAGATGCCGTTGGTGGAGGTGATTGACTGTAGTGGAGGCTGGATCTGTACATTAGGGAGATTGTAAACAGAGTCGAGCTTCGGGTTTCGGCCGCGCATCGACAGGTGCAGTGGTCCCTTGACGATATCGTGAAGATCGGAAATCAGGTCGGATGCCGACACATTGCCACCGACAACCAAGACTTTCTATTTCGAAACTTCAGTCTCGTTCCAAATCATCTTCTTCGGGGCCTGAGACTCACCTTGTTCACATACTTGTTGGCCGAGCGATAGGCTTTGGAGTGCTCGAACGCATGGGGGTAAGCCTTGACAGCTTCGTCGATTCCTTCAATTTGGGGGATATTGGGGACGTTGTAGTGACCGGTCGCGACCACTACAGCATCAAACCGCTCTTGCCACCAATAGTCGCTAGTTTGACCACGGTGAAGCTGTCCAGACTTGCGCAACGTCAGAACCCATTCATCGCCCTCCCTATCGACCCTTTCCACGGTCGTATTGAACGAGACCAAAGGCAGATACGGCTTGAACTGATCTTCAATCCAGCCAGCGACGACCTGCCACGGCCTTGACGGATTGTCTCGACCGAGTTTGTTTACCGAGAGCGCAGAATTGACCAGTGGGAACGGCGTGTGTGTGAAGGCCATGGCAATTGCACCTACGTTGCTGTCGAGGCTAGCGTAGAGGGCTGTCCTCGCCGTCAGGTCGGGTTCGGCGGGACTTCCAAAGTCAGGAAGCGAGCCCGGGACTGTGGCTTTCCGAGATGGTCGCCATGAGGCTGGGAAAACGTCGGGTTCTGGGTCATAGTGCCTACAAGACGTCGCTTAAGTAGAGTTCTTCTGTAAAAAGAGAAAAGAGGTATAGAGAAGAGTTTTTGACTTTGGCCCGTCAAGAATCGCCGGGGGTCGAACATACCACAGCCCGCCGACTTGATCTCGTCTTTCGAACACTCGAATCGTTTGGAAAGTTTTCTCTTGCGACAGTGCATGCACAGCTGCCAGCCCAGACGGGCCCGTTCCGATGACGGCCACGCGGCTGAAACGGGGAGCCATAGGGTTTCGCCCGCTTGACGAAATGAACGTCACGGATGAAAAAGATAAGACAGACTCTCTGCGGTGAGGAAAAATTCTAGATTTCAAAGTAATGATATCAACGGAGGAAACGTGCAAGCTATTGCCATGCCATCCTGCAACAAGCTTCTTTGCCAAACAAGCAATTGTGGAATGCCCTGGCTTAGATATGTGGTGAGATATACTAAGGGCGAAATAACGCGAGACGGAAAGAAAGTGGCGGAATGGTTCTGTGGGCACTCATCAAGTCCTGCTAGCACAGTAGTAAGTAGTTAGCAGTTAGGAATGGCTTGATGGCGGGGAGTCGAAACTCGACTTGTAGGAGTGTGTGTGTGTGTGTTGTTGGGGCAGGTCTCAATGTCGCCATACCGAGCACCGCTGATGTGGCCATGAGGTCCGCCAAAGTTGATAACTGTGGTCCCACCCAATGAAATCTGCCAGAGAGCACGCTGGATTACCCAGTATGCCTTCCTGGAGCTCTCAATACCAGCGAAGCCTTGTTCTCCGTTCCGGACTGACGGCAAGGCAAGTACCTGAGCATAGTTACCTCGTAGTCCCTGTTTTTTGAAAATGACTGGATCCTCCGTGCCGGACGCATCGCTTAGATGCATGCTTAAGTCTTTCTCGAACAAAGCTGGGTGGCCTAGCCTGACCTCGCAGTTTTAATGCTAAGATCACCAGGAAGGGGTCCGGCTAATTGGAAGTTCTTCGTATTGAACGGTCAGCCAAAGTTGCCCCTCTTATCCTTCTATTTCTGCATCCCATTTTCGGTTTTGCTTCATCTCGCTAATGCGGCCTGGGACAATATAATAACATAATGCTTCGTGTTATCGTCCTTCGCGCTGGGGGTTGGCTAGTGGGGTCCACATGGTTTTGTTTTCCATCATCGTATTGACTAGAAAAAGTAGCGCCCATATTTGTGGTTCGGTCAGATGCTTGGGGGTCCTTTGCCGTTGAGCACACCATTTTCGCTATATCGCACATAATATATCCAGCAACAGTCTCGCCCTTTTTAGCAACAGAATTGTGGAGGGAGGGCCTCTCCAAGGTCTTCGGAGAAACACTCCATCCCGTGGGTGCAAGAGTCAAAGTGATATCATAATATGAGTTGAAATTTATTGGGTACCATACTAGATAGTGTTTATTCAAGACAGAAAATAGTCAGCCAGGCTGGAAAACAAACGAGCTCTTCCTTGTCCATCGAGGAGAACTCAAGATCGGAGTCACTTTTGTCCCAGGTCGCTAATGCACTACAAAACCAACGAAAAGATTGGGCCTGGTCCCTAATGGCCCAAGCCCCGACGGCCTGGTCATCTCTCCGTGACTCTCACACTTTCTTTTTCTCCTCCACGAGTACCTGCTGCTGGTGGAAGTAAGACGTCGGGAAGTTTGATTCCTACACCACCTTTGGAACTGGTCTCTTTTTCTTTCTTTGGCTTGGGAGTATTGTTTCCTCGGCCACTTTCATTGTTGGTTTCATCACTGTCGCGAAGCTCGACTTCCAGTCGTTTCAATTTCTCCCCCTTTAGAATCTTATTAATCTCTTCGGCATCGAGGGTCTCGAATTCGAGGAGGGCATCCTTGAGAGCCTCGAGCTCCTTCCGCTTTTCCTTTATAATCCGATCTGCTCGTTGTCTGCCCGCCTCCACGATCTCTCGGACCTCGCGTTCAATCTCTTGCTTGGTCTCGCTCGACAGGTTGTTGTAGTCAGTGGCAAGATCGACGTTTCCGAGTTTGGTGGAATAGCCGAATCGAGTCACCAGCATATATGCTGTTTGTGTGGCGTCCGACACATCGTGGGAAATGCCGCTCGTTACTTTGTTTGGTCCGTAGACCAGCTCCTCCGCTGCACGGCCACCCATCGAGACATCGATCTGAGCTAGGTATTGATCATAACCCATACTCACAGCATCCATTTCGGGCAGGAAGTGGGTCACACCGAGGGCTCGCCCACGAGGGATAATTGTCATCTTGTAGAGTTGGTTGCTCGCCGGGGTGAACAGGTTGACCAAAGCATGACCAGCTTCATGATAGGCGGTTTGGATTTTGTCCTTTTCTCGCATGACCCGCGACTTGGTTTCAGCGCCCATCAGGATTTTATCTTTGGCCCACTCAAAGTTCTGCGCGTTGACCTTCTTATACTTCAGCCGTGAAGCGTGAACAGCGGCCTGGTTGACAAGATTCTCGAGATCAGCACCAGACATGCCGCTCGTAGCACGTGCGAGGTTGGTCACCTCGACGTCGGCAGCAATCGGCATATTCCTGGTATGGTGCTTGAGAATCTCAATGCGACCTCGGACATCAGGGAGAGGAACGTTGACATGACGATCAAATCGTCCCGGTCGGGTAAGTGCTTTGTCGAGAGATTCTGGATAATTGGTGGCCGCGATTAGGATGACACCGGTGCTGGGGCTGAAGCCATCCAACTCTGTCAGCAACTGATTGAGAGTCTGTTTTGCGTAAGCTGGGTCACGGGCATTTCTCTTTCCTCCAACAGCGTCAAGCTCGTCGATGAAGATGATTGCCGGTGCCTTGTTGCGTGCCTGTGCGAAAAGATCTCGGACGCGCTTGGCGCCGACACCAACGTAAAGCTCATCAAATTCAGATCCGGACATGTAGAATACAGGAACACCAGCTTCACCGGCCACAGCACGAGCAAGCATGGTCTTTCCTGTCCCGGGTGGGCCGACTAGCAAAACACCCTTGGGTAGTTTGCCTCCGAGTTGGTTGAATTTGTCCGGATTGATCAAGAATTCGACGAGTTCTTGCAACTCTTCTTTGGCTTCGTCACAGCCATGGACGTCGCTGAAGCGCACAGTTTGATGTTGAGGTTGAACTTCGTTGTTCTGTCCCACTCTTGTTCGGAAGGAGCCTGAGAGTTCGACTACCATGCTCAGGACGACCAGCAGAAAGTAGCCACCCAAGCCGATCCAAAGAAGAGTCTTGAGCCACTTGAGAATCGTGGCGCTCCATGACTCCTCCACAACGACGTACAGAGGTGCCTCCTTGGCGCCGGTTCCAGGTTTGTTTCCGGGTCGAATGACTTGGCCACCATAGTTCTGTCCAGCGACCGCCTGTCCCACAGCTTGAAGCGTCTCCGGACTCAAGCCACTATTCGAGGCGGTGTTTGAGCCCGGCATTCCGGGTGCCGGCACAGAACCAGTGATCTGGAGCGCCTTCAGGTACGACGCGTCTGCAGTCGGGCTGTTCGCGTAGCGTCCAGTCTGGTATCTTTCAATGACAATCTTGGGCATGTTGGCACGGAGAAGGGCTGAGTAGAAGGCGTTCTGTGCGGTGGCGCTTGTAGGGTTGTTGTTCGCAGTCCGCTCCGCATGCGCCAGTTGGTTTTGGTTTCGCGGTTGGAACGTGCTGGAGAAGTTCCGACGTTTGGCTGTCAGGCCCGTACCGCCTCTCCGCGGCGGACCGAATAGAAGAGACGTCATAGATGATTGAGTCCGGGAAGGTTTATGGTTGTTCGCACTCGTGGCCACTCTCGTCGTTGACGGACTTGGTCGACTGGTTGAGAAGGCCCGCCGGAGTGTTGAAAGAGGGCTGAGAGGTGGCATAACAACTGCCCGCAGGCTTCCGGACATCCAGGGCAAAGACTGGGTGTATTGGGGACGGAGCGGTATCGAGCGGAGACTGTCGTTCGGAACGGAGGTCAGGAAATCAGGTAGAACGGCGCTCGGCGACGGCTGATGGGTGTCAGAAATGTTGCCAGCCTCGAATCTGGACAGAATTTGGCTTACATTTGCCCGAAGATCCCTTCGGACTGGTATTGAGTGTTTTTGCCCTGGTACTCGTCCATCTTCTTTGGGCGGAAGTCGCGCGAGGCCAGCGCGGCGCATGGCCTTGGAGGAGGACGAGGTGAAGAGTGATGGGAGGGTCGTCCAGACGTCCGGGCCGATTATGGACAGGCTCTGCAGGCACACGTGTATTAGCAAGGGTTCGATGTGGATGTTGAGGGAGTCAGCGACATACCGGAAGCTGGGCGAGCGGAGCCTGTAGGGCCATCTTGACAAATTGAAGAGCGGCAGCAGCCGCAAAAAACGATGGAAGCTATCAGTCAAGGAAAGTATCAACAAAACCCATAAGAAAGAGAGTGGAAGAAACCACGCCGAAGAGTGTTGGATGGAGGCGGGCGGCGATGCGATGATGGTCACCAGTTGCAAGTTGCGTTGCGAGGAAGAAGTGGCATTCTAGGCAGTTCCACCGCCGCGCCGATTCCGCTTTGCCACGCCAAGCCATCATGTGATTTGTATGCACGTGGCATCACGTGAGCTGATACGGAGGAGTACTCAGGCTCGTACGAATAGGTCATGTGTAATGACGGATACGGTGAAACACAGAGTGGCCGGACGTCTGCCGTACACGCCATAGTATCCATAGTATCCATAGTATGATAGAGGCGACTCTGTTGGCTCACGGGGGACTATTACAGCTATCTCTCCTTCGTATCTCTCCTTTATATCTCTCCCTTGCAAATCAAATCAATCAACAAACAGGTCGCTCGCTCCGGAAATGCCTCGACCTGACCGACTCCTTCGATATGTGGACCCACACATATATATATTTACAACTCTCTTCAGGGTCCCGAATGAGGCATCCTCGGTGACGCCAAAGGCGATACAAACGGCGGGCTGTGGTGTCCTGATTGCGGTGTCGCCGCAGACATGACCGGGCTCTGGGCCGGGGTTCTCGGGGGAGAGGTCGGGGACGTCTCTGTCTGTGTTGCATCCAGAGATGAGAACACCGGGTGGTGTTCATGGATGAACGTGCTTCCTGGAAGCTCCTGCGGCACGGCTGATTTACTCGACACCGGCCTTCCCTTCAACTGGTCGTACGCCGGCGGGGACGCCGCCGCCGTCGACTGCGGCATCATGGGCCAGTTTGCTCCCGCCGCGCCCGCCGATGCTGGCGCCTCAGGGCTGTCCAGTTCGTGGGTGGTGGGCGCTCGCGACATTTGCAACGCCGGTTCTTCGGCCGGAAATGTGGTCGCTCGAGCGGCGGCGGCGGCGGCCCTGGCTCTCCGCCTCTTCACCCACCACCACACGGCAATGATCACCAACAAAAATAGGACGGCGTTGACGATGATTCCAATGATCCCGCCCAGCGGCAACTGTTTCCGGCTCGACGGCGTAACAACCTTGTACATCTGTGCGAATACATGATTGGTAATCACAGTCAGGTCAGCCACGGCCGGGGTCGATGCAGGCACCAGGGTTACGCTCGGGCTGGAGTAGCAAGGAGTTTCAGCACCAATGGCGGTGTAGTAGATCTGGAATCCCCTGCCGCTTGTGAGTATGCTGGTTTTGGAACGGCGGGCGAGAGACTTACAGTGGACAACATCCGCCCGACGTGGTGAAGTAGTCTTGTGGACACTTAGTGATGACCATGTTTGCCCCCGGACTGTATGGACAGCAATCTTTCCGTGCATCGGAACAGCCAAGCAGGGGGAACTCGGTCACCATGTCATTGGCACCTGTTTCGAAGGCGAAGTAAGGCACCGTGCAACTCCCTGTCATCAGGGGCTGCCCGCCAAAGGTCGCCGTCGATGCTTTTCCGCTAGAAAGGACGCCTGTTTCCTCCACCACATCTCCCGTTATTGTCGATAGGAGGGTGTTCGCAGGCGTCGAGGGTCCTGTAGCTGTGGAAGCCCTGGTGGATGTCGTGGTGGGCGAGGTTGGATTGGTCGCGGTGGTAAAGGTCACCGACCCGGGTGAGCATCCTACGAAGTCTGGGGCGGTTTCATTGACGGCGCCACACTCTTGCTTGTTGAATTGAATGGCAGCTAAAACGAAGTCAGTTTTGCCATTCCAAGAGTCAACAATCCTCGACTTACTTGCTTGTTCGTTGCTGCTGCACGCCGTGTAGAGGCAGCATGAGAGCGTACTGACATATGCAGTATTCGAGCAGAGGCAGCCGATGTCAATCACCGAGCATTGTGTCTGGGCCGTGGTGGAGTTTGAGAGACATTGTTGCTACATTGAATCAGCAACATGGATCTCAGCCGGTGGCAATAACGCTTACTGCGCACACAGGAAGATCCTGCACGCTGACGGCCTCGACGATACGGAGACAAAGGATGGAGGCGAGGGTGAGGATCAAATTCATGGCGGCTGCTTCAGACGTGAGACAGAATGGACCGGAAGGGTCTCTACTGCATCGTACAGTACAGATGGTCACCTGCAGCTTTTGATGAGGACTGAGTAAACGCATGGACGGCAGCGGATGCACCAAATGCAGCATGTTTCGCAAGCATTGGCGAGAGTCCATTTCCGGACCCGACATCAAACAAAGAGAACATACCTCAGGTAGTCAGGGTGACATTCCTCGAACAATGGCGGCTGTTGGACCGTGGTGGATGGACGCGTAACGTATCCCATTTCGACGTTGGCGTGGAATGCATACTGGCATTCCTGTGGGTGATATATGGTCTGACTTCCAGACATGAATCCATTCCACAATTGTCGGCCGGTAGTAACAGACCGTATAGACTAGGGCTCCTTCCCCGAAGTCGTACCTCTCGATGGTCTGCTAGTGAGATAGAAAAAAGTTGGGACGATTTCAAGGACAACCTGGTGCTGTTATGCTGTAATGCTGTCTTCTCAAATCATATGTAGTTGGAATCAAACTCCCTCAAACTCCCTCAAACTCCTTCGCTTGCAACGTTTCCAACCAGCCGTGTAATCCATTTGCTCATTCTCGGTTCCTGTGGTCCTCTAGGCCGCAACAATCTGAGGCAGCGATGCCAGCCCTTTCATTTCTTGACAGCCTCAGGCCTCGTATTGTATTTGGGCATTCTCTCATACGCATTTGGACTGGGCTTTCTCCCACCCTTGGCCTTTCCATGTCCGCAGTCCTCCCCGGGATTGTGGTTGTGATCGTGATCGTGGCCCTGTTTCCTGCCCCGTCTATTTCCACTCATCCTTGCCCCACCATCATCACCTGGGCCATCACTGCCCCCGTCGGCGTCGGAATCGCTGCTGTCGCTCGACGAGCTGTCGTCTTCACTTGAACTCTCTCCGAATTCTCGTGTCTTGTGGAAGATGCAGCACACCTTGCTCGATTTCCGCCCGAGATCTTCATTGTCAACGACGTCTTCAGCCCAGGTGATTCCTCGGCGGGCTCGGCGCCGGGTGCTGGTCCCAGATGCGTCGTGGGCACCTCGCAGCCGGAGGATAAGGTGGTCGGGCGAGACAGACCGCGATGAGGCGGAGCCGGTGGGTGTGATTGTCTGGGTTGCAGAACCGGTGCCGGCACGGCGGGAGGGCGAGGAGGTCTGGTTGGCTGAGAGATATCTTGCGCCACCGCTGCTTCTCGGCGGGTTGGGGGAGTTCATTGCAGGTCGGTGTGACGAGGATGCGGCCGCTGTGGCAGGTGAAGACATTGGGTGCAATAAAGGAACTGGCGAGGACGTCTGTGTGGGTTATATCGCCTCAAGTGTCGCGTCGATGGGTCGATGGGCCGTACGCTGGGCAATCTGGAACGAGCGGTTGGATAATGGCGGCGGTGCCTGCGAAGAGGAAGAGAACTCAAAGGGGTCCCAGTGCTGACGAGAGCGATGAAAACGACTGACAGAGCGTGACAGCGTGTGCGTTTAGGATACCGCGGACAGAAGAGACTCGAGAGTGGGATGGAGGAAGAGGCTGACCGGAGCACGAGACTGGATTAAACACAAGACCAAGAAAGCGCAGGTAAGAAGAGATCAAGAGATCAAGAGATCAAGTGACGTCGACGAATTTATTACTGGGTATGATTATTATTGGCATTATTTCGCTTGTGACTTCTTCAAACTTGCCCCCCCGCACTCCCCAGACCGTTCTGTCACCTTCTGCTTGCCTCCATCATTAATGAATACTCCTCTATCAACTAGTCTTGCGTCTTGCGTCTGGTGTCTTGCGTCTTGCCTATTCCGTCTTCCGTCTTGCCTATTCCGTCTCCGTCTTTCGTCTTCCGTCGGGCTTCTTCTACGCACGCGCATGGTAGACACAGAGCATGCATGCAATTCCAACTCTCGTATTCGGCCTTACTCATTTCTAGCTGTTCTAGTAATGTGCTCGTGCTCTCACCACGAGCCCCGTCTAGAAGCCATTGTTGCTTCACTATCATGAGCAGTCGTCAGTGTCTGGTCGGGGTGTCAATGTCTCGCTGTCGCCGCCACGCCGCAAACTGCACCACAAGTCTTTCAGGCCTCAGCCATGTCTACCTTTCTCGCCAAAACGCGGTGCTTTTTGGTATCACAACAAGCCAAAGATAATAGTCACGGCATGCATTTCTCGTCTGCGTCTGATCGTCACCCTCGTTGCCTGTCTCCATCTCCCTCAGCATTTGTAGAAGAGCCAGCCGCTTTCAAACTCGTCGCGCGGGCTGGGTTGCTCCGTTGCGTAATGTTCAACCGATGGTCCGCTGGCCTGCGACGGCCCTGCCGCTGATTCGCGTATTGCAAATTCAGTTCGCAGTTCCTCTTCGAGTCACAGCTCGTCGTCCTGGTCCAAGTCGGCCGGCTTGATGAGTCCACCAACCTTCATCGCGCGTTCCCGCTCCGCAACCGCCAGATCCTTCTTTTCCTGCTCTCGTTCTTCCGCATACAGTTCCGCGTTGTCGTCCGCAAATTCTTTGAGCGAGATCAAAAAGTCGCGGAGATGCGTCTTGAACTTGGTCGTATCCTCGTTGAGCGTAAACAGTCCCGTGACAAAGTGCTGGATTTGAATCTCTTTGAGATTGGGGAACGCGCGTTGCAAGAGACTGCCCGTGAATTCGCTGACAAACTGCTTGTTGGACGTCCCCGGCGCAGCTTGGTCCGGTTGATACAACGGCTGCTGGATCTTGTTGCTCTCCACCAGCTGGAACATGCGCGCCAACAGCATCGCCTGAGATTTGAAGCCGGCTTTGTGATCCGAGTCGGTGAGCACAAAAAAGACATCCTGAAGAATCGAAATGTAGAATTGCTGGAAGAAGACGCCGGCCGTCTGGGGGTCCGTCTCCGCCATGTTGTTGATTAGCTCCAGGCACATGGAGAGGCCGGTATTTTCCACTTCTCGGTTGTCGTGCTTGCTGGCCCACATGCACGAGTCGATCACAAACTTGAACTGTCGGCCGTCGAGTTTGAGGAGCGCGGGGAAGCAGAACAGGTTGATAGCCTGGAGCAGCTTGAAAAACTCAACTCGGAACTCGGGATACTCATGGAAGTCTTTATTGATCATTTCCAGCGTACACTCGAAGATGCTGTCCATGATGGGCGAAATCTTGTCGTCCATGAGGTTCTGTCAAATGTTAGCCAAGCTCTCTCGAGCACTCGTCCGGTTTCTGACCAGATGCCGGGATCTCTTGGGGGTCCAACGTACGTGTAGCTTGTGGATGATGGTGGTGGTCGCGCTGAGCACTTCGGCGTCTCGGGCATCCGGAACATTGCGCTGGTAGTCAAGCAAGATGGCATCGAGCAATGCCGGCACCATGCTATCGTTGACCATCTGCAAATCATCCGCCTTCTGCACATAAATGTCGACGAGCTTCAGGATTTCTTTCTTGATGGTGCGCAACCCTCGCACTTTGGGCGTCTTGGTGGCCACATTTCCTACCCAACGTTAGCACGGCATCATAGTCTTGGTAGATACGCCACTCACCTCCAGAGACGACCGAATCGGAAATCAGCTGGCTCGATGCTCGATACATGTTGAGCATGTCATGGTAAATGCGGCCAATTTGCGAGTAGAAGTAGCTTCCAATCGACGAACACGCCGCCACATTGGTCTTCATGATGTTTCCAATCACCTTGATGGTTTCGGCGTCCTGAAGAATCGAAGGGTCGGAATTGGCTTGCAGGATCACATTATCCCAAGCCTGGTTGGGTAACGACATGAGGTTGTCGATCAGCCGGTCTTGCACGCTTTTCTGGCCCTGCGCCGAGATCATGTAACCACACGCCTCATAAAAGGTATGGACCTGTTGAGGCGTGAGATCGCACGTGATCTTGCGCATTTGGCGGACAATTTCGTCAATGAACGGTTCCGATTCACCGGGCTGCAGGGCGACAAAGTGGCGCTTGCACTTGTTGGCAATCTTGATAAAGGTATCGCAAGCCATGTCCTGCACACCCTCGTGGGTCTCATGCATGAATTCGAACAGTTTGTTGACGACCGTCTTCAAGAACTTCCAATGCGCTTTCAGGAAGCGAGGATATTGTCCCACAATGTACATGATGTTACTGGCTACGACAGCTTTGTTGTCTTTGCCTCGTTTCATTTCCGTCAGGCCGAGGAGATCCTTGATCACCGTCACCAGGAACCGCTTCTCCGTGTCTTCGTTCATGGCGCCCGATATCGAGCCAATTGCCCAGCAGAGGGTGTTGCAGTTGTTCCAGGACCACTCGGAGCCATCGACTTGTCGCTGCAGCTTGTCTGACATGATGTTTTCCGTGTCGACAACGTCCAAGTGGGTGAGGTACACCAGGCATTCACGCGTGGTCTTGTACAGCTGGATGGTGTCGCTCTCCTTGACGAATTCTCGAACGATCTCCCCCTCGTCATTTTCAACAATCAAGACCTCTTCCGGACGAACCATCTTCTCGACCATGACTTGTCTCAAACTGGACAAGACCTGCGAGTACTTGTGTTTGCGGAGCGGGTAGTTGGCCAGGGTGCTCGGATGGGGTGCGCCGCCATTCGCCAACCCACTGACACCCATAGTGACCAGAGGGTTGAGTTCGGTCATCGGAAGTTGTTGCATCTCTTCATAGAGCTCCTGCACCAGCTTATTCCAATACTCCAGGCAAATCTTGAAAATCTCACGATCATCAATCAAACTAATTTTGATCAAATAAAAGTGACCGTGCAGGAGGTATTCGGAGTTCGGCAATCTCTCGATGGTTTGAAGATGTACCGAAAAGTAGTTGCACAGGAAGATGGCCAGGTTGAGGATATATTCCTGTTCCCGTGGCTTGGCCTCGGCGTAGGCGGTGCGGAAGTCAGTGTCAAGCGGCAATGTCCTGGCAACCACGGTGAGAGTCTCGGTGAACATCTGCACCAGCTTCTCGTCGTACTGGAATTGCTGCCCCAGCTGGAGACCACCGATTTCCGTCAGACATTTGAGTGTGATATTGCGAAACTGGTCGACCTCTAGGAAGCGGGTGACCAGAGTGTCAATCAACTTGGTTTCGAAGATGAAGCCGAGCGGAATCCAATTCAGGAAGCGCAGGAGTGTCTCCAGAGTTGCCTTGACCAACGTTATTGAGTTGGCTGTAGTGAGGACCTCATTGCACAGTTGGAAAATTGACGAGAATTCGGCACACATGGTGGTCTTCAGGTTCTTAGCCTTGGTCGACGTCATCTGGTCCTGAGAAAAGTCAAAAACCTCTTCGGACAGCAGGCGGAGGATGGTCATGTTATTCTCGCAGACGGACAGGCCCGTGTGGGAGGCGGAGATGATTTCGTTGATGAAGGTGGGCCAGTTGTGAGGCCACTCCTGCTTCAAGATGGTGACCAGCGTCAGATCGAGCTTGTTGATGAAGAGTCGGTTGGCCTTGAGAGATTCCTCCGTCTCCGAAGACGACAGGATCTGGTTGACGACGAAATTGCGGATACCCAGGCACTGTTCTCGAGGCAGCACCTTCCATCGAGTATTGACCACATCATCCAGCACCTGCAGTCCGAGGTATTTGGTGGGCATGTAGGTCGCCTCTTGCAGAACCTTATCCACCATCAACCAGGCATCGGGGTTGGATTTGAATTCATTGAGCTTTTGCCCAGCCTGCTGCTGCTCTCCACCCTTGCCTTCCTGGAAAGCCTTGACGGTGGCGTCAAGTTCGGCGACGGTGACAGACATGGCTGCGAGCTGTGGAGGAGGGAGAGCGCTCAGCGAGCGTGTGGATGCACGAGGTGTGCGCCAGTGAGTGGCGGGGGTTCGTGGTGGGATGTGAGGCTCGTTGGATATGCAGGTGTGATAAAAGAACCGAGGCGGGACCAGGAAGTCGTGACTTGGCGGTAAGGAAGATAGGACGGACGAGGGCGAGGGAGAGGGAGAGTCAAGTCGCAGGCGGATGAGGAGGGCGACGATGAGGAACCGGACGAAGACACAGATGCCAGACGGTGATGGACGGCAGTTCTGCTGCGAAATTGCAGAGTGGCAGAATAATGTCTTCGTACGCGTTGAGGCACAAGTGGTAAAGCGGGCGCGGTTGGTTGGTTGGTTGGTTGGTTGGTTGGTTGCGGGAGTCGGAGAGCAAAGAAAGTCAGGCAAGGTTAGGCTGCGCTGTCACGGTGCCCCGTCCTTTGCACCGCCACGTGATGGATCACGTGACTGATTTATTGCATTAGTCATCACGACAGGCAGCTGCGGCCCTCCAGCCAATGCCCACTGCCAGCCTTGCGCTCATCGGATTCCTGAGCCCCAGTGACCTTGAAGCATGGGTCGCGCATGGCACAGAAAGGGACATAAAGATCTCATTCTTGGGGCGTTCTGGTTTATCTGGTATCATGTACAGAGCCAATCAAATATATCTAGGGAAGAATTACGGACTTGTTTCCTTTGGGTGATAGTCATTCGGTCCCAACCCCAGTCGTGTGCTCCGAAGACACTATCACCTCTCGCTCCTCACTCTCCTTGCGGAATTGACGGTATGCGGCTGCAATCTCTTCCTTGGACTGGATCCCATTCTTTTCCGTGATCAGATCCTTCAGCCATTTGTTCTCCATCTCCAACTGGTTCAGCTTCGCCTCCAAGATCGAGTTCTTGTCTTGGATGTCTTTGACCGTCTTTTCCAACGTCTGTTCTCTTTGCTTCTTCTTCACCCGGAAACGCGCACTGGCCGCAGTGTTTCGTCGGCGCTTGTCTTCCTCGGCAGCCAGTCGCGATTTGTCTTCGGCATTCATGGGGCCGTGGTCCGCAATCTCGACTTTTCTGCCCGCTGCGCTGGCGCCTCCTGAAGTGGACCCCGTCGGCGAGGTGTGTCCGTCGACGCTGGCATAGCTTGGAGCCGGGGCGGGCTGGATGGGCGTGTTGTACGTGCTGTAGTATTGAGACGATTCTCCTGCCGAGTTGTCCAAGTTGCCAGCCTGGTAGTTGTGCACCTGCTCAGGCCCGGCAAGCAGATCTTCGTACTTGACGTTCGAACTGTTCTTATTGGGATCGTTCATTTCGAAAGCGAAGGAACCATCTTCTGCCAATGGGGGGATGTCGAAATGGGTGAAGTCGGTGTTTGTGAACATGGCCAGGTCTTGGTTCAAGTCGAGTTCTTCGGGAGGATACTGCTCCTGCTCGTAGGGCGAAGTCAGAGTATTGAGATTGTTCAGATACTCTGAGAAATTGGGCCCAGTCCGGCCACGATAACTCGACATGATCCTGAAACCACCAACCAAGGTATTCTGGAGCCCCCGCTCTTCCGCGATACTGCGGTGAGATTCTGCTGGGTGAAGTAGGATCGAGGTCAATAGGAGGGGTAGGGGTCGTAGGTCGGGATGCGACGAAGGGCGAAGCGAGATGACCAAGCGAGCCTGGCGTCGCTCTTTGATGCAAGGCCGAATCTCCTCGTGTACGAGTCACCGTAGACGAGGTAGATATTCAGTTGGGTGTAAGTCGATCCTCGAGACAGCGACGAAGAAATTGTCGCAGGCGTTGTGAGAAGGAAGAGGGTTTGAGAAGAAGAGAAGAACTTTGCCGTGCTTCGGGAGGTAGTGTATCGTGGGAGCGCAGGGCGGGGCCAAGCAGTGGACGGCCGGGAAGCGAGAGGCAGAGGGAAGTCAGTGCCAGCCTGCCAGGTGGGAGGATGGCGAGGGCAGGGTGCGAAAAGTCAAGTCGGAAAGTGAGGTGACTGGTGGGCAAACTGGAGGGCGACGGGTGGGTGTGGTGGCGGCATGAGAGAGGTGGGCGAGAGGTGGGACATCGTAGCGAGTGAGAAGCTGCGAAGCTGGACCGCAGGCACGCTTACGGCTGTTTGTGCGTGGGAGGTCTGCGCGGGCGTCGCTTGTTTTCGGGGATTGCGCCGCGCCATTTTTCACCCTAAAGAATTGCACCATTTCTCTGCCCATGCTCTGCCCAGTCACGGCCCAGTCACTGCCCATTCTCTGCCCTCGTCTCAGCCGCCGAGGTCGTCCTCGTGGTCATAAAATCTACTGGGAAGCTGTCTTCCATACAATCACGATACGGCGGCCAGTACGGAATAGTCCCCTGCATCTTCAGTATCATGACTATGTGCTGATCTATGTTACAACGTCCCTCGTGCACTGTGACCGGCAATTTCACCTTGACCGGATATTTTTCCCGCATGGGTACCTACGGGTGGAAAGCCAATGTTACGAGTTCAGCTCATGCGCCGACTTCGCGCCGAGCTTTCGGGGGGTCGGTCTACTAATATTTATTATTAAGTTTTTGTCTGCGTGGGCGGGCTCTCTTGTGCTCTCCAGCTCAGGGCGTACCCTGATCACAAATCAACGCGACGAGAACGGGTCAGGGGACGTGCTCCCGGATCGTGACAAGCCTTGTGATAGAAACGCAGCCGAAGGAGCCCCGAAGGATGTGGTCCTCCAAGGTACCCCTCTATGCACATGCTGCAGACCAGGCCAGCATGGTGGATTAGCGTGGGGTTTGTGTCACCTACTCTGTTGGGCGAAGGATCGGAGCTGAAGCTTCTTGTAGCTGGTCGGAGTGCAGGCCAGGATGTGACTACACCTGATGACGATCTGGAAGTCAGTCGCCGCAGTTCAGGAATGAGGATTATGTGAGGAACTTGAAGATCAGCAATTAATGACGCCGTCATGGGCCCAAACTTTACTAGCCCTCCCGTACCCTCCTTCAAAATGAAAATCTAAATCTAGCAAGTTGTGGGTCACGTGCTAGGTCTGTCACGTGGTAGACATGACTCGTCCAGTGATCTTCACGTGACTTCCCCGACTCGGTTTATTGACAATGACGAGCGTCGTCGACTTCGAATCCTTCAACTGTAAACAAACCAACCAACCTCTCCCCAATGGCGCCAGTCCCAGCCAGATCGCTCAACCGACTCTCACGAGACTCTCTCATAGATCTTGCGCTACAATGGCTGCAGCAAACCCATTCTTGTCGCCCTTACCTGCTGAACAACCGCAAGCTGTTCGAAGCAGACGAAGAAGATTACCTACACCCACCGGCTGAGAACGTCGAGGCCTTGCGCACTTTGTACACGGCACTCAGAAAAGATGAGACACAAACAAAAAAGCGCGATGTCATCGACCGGATCATGGACGGTGACTGGCGTCGGGGACTATCGTTACATCAGCATGCCATGGTTGATTTTGCCCACCTGGAAGAGAATGATACAGCGCTGAGGTGGAACGCACTCCGCCTGGTGCCACTTGAAGAAACAGAGCACCTTCTCTCAAAGGGCGACGAGAGCGAGCCTCCATCAAAGAAGCGCACATTAAGCCAGATTGAACCCAGCAAAACATATCCCCGTGTCTCAGCGCCGAAATTCCTCGCAGCGCTGAAGGCAGAAATATCGCCTTTGGTAAAAGCTCACTACCACCTTCACCGGATGCCTGCGCCTTACAACCTTACCATCATCAGACTGTACATCACGCCTAATGCAGCTTTCGGCCCTGGCCGATCCAGTGTCCCGCGACGAGCCAAACACGCCACTGATGCCGCCAGAGTCATGTACATTGCCCTTCCCGACAGTTGTCCTCATGTTTACGTCTCCATTTCCGGCTCTTCGGGGTCTGGTGGACGGTCGAGGAGTTCAAGAGACTCCAAGGGTGGAACACTGGCAAAGGTTGACATGGCAGCAATGAAGAAGATTGTCCTGGAAGCCATACCAAAGGCACTGTCTCGGCCACAACAAAGATGGGCCCTCGAATCAACCAAACTGACAACAAGATCTCTCCGAAGTATGTGTAACCTGAGGGGAAATCAAAAACCTGGAAGCGGAGGTGGGGCGTATAGCATGTTTGCCGCAGCAAAACAGTCTCACAACACCAGCCCAGCGGATGTACAGGCTAGCAGAGGGGACGACAGCAATGATGTCGAGCGAGCCATTGAAACCCGATTTGGCTCTATGACAGGGCCGTCTCACGCTGCGCTTGACCATGTGCGTGTCAAGCTGACGAACGTGGCTGAACATGATGAGGGAGAAGACACAGACATGACAGGGCAAGAAGCTGTCGACATCAGCCTAGCACTTTCTGGCACAGATGTATTCTTGGGCTTGAGGAAGATGGCCGAATTGGGATCGCAGCATGTTGACTTGGATAAGATGCCCTCTTGGATGACCGGGGAAATGTGTGTCAGCAGTCTCACAGTCTAGCGCCGTCCCAGGGATGCTTTGTCTTCTGGTTATGAGATGGATTATGATGATTACGATTTGTTGGGAATTGGCGTTTGCGTCTGATTGTGGGAGTCGACAAGGCTGCACCGCAGCTTGCTGTATTGTTACCGTTTCGTGAGATAGATGACTGAATAAGAAATCACCCGAGACGCAGGATCATGTGTATCCTGGTCAGCCATGTACATCGAATATCGATTCTTTAGACTTTTCCAGTGGTTTTATTCGTGACAGCAGTCGTGTTGCCCGTCACTTACCTGCATTGGCATAAAGTAGAATGATATTAGTTATGATCTAGTCGTGCCCAGATCCTGAAGAAGTAGTAGAACAAGATTCGGCAAACATTCCTGTTCTGGTGTCTCAAAAGTGAAGCCTTCGAAATCAAGATCTGGAACTTGTCCACTACCAACTGCTGACACTCCACGTGTTGTACGAGAACACGAGGGCAGCCATATCGCGTGGAAACGCCACCTTAAAAGCTCAACAGTCAGAAAGGGACAGAGTGGACTCCACTCGAAACCATGACCTCGTCTTTTCTAATGGATCGATTAATAGAGAGAGTAATACTAATTTATGCCCACCAATTATTCATTTTCACTATTGGTAGTACCATCCCGGTACACTCGACCAACAACTTAATCCAAGGGAGTAAATAACGAAATCGCTCTAGAGACGCCGGTTACGTACGTATCTCAAGAGTCGCAGTACTTGGGCTTTCTATGGTTGCGTCTAGCCTTTCTTTGTACGGCTCTATGGGCAGCTGCGGGCGAACATAGTCAAAATGGCCCAGAGTCGTCAGTACATGAACATCTTCGGGACCTTGCGGTGCTTTCCGCATCATGCTGATGAAGTTATGGGGGAAACCAGGGTCGAAGTCGTAAGCACCCTCGATGTCGGCAATGTCCTGCGAAGTCAGCTGTAGCTTCAAAGCTTCGATGTTGGCTTTAAGATGAGCCACGACCCGACCACCGACGAGGGGATACACATATGGTGCCTGCGATTCAACGCTGTTAGCGGACTATCAACCTGATAGATGCACTTCATGGGCAGGCATGCGCGGGAGAGATATCTACATCAAACCGCAGGCAGAGATGGGGGTGGACAGGGCCTACTTTTTGCATTACATATGCAATGGCAACCGTATAGAGAGAGGTATCATGCCGTCTAGCTATATCGTTCAGGACTTGAGATACTTGGATCTCTCGGCCTGTGGCCATGAAAGGCGTCTGACGATCTTGAGATGTGGCGTTCGTCGATGTGAAATATCCTGGTTGATGTCAGCATCATGCTCTAGTAAATCAGGTATCCGGCACTCTACCATTGGCCATAACTCCCCAAGCCATGATGGCCATTCCCTGATCTCGACACATAGGAATGATATCACCTTCCATATCTCGTACCTGGGCGGAAAGTCGACCCTGATAGACCGAAAATGGGCGCAGGCCGTGCTCACGAGCATAGCAATTCGCCTTCATGACTACCCAGGCCGGCGCATCACTGATGCCGAGATATAGAACCTTGCCCTGATGAACTAGAACGTTCAATGACTGCATCAACTCTGAGATGTCCGTGGCGTAGTCCCAGCAATGGACGAAAAACTGCGGGATCCCCGTCAGTCCCCAAGCTTCTTCACAACCTGGACGATCGTACATACCAAGTCGATATACCCAGTCTGTAGTCTCTTTAGGCTACTTTCGACACTGAGGTGCATACTTTTAGTCCCGGTGCCTCCGACATTGCTTTGCACCACTGAACCATCAGCCGAATACGGAAGAGTGTACTTGGTCGACAGCACGAGCTCGTCTCGTCGTCCTGTTTTCTTCATCCATTCGCCAATCCACTCCTCACTCTGGCCGTCTTGGTATGCATTGGCAGTGTCGACAAAATTGCCCCCAAGGTCGTAAAACGTGTCGAGCAGCTCGAATGCGGTTTCTTTGGTGCATTCGCCCATGGCATCTTTCCAGTTCGTGCCAAAGCCTAGCAGGGATTTAGCTAATGACGGGATGCCGTTGGAAGGAACACACTCATCCCTCCTAAGCAAAGGGGACTGACACGGACTGAAGCCATTGGTGCGAGTAATCGATGTCTTCCCAGCAGGGTTTTGGGCATTGGCACCTCAGATGGAGCCATTGTACTTCAGTAAAGTGTGTACACCTTAGCTTCTCCGGTGTCGACAAATGTTTATCGCTGGTTACAAATCCTGCTCAGTTTCAACAGCGGCAACACGACGGACTCAGAAAGTGATTGCCATTATATCAAGTCTTTGGCGCACTGGGACCCCACAATGGTACTGCTCAATCGTGTCACGATTCGTTCCGCGAGTCACGCTTATATTTTCTGTGTTCATTATATCCGTACATAGACATTAACCAAAAGAGCGAGGACTTCCGGAAGCATCATCCTTGCCCCACAGGCCCCTGCATGAACTTCTCCTTTACAATGTTCCGGCAAAGATGCTTACCCCAGAAACCCGGAATCCGGGAAAGAGCGGGGAGATATGCAAACTCCGCGTGTCCCGCCCCGCCCCTTAATCCCGGGCCACAATTACAACTCACCGGCAGAATGTGAACTTGAGGGCGGAAAAGCGTTCGAGATTGCGCCTAAACTTAGACCAAATACAATCTCGTTGCCATTATTTCCTCGCCACCTAGTCACTAGATTACTTTAAGTGACGTCTATACTTTCTCTCGCAAACCCCGTGACCCCCTTGTTCAGTGCATGAAGAGCCAAGGAATATGTTTTACGGGTTTCTCAACATCTAGTGCTGTAACCTACACGAAGCCTCTTAGGAAATAGTGTAACTTGTCTCTTGCAACCTTCGAATGCTACATAGTATACTTGACTATATGGATGAGCGGTCGTAAATACAAAGCAGAATTTTAGAACCAACACTAGAAACCACAATCTGATCATTGAAAGATAGCATCGAGCCAGGATAAGTCATTCTGTCCAAAACGAGGATCAAAATCTATGTGCTCCCCTAGAGAGCCAGCTGCTTCGAGACCACTGTTATCCCAAGGACGATATTCAGGAGGACACCGTTGACGTGCCGCGGGTGGGCTAACCGAGTTCATGGCAGGCCGCTCGTTGGGATAAAATGGTCTTTGATAAACTTCTTCTTTGCTAGACACTGGCGCTGTAACGGGATCACCGGAAGACGACTTCATGCTGGCCTTGGTCTGATGATACGGCACGTTGTCGAACAGCTCAAGCAATGTGCTGAGTAGGCTTCGGATCGGCGCGCTATAGTTGCTGTATTCTCCAATCAACTCGATAGCTTTGCGCCATGTGTCAAGGACCGAGGCCTCAGTTAATTCCTGTAGGATTTTAGGACTGAGACGAGCGGCGATGATTATCGTTGCAGCCTTGTAGATGAAAAGAATGTTGTACCACCACGGACAAACAAAGCCTATCTCTCCACCAAGGACAGCTTTCTCTCTGTAGAGAATATTGATCGACATTTGAGCAGCCTTGACGCAGAAGACCGAACAATGAAGAGATATGGCATTTGCAAAACCTTTGCTAATGGTTTGTGCGAGGTTGCTGCCTGTACGTGTGCCATCGCCTTCAGAGGTATCCGAGGCGATAAAATTTGCCAGGACAGGTCTGAGCAGCAACAACCAGACGTATAAATGCCTAGTAATGTATCAGCAAATTTAGCAGTCAGGTCAACCTAGCTATATCAAGAAGTCGAGGTGCACATACCACTGTTGGAGGATGACCGATTGCCGATAGAAAACAGCCTTTGCACCTTCTTTTTCAGGACGGTCGCCGACTTGAAGGTGGGGCGGAAGTGTGCTCTCCCAATTTGAAAGCCGTGCCTCGATCTCGAAAATGTGTGGGAAATCGATCGGCGGCGGGTTGGGAGTCTGCTTTGCAAATGATTCAGCAGTTCCGACTTCCTGCTGAGCCTGCTCGTGATAGTGAAGAATTACGTCGTGCAGAATGTCGCACAACTCGAGATAAGACACGAAAAAGTCCACTTGGGAAGGCTGCGCCATATCAGTATTGAGATTGTGCCTGGCAACCTCAGAGGGTAAAATTTCCTCATCTAGGGTTTTCGGATGAGGAACAACAGTCCTTTCTTTCGGGCCTATCATGCATGGCCGACCATATGCCATGGCGACAATTCGGTCCATAAGGACACAGCCATGCCAGACTCTGCACAGGAGTTCTCGTGTTCGTCTGTCAGAGAGTTGTTGGCTCGCTCTTGGTAAGTGCAAGCCTAAGCTCTGAGCGGTTCTGATGGCAAGGCCCACATATACCCAGGATTGATGAGACTGCTGGATACTGAGACAATAGTGTCCCAACAGGAGGTAGGACTGTACCGACTGCACCGAGCCAAATTCTAGTGTGTCCATCAATTTGCGGGCTCTTTCGCTGTACTCGATTGAGATCAGCGCTCGATCATCGAGCGATCTTGATGTATCAATCTGACTGGACAAAGCGCAGACGGCATTGAGGAGGCACAAAAAAGACTTTCTGGTATTGTGTGAGCTCCTTGAGTCCCAGAACGTTTCGTACTCCTCTTGTGTCTGGTCTCGATCCAAGAAAGGGTACAGAGGATGCAGGTATTTCCAATACAGATCCATTAAATTGTCTGTAGTTCTCTTGTTAGGCGCGTTGTATTTTGAATTTTCTTCTCTCGCATCGCGGTCTGGCAGTATACGAGGTCGGGGTCTGTGATCTCTGATGTCCAATAGCGTCGACGAGAGCGAGACCTTCGATTGTTGATCAAACATCTTCTGTACACTGCTCATGAAGGCGCTGGCACTGGAACTACCGAAGAAACCCTCTTTGGCACCTTGGTTCTCTGGTACCCCGATTATGGCAATAATCGACGGAGTGGATTGCGACAGGACGAATTCTTCGTAAATCGAGCTATCCTTTTGCTGCGGAATAGTTTCGAGTGAAGCACAAGAGTCCTAGGTTCATGTCAGCGAACTTATATCACAGTGAGGGTCAAGAATAGGCATTCCTCAATAGATGAAAAGTAGGAATGTCCATCAGACTTACGTTACCTTCGGGTTCAAAAGGCCGAGTTGAATCACTGCACCGTCTCTTCCGTTGTGGATAATTATCAACGACGACGCTCTTTGACGAGGAGGCATGCTCAGCATCATCTTCATGATTGCAATGCCGATTCTGTTTAAACTCTTGCAATTTTTCCTCAAGCCACTCCAAGCGTTGCACAACCATCTGCTCATTTGTAGGCTGAGAGACCTCGTCCCAAGTACATCGAACGCCGTTCCCGACTTTTCGCTGACACGGTTCGCAGACTGCGGAGTAAGTCAGTCTCCAGCTCTGAATTAATTTCACTCAATTCGCGACATGGCAAGCAAGTCTCATCTCTAAGGTAATTCATTTTGACCCCACATGTCGTGGCCAGCAAACGTGGCCAGCAAACGCCGCCAGCCCATCGAAGGTTGCGACGATGTGACGGCAAATCGAGCAATGCGCTCGACCCCAAAAGAATTACTGGAGTAGAGCACTTTAGCTTACTGGGCTTTTGGCCATTGCATTTAATCTGCGCTTGGTCTTGATATTAGTAGGTTGCTGAGAACTCTTCGGATGTTGTGAACATGCCTTTAAATTTCGACAAGAGTGGCAGGCCAGGGCCACTTTCTGTCGCTTGCACCTTGGCCTCTCCATGATATAGTGACTATATAATTCAAATAAAAGTTCGTTGTTGCTGAGACGATGGACCTTTTGCTAATTAATGGTATGTTGTGCTGCAATATTATAAGCAGGATGATCACAGAGGAGGAAATTGATGGACGGTCGTGTTGGAAACACCAAGAACAGTCGTCTCGCTTGGCGGCCCGTCTGCACTGAGTTCAAGATACGTAATCAGAAACCCTGCGGTCCCCGTCTAGGGCCTACAGATCAAGGTTTCTGGTTTCCCCAGGTCTGAGCTTTAGTGCACCGACTGGAACAGTCTTCATGCGGGCGAGATCAGCCAATCGGGTGGTGATCCGTCCTGGCCTGGGTTCAAGAGAATTAATTCCGTTCCCCTTTATTCACCGACGTCCTGGGCAAAAGCGTATCGATGACTGACTCCCGGTGCATGGCCCTCACATAGGGCTACTGTTCTCCAGTTGCCGACATGATGCAACAAACACGACGACAATTACGCCAATAGCTACTATGTACGGAGTACTTCATTCGTAAGATTGACCGATACGTCTGATTTCTGAAAGCTACTCGCCTACTTCACAGGTATTGGTAGCCGAGCACATATGCATGAACACTCATTCACAATCCATGGTCAGGTGTGTTCGCCAGCGGCTCGCCGGATGAAAGCAGCCGTAGCCTCTGGCATCTTCAGGAATGGACTATGTCCACTTTCCAAGCTCTCTGTTCGGATCCTCAGCACGGAGCCCCTTGCACTCAACGTTTTGTTTGCATCAGCGACCATCCTTCGTTGAAAGTCAGGTGGAATTGCGTTGTCGTTTTCGCAGATCAGATAGCTTGTCGGCAATTCCCACCATCCAACACCCTCTGATGACGGTGGCTCGGCCTTACAATGCCACGAGTGAGCTTTAAGCAGAGTTGTCCACCGAGCAGCCTGTTCCACGGACAAATCATTGTAAAATAAATGCGCCGGCCCGGGTTCTCCGACCTCAACCAGATCTCCTGACTTATTAATCTTGTGAAAATGTGCAGGCACGTTGCCAAGAGGTCCAATGAGCGATGTCTGGGGAGGGTACAGGAATGCCGTCATCATAGCGATCCCTCTGATACACGGATCTCGTCGTCCAGCAAAAGAGTAAGCGGCGCTCATTGAAGGGATCCCAGAATAAGAATGCGCAACGATGAGAACATCGCTTCCGGATCCCAAAATCTTTTCGATGGCGCACGATATAGCTGTAATATCTGCATCGACACTAGTTTGCGAAGCATCAGTCGGATTTACCGTAGCTAAGGCGATGGCCTTGCAAGTGTAATTATGTCGCTGCAGTTCGCTGATCAGGGGTCCATAGTGAGCTGGAGAATGCCAGGCTCCAGGAATTAAGAGGATTGTAGGTTTTGACGTCATGATATCTTTGAGAATAAAACGCTTCGAATAGGAGGTACTCAGTCCATGTTAAAAAGAGAAATCTCCCAGACGATACAGGCCTTCTGTATTAATACTGCTGATCTACCCGAAACATCCCCGATACAAAGTGGAAGCTTTTCCGTTCACGTGAGATAGTAATGATGAGCAATGAAGAGGTTAGGCAATCAAAGTACAGTCGTTCTCTGGCGCCGGCATTAAGGTATTCGTTGTTTCAAATCTATAAAAGGTGCAGTACTACATATGCTTAAAACTACAAGTCGTTCATAGTCCCCATTCTACTAAGAAAATGATCGGTGGTAAATTTGAAGCGATACCCTAAAGTACTTTTTGACCTCCATTGGAAAGAAGATAGAAAACTGAATGATACCCACCTTCATGATACTGATAGTTGAGGAAACTAACCGCTACTTTATGGTTTTGAAGTCGAAAAGCTTCACAACTTTATGTACACAGTTTTTTGCTCGGTCCATTCTTTGCAGGCGTCCTTTGAGAACTCTCTGCCTTGCCCGCTCTGTTTCCAACCGCCCATGGGCATATCAAATGCTGTCAGTGGTGAAGTCGCGTTAATGGCAACACTTCCAGATTCAAACAGTTTCGCGATCCGGAGGGCGCGAGAGATGTCGCGTGTAAAGACACTTGCGTATAATCCGAACTCGCTGTCGTTTGCTCGCTTAATGACATCGTCTTCGTCTGTGAACGTGTTGAAACAAACCACAGGGCCAAAGATTTCCTCTTTCATAACGCGCGAATCTTCCGGAGCGTTCGCAATGATTGTCGGCTCGATGAAGTAGCCGCGCTCACCAGCCCTGTTACCACCCAAAGCAATGTCGAGGTTGTGATCTTTGGCGTATTGAAAATAACCCATGATCCGATCGAACTGGATTTTGTCCGCTTGTGGACCTCTCATTGTATCCGCCACCACTGGATCACCCACGGATCCTCCGATTTTCAACATTGCAGCCTTCAATCCTTCCAAAAATTTCTGCGAGATTTTCTCGTGGACGTAGATCCTCGTTGACAAAATGCATCCTTGGCCGGAGTTGACAACAGCCGAGAGAGCTGCTGCTGGAATAGCTTGCTCGAGGTCGGCATCATCAAAGATCACCAGAGGGCTCTTGCCACCTAGCTCTAGTGTCACATTTTTGAGGTTCGTCTGTGCTGCCGCTACCTGTATAGCCTTTCCAGTCGGAACAGACCCAGTAAATGAAACTTTGCGGATGTCCATATGTCTTGCAATCGCTTCGCCACAAGGCTTGCCAAACCCGCTCAGGATATTGAGGACTCCTTTCGGAAGGCCAATTTCCTGGCAGAGCCGGGCAACAGTCAAGGCTGAGAGGGGCGACTTCTCAGACGATTTCAACACCATGGTATTACCAGCGACGAGGCCGGGACCAATTTTGTTGCACAACATGAAGATTGGCCCGTTCCATGGAACGATTGCGCCCGTGACCCCATACGGCTGCCTGAAAGAAATGTTGACGAAGCCCGGAGTGTTGAGCGAGGTCGCTCCCGAAACATTCATGGCTTGTGAGGCGAAGTATTTCAGACCCATGACTGCGTGGTGACCCACCCCTGTAATCCGCGGTCAGCTCTTGCTTATCACAAATGGATGTGGAACTCTTCACATTTATAAGGGCCCGCAATGTACGGTTTTCCCATGCACACCGCATCCAAGTATCCGATTTCCTCCATGTTGGCCTCTAACGCGTCGGCTAACTTGTTGATGTACTCCCCACGTTCGCTTGCAGGTAGAGCTGACCAGGCCGGAAATGCATCTTTCGCCGCTTGAACGGCCCTGTCAACGTCTTCTGGCAGTGCCTCGTATACCGACGCAGTCAGTTCTTCGGTCGCTGGATTGTAAACATCGAACTGCTTTCCCGCTGCCGAGGGAACAAATTCGCCATTGATAAAGAGACGTGTCTCGAGTTTGGTCGGTTTACCAGGTATATTGGCTGACATGATAAGAATTCAAGGGCGTCTTGTTTTCGATAGTTTAGAGATATGAATCGGCGAAGAACACAAAGTTATGCAGTTGTGGAAACCAGAAGCAGTCTGGAAGACTTTATAGATAACTTGAATCAAACTGCATCATACCCTCCAAACATGGAACTTCCCTTTGGGCATGAACCCAGATGCATGAAACGCATTTTGCAGCGGTAAGCCGTATCTAATAGCCGCCTTTAAGTCCGAGAGTCGACTAGCTCATTCTGTGTGTGCTTTCTGGGAAGTACACAAGTGCAACTTATTCGGCTATCGACTACGGGACTGGGTGTGTGCTCAAAAAAAGCCTTTCGCCGCTCCCCTGAAATTTGTGGGTCCGCCAACGGGGAGTTAAGAAAATGCTGACGGAGATTGTTCATTTACTTTGTACAACTCCCCGTGCGTTAAAGTAGAATGCTGTTTACCCTTCTAGGGGCTCTACCATTTACTCATCCGCCCTACGGAGCCTGAGAAGGTTCGCTAGCCGTTGAGCGATGGGAATAAGCGAGTTGGTTTTGCTTAACACCAGTGCAGCAGGAGCCTCTGGGACAAGAAACGCCAAGTTCACGAACCTTCAATGCCTGAGCTGTGAGGCAATTACTGTGCAAATAAACCAGGCACAGCTAACCAATTATATTCTAGCTATAAGAATATTGCCGTGTAGAAATGATGAACACGTTATGAAGATGTGGGGGAGTTTCGTGAAGTGAATAGTTGCGTGGACTGCAATTGACTTGAAAGATCTGTTATGATCCTGATCTGGTGTGAGTACGGAGTTGCTGTAACGGGCTTGGGCAAAGACACTCGCTGTGATTTGCCTGATTGCTGGAAAGTGATGCATGGAAAGGGTTGCTGTGCCACCTTTCTGATTTAGAGCCAACAACTTGCTCGAACAAGTGTACCAGTAGAAGTTCATCCCCTTGTTGATCGGTAATTACAGAGCCAGGATGAATCACACTAGTCATGGATTGTACGGTATGCCCTCGACCTTTTGACTCCCGGACACTAACAGACATTCACTATGTTGGAAATGGTTTCGGATCGTTGGCAAACAGACATCGAAGGAAATCATGTCTAACGTGAGGCTCCAGGCAGATATTGCTATTTACAGTGTGACATTCACCATCTTCCTGTGATCATGTAGACTGGAAGAAGCATGATTATGGTAATTTGATACTGCATATTAGACACTCGAATGGGCATTTCCGTGCCAACGTGACGGCCTTGTCGAAGTTCACAAGCATACGGCTTTCCGATCTATACGCCCCTGTAACGAAGGGCGGGGACTCGATGCATACAGTCGTCTAATAGTTTCATTCCCACAACGGCATATTGAGCGGCAACGGCATGTTGGGCGGCATTGAGCTTCGGGACGCTTTTCAAGAGTGCTAAACCCTTAACAAGTCCTTTAGATCTCTTCCTTGATCCTGACTCCGTTTAGTAACTTCGGCTTGCTACCAGCCAGCATTTTGGAACCCTAGTGGAGCTCTTCCGATTGGTGTCAAGCCATGCGGATCGGGAAGCCGTCACAAGATGCCCAAAGTTTAGCACCGAACCCCACCTTTCCTCAACAATTTCCCCAGACTCTACGGTCGGCAGGGGGCTAGACGTGGGGAAGGATGCTTCATACCGATGCTCTACCTGAAGTAAGGTGAGATCTATAAAGAGCACGAAATCTGAGCACAGGACTTCCTAAGACTACTTTCACATATTCTCAAATCACATCACACCCAGGCTCAGAGAAGGCATACACATCTTGCTTTTACAAAGGTTCATACAATGGAGCCAGAACACACCGGAAAAGATGCATCTCGGCTTGACCATATCGAAGACAACAACCCCTCCTTCAGCCCTCCGACCGCTCCGAACCAGAAAGTCACGCGCCAACTAGTGTTTTTCTCTCTTTTTATTGCCACAAGTGCATGGATCTGCAATTTCGATCTCTCCTATGGTGGCACAGTCTTACTGATGCCGACTTTCAACCAAGCGTTCGGCCCCTGTCACAAAGTTCCCAACCCGGAAACAGGAGTCTTGGAAGAAATATGTGCAGTTACCGCAATTCAGCAATCTCTCGTTGGCCTTAGTTCACTCTTTTCCGCGTTTGGGGCTGTCCTCTCTGGCTTCACAAGCTTCTACGTTGGTCGCCGTGGCACGATCCAAATTGGTAGTCTGGTTGTCCTTGTCGGTGCGGCAGGAATGCTAGGTACCTCTGGAAGCTTTGTCAGCTATATGGTGTGCAAATGCATCAGTGGTGTCGGGCTCGGTCTCCTGTACGCTGCTACCATAGTATATGGGGTGGAATGTACACCACCACAAAAGAGAGGGATGCTCCTGTCGCTTTATACTGTCGGTCTAGCTCTTGGAGCTGCCGTCTCCGCCGGCGTCTGTGCCGGCTCGTCAACGATTGACAATTCCTGGGCATGGAAAATGCCCATCATCCTGCAGATCCCACTCAGCGTCATTCTCGGCTGTGCAGCCATGCTCTTTCCAGAATCCCCCCGATGGTGGCTTCTTAAGAACAACGAAGACAAAGCTCGAAGAGCTTTTGGGAGATTTTACGACAAGGATCCTCATTCCGAAGACATTACGCTACAGATCCGAGAGGTTCAAGCTTATATCGAATTTGAGAAGTCGGTCTCAGCAACGACATCTTGGACTGAGATATTTCACCGAAAGAACCTCCGACGAAGTCTTACGTCTATATTGATCATGATCGCTACTACTATCACTGGATTACAATTCGTGGCCCCCTACACCGCCATATTCCTCGGTGGACTTGGAATTAAAAGTCCGTACCTCATTAACGCCATCATTGCCTGTTGCTTCTTTGCAGGCTCACTGATTGGCGGACTTGTCATTGAATACGGAGGAAGAAGGGTTGCCATGCTTACTGGCTATAGCATCATGGCATCCTGTATGCTTATCTTCTCAGCCGTCGCTACAGCTTTAGACTCGTCTAGCAAAACGGCTCAAAATGTTCTGGTTGCGGCATTGTGCATTTGGGGATTCACCTTTTCTGGCTTCATTGCACCTAGTGGGTGGGTAGCCTCAACAGAGATGCACTCTATCCGACTTCGAGCCTATGGTCAGGCTTGTACACTGAATTTCAATCAAATCTTCGGGTTTGCAGCACAATTCTGGACGCCTTATATGATCAACAAGAACAATGGAAACATGGGCACCAACGTTGGCTACTTCTACTTCGGTCTCACGATCGTGGCAATAGTCTTTGTCTTCTTCTTTGTGCCAGAAACTGCCCGCCTGAAATTAGAACAAATTGACGACCACTTCGAGTCTGGAAGGCCAGCATGGAAGACGTCACTCAGACGAAACAAAATGATTGCTGGAAAAAACATTTTGGAAGCTACTCGAACCGGGACTACAACAGTCAATTCTTTGGAAGAGAAATGAAATTCCGGAAACTCTACCGAGGGGCATTGCCGAACCAGTCACTTTTTTGAACCAGCCTGAGAGTCTGTCTATCAATCAGCTTCTACTC
The DNA here is from genome assembly GCA_001599795.1 of Exophiala calicioides. NCBI lineage: Eukaryota > Fungi > Ascomycota > Eurotiomycetes > Chaetothyriales > Herpotrichiellaceae > Exophiala > Exophiala calicioides. The sequence continues at coordinate 6,002,445 of BCHZ01000001.1, read as the reverse complement.
TTCGGAACTGTGTGGGAGTAACCTGCAGAAGAAGATGACGATGCTGCAGGTGAAGTCTAGACTGTGATAAGTGTGACGACTTTCACATGAAAGGGGGCAGATTAAAATAGCCTACATGTCGCTCTCACCTCCCTGCCTTCGCAAGGGGACAGAGTCCTTCAATTCTTTCACCCAGACTTATCTTTGCCCGGTGAAACTTTACACTAGGTCTATCTATGGATGAAATTCTTGCACCCTGAATTCATGCATTGTAACGAACGTATTGAAGCTCTGTCCCGCGTAGTGTTTGCGCAGAGCGTAAGATGTTTATATAGAGACTGTGTGCTAAGTTTAAACCTCGCTATTGCTGTGCTACCTTCTTGGTGCGCGCCCGTCCAATTTTCAACAGAAATGCTTCTCACCCTTCCCCCGAACCCACTTCTGAAAGCCTCGTCCATCACCAGATCAATGTGGGCAATTTTAAATTAGTCAATTTCCCAGTTGCTCGTTCAAGAACAAGAAAACACATTTGTTCGTCCACAGAAGGTATCCACTGTACGGTTACAAGTATCCGGCCTTGGAATAGTACTTGTATGCGCCAGAATGCAACGGGATCGGGGAGTTTGCCATCTTTTTAGGCTCCAGGGGATATGAGACAGGGCTTCGAATTGGCGGGATATGCTTATATTGTGCTTCTATCATGTGTCTCGTCTCCACCAAGCACCAGGTAAGGGTGTATGCAACTTCTTCTGGCAAGTCGTCTCTGACGAAGATGACAAAGTCCGAAAAGTCCAAGGCTGGCAACTCTTCAGTTAGATTGTCCCAATAGCCTGCCGGGAGTGGATTTGTTCGTAACCCAAGAGATGACTGCAGACTCTCTAAGGGTTGTGACTCCGCGGGCACGGGCACTAACGCGTTTGATTCAATCAGTCCTCTCCACCAGGGCGTCATGATGGCCTCCTGGACTAAGGCATCGGCTTCGCCACTCTCGACGAAGGCAACGGTTTGTTCGGGCCGGTGAGCGGTAATAAATTTGCCCCCCCACGACTCCAAGGTGTCTTTGGAGATTCCATGGGCCTCCATGTACTTGTTTGCCACATATCCGATAAAGTTTGTTCCGTCGTCGGTAGAAATTGCAAGTCGTAACGCAGGTTTTTGTCTCCGTAGATCTTCAAATGTCTTGATATTGTACTTTGGGTCTATAGCAAGCACCATCCGGTCATTTTGTGGCAGTACACCAATAGCTCGTAGATGTGGCATTGCCTTGGGGAACACTCCTTCGCCGGTGAGAGCATGCTTCATCAAAGCAGCAGGCGTAGCAATGCACAAGTCAGCGTCTCCATGATCAAGTTGAAGTAATGAGTCTAGACCCCCATCACGGAGACTGTAGATTGAAGTTCTGCTCTGAGGACCTGCACGGTCACAGAATTCTTGTGTGAGCCAGGCGCAAATCCGGTGAAAATTCGCGCCTCCCCAGTCTCCGATGAACTTAAGTGCGTAGGATCTAGACAATTTGGGCTCGCCTTTTTCGTTCAATGTCAAACTGTCCAGCACATTCATATCCGGTTGGTTCATCTTCAATTCGCCTGTACGGAAGAGTCGTTGAAGTGAAGGATGCTTAGTTGACGGCAAATAACCTACTTCCCACGATTCGTTGGACCTGGTAAATTCTCCTGGGATCTTTCCAATCCTTATGCATATACTATGCTCAAAGAACTTATATCACAGAAGGAATGGCTAATAGTCCGACCTCGGGTAGCCGAGAACTACGACCGGTCTTATCGGAAGGGTCCGAGGGTCTCCCAACACTACAAACACCGCTAAATCCGGTTCGCTTAAGTTCCGCTGCCGACACAAGTTGTTCCCGGAGGTGGCCTGAGTCCGGGGTGGTTCACAGATCAAGCACTCGGAGAATTGCCGTCTGATTCCATACGAACGCGGGGTGCGCGCTGGTTTCTCAGTTGTAAGTTTAGGATTCTGCCAGGCTCCAATGTCAATGGTGCCTAATGGAATATTACTCCTGAGGATTCATCAGAAACTTGTGCACCAAGCATACGTCTCCAATCACTCCTTCAATATTGATCGCGTTTTATTTGAATCGTTCATCACAGGATGTCAAGTCTCGGAGATTCAAAAGCCCGGGAGCAACTACAAGAGCAGCAGAGATTGCAACAAATACACAGCAACTGTATATTAGGCAGCCACATACTTCATCATCATGGGTAAGAAGAGTGCCATGGCCCGAGTGTGGGAAACTTTGATTCTCGTTCTAAAATTGAGGTAGCATTTTGGACGCATATGGCCATCTCTCTGCTCGACACCCATCAAAACCCGATGTTTTCATCATGCCTCGAAATATGGCTCCAGCAACAATCGTTTCGCCCAGAGATCTAGTGGAGTATTACGTCTCTGATGCATCTCCCGTGGACAAAGCAGCTACGGCTGGCTATGTGGAGCGCTATATCCATAGCGAGACCTACAAGAAGTATCCGACTGTTAACAGTGTCATACACAGCCATTCAAATGCAGTGATACCTTACACTATCTCTGGTAAGAGAATATCGCGGGAAGATAAATCCGACAGAGGAGCTAACACAACTGTAGGCGTGCCCATGATGCCTTGCATTCACATGGCCGGGTTTCTAGGTAGGCATATGTACCCTCAGAAACATTCAGGTGATTATTATAGCGGTCTAACCTCTTCGTGTCATCTGCTGCAGGAACCTCAACACCGATATTTGAGATCTCAGACCACTACCAGGCGGACGACACTCCAGACCTACTGGTTCGGAGTGCGAGGCTCGGAGAGTCTCTAGCGGCATCCTTCTCCAGTTCGAAAGCTGAGGCAAGTCCTCCTCAGGATGGACCAGATTACTCAGTGGCTCTTATGCGTGGACATGGCTACACAGTCATTGCGTCAACTATTGAGGAATGTGTTTTTCGCGCAATTTACACCAAGGAAAACGCGACCATTCAAACAACAAGCCTGCTCCTCAACGGAGCTTCTCAAGATAGTAAGGAGGCAGCGTTTAGCGTTCGATACCTAGAAGAGAATGAGGCAGTCGGAACAGCGGGAATGACTAAATGGGCTTGGGCACGAGCTTGGCCACTCTGGGTTCGAGAAGTAGAAATTGAGGGACTTTACGTCAAATATGACTGAAAAAATACACAATGTTGTGACTTGTATAGTTGATAAATGCTTTCACATACATTGAAGGTTTTGCCATAGCCCTCAGTACCCTGAAAGATTAGGGATTTAATCGCTTTACGATTGGGAGAATATTTGTGTTCCTATGATATATTTTTGTGTGGTCATCAAGAGGTTGGCATTGTGATTGCACTGGGCTGCAGGGATGTTGGGGAGAAAATCGACTTGCGTGGTCTTGTCATCATGGTCGCAGAATACTTACATTCGCGCTGCTGAGTAGTGAAGGCCGACGTAGGCTGTCTGCATCGCTGCATAATGCCGCACAGTGCCGTCCTGCAGCCGGAGAACTAAGCCAATAGGAACTGGTTCCACTGTTCTCAGATTCTGCTCGGGCTCTCCGAGGAACTATGGCTGTCCTTCCGAGGCACTTCCGAACACTAAGCTTTTGGTGCCAGAACAGACCCCAAACCACAATTTCTTTCCAGAAATCAAGTAATCCGGAGACTACATATTGACAACAAGGTGGGGAAGCTCGTTCAGGTCCCGTCTTTTGCGGGGAAAGTATTTTACGGGTGGACACGATGTTCACCCGCATATCTCAGAAATAACTGCCTAGAAGATCTTCGACGGAAACCTGGGTGCCTTTAGAGGTTTTTGTCCTCTCTAGAAAACTACCACCTTTAGCTTTTCTAAAGACATATCCCGAAAGTTATTCCATACTAAAAAGGACAAGGTCGTTATTGCATTTACAATATCGAACAGGATGACCTGCTTAAAACAACGTACCTCTGAAGGAGGACGTTTTTGCTAAGGAGAACCTGTGTACATATATTCTACAATAACTCTACCAACAAAACTTCCTGCGCGCAATGTATGCCGGGCTAAGCTCAATGACTGTATGCCTCCTCTGATACCTAACCAAGAAATAATGGTTGTTACCGCTCTCCTCATTGACCAAAGTTTTCTTACATGGATTGGGCAGTGGGCCTTTGACAATCTGAGATAACAATTCTGGCCCGTACTTTGCAAAATTGTTACCGTTCCTGCTGGAGACACCCAGCTTGTCAAATCCTGCGACAGTGGCAGTTCCTACAATGGCAGCCGCTAAATCGGCGGAAAGTGACAGTAAAACGGACCGACTCAGTGCTGATTTCGTGTCGACTAGATACACCTTCGACAAGGCTCGGAATTTGAATAAGAAGGATGCCGAATACCGATGGCGAACCGCGCAGATGTGATTGTCCTCGAAGTAGATCAATATAAGGGTGTGCGAAGGCCCTTTTGATTAACAAATGTATTGAGATTGGGCGGGCAGCTGCAAATCTCGGATTCCAAGTAGTCGATGACAACAGGATAAGTCTGGGTGATGCAATGCGACCCACCTCATTTTGATCATGGGGACAGCTGACAAGAGAAGGGTAGTGATAACTGCGAACATACGGCTAAGCCGTCCTGGAGTAATTAGGGAGATGCACGGTAAATGAGGGCATACTGAAGCCGGGCACCCGGGCTTAAAGTCACTTGGGTCAAAGCAACGCACGAGAACAAGGCTGAGGCTTCTAGGAAGCATAAGCAGTGAGCTCAGCCTTATGCACCGAGGTAGCCATTATTAGCGGCTCTTGGCATCTATCCTTTAGTTGGTACTTTTAATCCAAGTCATCGGCCCTAGGCGTTTGATCATATCAGTCAACTAGAATGCCCTCCCTCATCACATACCTCCCAATCTCCCTGCTCTCTAGTATCGTCCTCCTGGGCTCCTCCTTCCGGTTCACGCTCGGCGCGCACACGCCGCAGCTAATACGCCTTGGAGGAATGCCATGCCCCCGATGATGGCTCGAAGGTTGCTGTCGTCGCCCTAGAGTCGATGTCCTCCTTGGTGTAACGCTCCTCTTTAGGACACGAATGTCCAGGCTCGGTGCGGCGGCATTGAGACTTCTCGCTTTTATACTAGGCTTTACGATACAGTCCTAAGGCTTAGCTTAAGCCGGGAAAGAATAGCCTTGTTGGCAATTGGCAATTTACTCCGCTCCGCCGCAGGTGCACGGCGGGGTAAGTGTACCTATGCACAACACCACATCTCCCCCCTCGTTAAGCTTGACGTAAGACAACCGCGAAAGTTGGTCAATAGTGACTGAGATGGTCTAGAGATTTGGTCGGTTCAACATTCGGTAACGAAGTCTTTCGGGGGGGTAAAACTCCACCGAAGTCCCGTTTCCCACAGTGCAACGGAGACGTGGCCATGACTACCACGGCTGTGATTTCTCTAGGTGTTTCCTAGAGACAGAAAGTCCGCAACTTCTCTATGACCAAAGGTTCTAATCATTCTTGTTTGAATCTTATTGAGGCACGGACATAAGACTAGCCACGATCGTAATTTGCGGCTCCTTGTCGAGTATTTCCCACCACATTGGTGGAACTTCTTGCATCGAGACATTGTGGCAAGCCCCAAAGAGGACAACAATGTGGTGGCTGGCAAAAAGAACAGCGCAGCAACACACACACTTTGTGAAAGCAACTACATCCAACTCGGTGATTGCTTCAGGATCTCGGACAGGTGCGGCATTTGTCGCAGAACTTGAGCAAATGGCGCATGACTGCCCGGTTCACAACAGCTTTCGGACACCAAGATCCCCAAAAGGAATTTTGCTCGAGGCTGCAGCATCAGTCTTGATATATTGCTTAGGCTCTTGCATCTTCAGCCACTGTTTTCGGAACCATCTATTATGGGCGGGGAATGCCAACGGGGAACGAGGCAGGAGAGACCAACGTTTGACAGAAGACGTCAGTGGCGAAAACTGGTGATGATCTTTGAGCCTGCAGAATTCTGGATTTCTTCTCATGTTACACAGCCAAGGAAAATTCGATTCAACGGCCACCAGGTGGCCATATGTCCGGTGATACGACTGTGCGATGTCTTGCCCTTAGTGTCTGATTCCAATGTCGACAAGGTTCCCCAGTCTTACGAAAATACTTGATATTCAAGCAGGATCCGGAGATTGATTTCGTCGCAGACTGCTTTTGCGGAAACTCTGCGAAATCACAAGATGCCTTCCGTGGAGCTCTAGAGCTGAAAAGTCTGTGAAAGTCTTCTCGGAGAGGCACCCACTGAGATGGAGAATTGCATGTTCAGCTGCATCGTCTTCCTGCAGCTTTCCTTGGAGGCTGGGAATTCTATCACAGAGAGGGGTTTCGGGTTCCCGCACCAGCCAGCAAACATTCCGGTGTACATCTCCCAATGTTCCATGCTACGGGGATCACAGCTCGTGTGTCCTTCGTCGATGAGTTGTTGATCCAGAATCCAGATCATTCGTCTTTCTTCCACTGACCGCGCCTCCGCAGCAACGCAACCGATCAAACCGGACTTGAGACCGACTTGGCCAGTGGCTTTACAATGCAAGGATCTCGAATTGCATGGATTGGAGATTGGATTTGGTTCTATTTCGAGAGATTGAGCTTTCAGGTCCTCAGGTGACTGACTGGCTTAAAAAATAATCCACGGCAAGTTTCAATTTTGAAACAATCGCAATATTCCCTGTGCCAATTAGAGCACAAATCGTTCGATGCCAATTGCCCTCTGCGCAAGGAGCGTACAGTTCTCGCCTCATTGTACCAATAAGTGTTTGATGCCGATGCGCATCTGTATCCACCCTGGAATAGGTACTACTTGGTAGCATGGACAACCATCGCAATTCGGCATCGAGTCTCCAAAGCTCACGGTGGCAGCAACGATTCACGGGTCGAATCATGTTGTCCCAGGCAGCATGGTATGTTGTACGACAGCTAGCTCCCGACTTGTTCAAGCCCCAACCACCCCGATGGTACTATCCTGGACTTACAAGGGCTGTTTGCCCTCGGTAAGATCATCACAGCCTCTAACTCATATACCCTGACCTGAGACAAGCTGGTTGCATAATATTGGACCGTATCACGATTCTGTATGCACATCCAAGGCGAGATTGTTCTTGGAGACATTCTGTTCCGGCGGTCAGCCGAACGCAGGGCCATGCAACACAGACTCAGGAACCCAAACCTGTTCCTGCTTCCTGCTGTGCAATCCAAAATGGGCATTGGCAAGACCGACTGCTCAAGTTATGGCTATAAAGATGAGCTCCCCTACTGGTTTTCTTGCTTTGGACTATCTCGATCACCGACAGAACTCATCTGTCATTCATTCGTTTAGGTGCGAGCGTGCTTAGCAATAGCAAGGGCGATCTTCACAAATGATGCATATGAACCTTTTCAAGTCGGCATTGCTTGCCAGCTCTGCCTGGAGGTTAGTTCCTTTCTCTTTTCGTTGTTTACAACTCTTGCTGACCGAAATCATAGCTTCGTTACTGTTGCCAACCCCTTGCACGCTCGTGGAGATGGGACAACTACTGACTGGTCGGACTCTACTACCTCCTGGGGTTACGGTTCCGGAGGGTCTGGAGGTTCTGGAAGCTGTAGCGTACCCGTTGGCGGCCAATGCACTGCAGCAACCAAAACAATCACTGTCGGCGAGGGCGGTGGAGGAGGCAATGGTAGTGGCCCATCTACTGTCACTGTCACTGTCTCACCGACTGTGTCTGGCCCAGTCGGCCCTTGCTCAGCGGGGGGAACTACAGTCACCGTTGGTGGTGGAAGCGGCGGCACCGCTACTGTCACCTCAACCATCACTGTTCCTTCTGGAGTTTCAACAGTCACTGTGAACGGGGGCGGCGGCTCTACTGTGACCTCAACTATCACTGTTCCTTCTGGTGTTTCCACCGTAACTTCGGTCTCTACAGTCAACGGTGGAGTCAGAACGGTTACGGAAACAGACAGCATTACCTTGCCCGGAGGCATCACAACTGTCACCGCACCAGGTGGAACTCAGACCATTACTTTGCCTGGAGGAACCCAAACGATAACACGAACCGATACTGTCACCGTTGGAGGCGCTGCAACAACAGTTTTCTCAACAGTCACATCTACAGTTCAGGGAGGCGTTGTAACCTCCACTGTTATTTCAACCAGTGTCGGAACGGTTACAGTCCCCGCAGGCACGATCACATCAACCTTCACCACCACAGAGAGAGGTCCAGCAGTGACTTCGACCGTCACGATTCCAGGAGGAACAACTACTTCGACGGTGACTATCCCTGGAGGAACGACGACTGCTACCGTCACCGTTGCAGGGGGGACAACCACTTCGACTGTGACGATTCCAGGGGGAACAGTTACCAGGACGATCACAGTTCCAGGAGGGACAACCACCTCGACCATTACCATTCCAGGGGGAACATTTACCTCTACGGTAACGATCCCAGGAGGAACAGTCACCGTTCCAGGAGGAACAATCACATCAACGGTAACAACACCCGGTGGAACATCTACTCAAACTATCACAGTTCCGGGAGGGACCACTACTTCGACTGTGACGGTTCCAGGAGGGACATTTACTTCCACAGTGACACTACCTGGAGGAACAACCACCTCTACTATAACGGTTCCGGGAGGTACAGTCACGGTCCCAGTGACGGTACCAGCAGGAACAATCACGGCAACTGTCACCTCAACCCAAGTCGGACCAGGCTCAACAGTCACTGTCCCAGTGACCATCCCAGGCGGAACCGTAACCCAAACCAGCACCATCACGGTTCCAGGTAGCCCAGTAACTATCACGCAAGGTGGAGGTACGGTCACTACGACAGTCACAGGCGGTCCCGTCGGCCCTGTAGCCACCGTCACCGTCACGCTGGGCGGCGGGGGTGTCTCAACAGTCACCGTCCCAGTGACCATTCCAGGCGGAACCATAACCCAAACCAACACCATCACGGTTCCAGGTAGCCCAGTAACCATCACGCAAGGTGGCGGTACTGTTACTACGACCGTCACGGGCGGCCCCGTAGGCCCCGTGGCCACCGTAACCCAAACCAACACCATAACGGTTCCAGGAAGCCTAGTAACCATCACGCAAGGTGGCGGAACGGTCACTACGACGGTCACAGGCGGCCCCGTCGGCCCTGTAGCCACCGTCACCGTCACGCTGGGCGGTGGGGGTGTCTCAACAGTCACCCAGACCATTACTCAAGATGGAAGCACTGTCACCCGGACCATCACGAGCGGCCCCGTAGGCCCCGTGGCCACCGTCACTGTCACCCAAGGCGGCGGCGGCGGGGTTGCGACCACGACAGTCATTCAGACCGCACCCTGCGGAGGAACGACCACCGACACATGGGGAGCCGGAAACACCGGTGGCGGCTACGGCTACCCCACGACGACGGCGACCAGCACCGCCGGATGGAAGAAGGCCTTCTGGGCGGCATAGACAGATAGTCAGTCTCACGGGGAAAGTCGCAGATCAAGGCAAGGCAAGGCCAGGTAAGGCTCAAACATCGGCAGTGGCAGAAAATATGTGCATTCTTGGGCTGGGAGCTAACTACAGTCACTCATTACACTGAAAGTTCAAATCCAAAACTGGTAATGAATAAATGGATGCATGAGAGCTAGAGACAGAGGACAGAGAGAACTACCCAATTGAAGCTGATAAAAGCTCGCTCTACCGAAAATTCAAATGGATGAATTGAAATGAATTAAATAAAATCTTGACAATCATGCTTCCTTTTCCATTTCCTTTTGTCCTTGCTCTTCTTAGGGAGCACAGAGTAAATTTTGCATTATTGATAGCATCATCGAATCCCGTCTGTAGGTAGAAGGTGGGATAGAACGGGGTTCAAAGGCCTCTGGCAGAGCGTCATGTCGTCCGTCTGGGCGGAGAAAGCTAGTCGAAATTAGGCAACTGGGATAGACAAACCGAGTCTTGGGCAGACGCCAGCCCTCATCTAGAAACCATCTAAGCAGATTTCGGACTTCTACCATACATAGGTACCTTCCACACCTTCCTAGGTGGGTATGTAGGTATTTAGCCGGCTCCTGGGCCTCGTGGCATATCCGAGTCAGATACCAGAATCAGTGACGAGTCACGCTCGAACTGCGGACGATGACCTTGCCGCTGATAAACTTGAGCCATCTCCGTCTCGGACCAAACTTTCTCCCAAGGAGTGTCTGACAGTCCTCACATACCGCAACCATCAGCAATTTTGATTTCCAGATACCTCAATAGGCCACAGTCGATTTTTCCAAGAAAGGCTCGCCTGAACAAGAGGTTGGCCTCAACGCCCATAAAATCAATGACTTATCCCCGTTATTGTTGGAGTCCTGCACGAACAATCCAGCGATGATGATGACCACTTCGATCGTCTAGCCGACATCAGTTGATTCCTCGTGAAATCTCTCAAATTTTGCCGATCTGAGCTGTTTTTGTTCGGTTAATTTCAACATTCTCGTTGTTGCTCGTTAACCTTCTCTGTGGGCGGGGAGATGCAGTGTGGTGTGAGATCACTATTTAGAAGGATCATGGCACAAGAGGTGGTGCAAAGAGAACAGTGGGCAGTGATAGAGGGGAGGTAGTGACGACTTCAATCCACTCTGCCTGTTGCATGGCCGGCAGTGTGGTAGTGTGCCTGGCTTGAATAATGCTATGTACGAGAAATTCCGGTCTTTGTGTTTCTGCCTTAGATGCATGGCTGGTACGTTTCCCCAGCCGCCGCTGTGCTCATTAATATTGGTAGTGGAGGCAATAATGAATGGACAACTCGGCACGGGTCAATGTTTGTCAATTAATCATGGCTGTCCGGCACTATCATAACATTCCACCTGCGACACTAACAGAACGCTCCTGCTAGATCGTTCAACGGCTATCTTCGTTGCACAGATAACATGACTTCTGCTGCACTTCGTCGATAATATTGTCTAGGCCGTCGATTATGTACGGCAATGGCTGGCAATTTAGGAATAAAGGGTGAAATTTGCATCACTGATAGCATCATCGAGCCCCGTCTGTACCGCCGAGCTACTTTGGGTTACGGAGTTCGCTGTTGTTCGTTCGGTATTATGATCATAGATGGATGGACAGATGGATAGGTGAATACCAGAAAATGTTTATCTTCGGGCAAGATACAAGTTTCGATAGGAGATCTACCTCACTTCACCTCACCCTCGGCGCGACGGTCCCATTTAATCCTGCAGCCCTCCTGCTCCAACCGTGTGCCATACTAGGTAATCAACAGCCGTAGACATGACTTTTCTAGTTCCCGTAGACCGATTCTTCGCCCTTTCGTTTCTCTATCGCCAGACGAGCCTCGCTGCGCTTCGAACCCTCCCATTGAGTTTCCCTCCCCCGAAGCATGAAATGGCGTCTACGCCGGGTCTCATCCCGCGGGTACAGGCTATTTCTCTCGCACACTGTCCTCGTTGTCTACCGGCACTCATCCTGCCTTTCGGTTTGCACAAGTTTGACAAATTACATCTTCGCATGGGTCCCTGTAGGTCTGCATCAATCAGAAGTACTTAATAGATTCAGTTGGTCAAAGAAACGTTGCCCAACCCGGTAAACTAGCATTAGGTGGCCAACAACCATTGGTTTATTTCCTAACCGGTGTAACATATCCCCGGCAAGCTAGCCCATCCATTAGCAAGCCGGAAGGGCTGGAACCAATTTCCAATCATGAATGATCACGTGGGACATTGTTCCAATTGCTGGAGAAAGTCCTGGCAGGTAAAAGTGTCTGCCTGATGGACCAGTCCCAATGACTGCTCAGCTCGCCTCCTCGTAGCAATTCAGGCCTGGGAGGCCACAACCTCAGGCAAAGTCCAGCAGTCGCGAGAATAATTGGCCATTAGCGGATGAAACAGAGCAGCACCCGGTCATACAGGAGCGAGCCTACTGGCGACAACTTTTAGGTCGCACATCCTTTTTGCAAGGATACTCTCTCAATTCCGGAGCCAGAACGCATTATTTTCACCGGTTTTGTAAACGCTCATCGGAGCTGCCTCTCTAGCTGAGACAGATGAACGATTCCTTCGGCTAAGACAGCAGACTTAGGTCAAGTCTTCTTTCAGTCTCCTGCATTGCATCTGACCGGTCGAGTGCCATAATATAGCCTGGCATGATGAATTAGTGTCCTGCAAAATGACCAATCTATCTTGCCGACGGTAATTTTGCTCAAACTACTGATTAATCGTGATCCTGCTCGTGATCAGACTGTGAGGCTGTGCTCGTTGGACCACCGCACCACCAGAAATAAGACTAGGTCCATCCTCCATGCGCAAGTGTCGGGGGACCTGTTGATCAGGTATCCGCGGGTAATGCTTCAATCATCTAAATAACCCTTCAAATACCCTCGTTCGGGGTCAAGTCGAAAGATCAAGTTCCAACTTCGGCTACCTTCGTTGGGACGCCAATTACGGCCCTAAGTCGGTCTCATACCATCTCATGGCCATTACACTTTGCCGCGAATGCAGCGTGCTCAATCTCAACGCTGAAAAGTTCTCGATAATGAACAATGTCCGACAGGAAGTGGAGCCGTCCCTAGATTCTTTACGAGAACTGAATGAGCAATTTTCTCTCGGGAGGCTGAGCCGAATCCGAGATTCAGCTGCAACTTGTCCCCTTTGCAGGCTTGTTTTGAATACCGTGGGAGCGCCAGCGCTGGTTGATCCGACATGCCGACTTGTCTGGGAAATCGATGGCCGCTCCACCGCCAGTTCGCATTCTAGCCTAGAGAACCGCAGCCGTCGATTACGGGTTCGCTGGACACCAAGAAGCTCCATAGAAAACGAGGACTACCTAGTCCTCGTAGCTCCCTCCAAGTACGATAATTCGGACATAGGCTACCGTCAACTTTTGAATAAGGACTCCCAATTCTTCGGTAGACGTATCGGCAGCCCGGAGAGCAAAATAGTTCTAATCGGGGAGTTCCTGGAACTATGCAATGACAGTCACGACTCGTGTAAGGAGAAACCTCTTATTGATCACGACTTCCTCGAGACTCTGAATGAGCCGTATTTTGGGGTTATCGACATCCGGAAGAAAAGGCTCGTCCCAATACCGGTGACGGATGATGATCACGACCGTCTGACGTTCAAGTCTTACGCAACTGTTAGCTACGTGTGGGGCGGCATCGACAGTCACGAATACAGAACGAACGTCACCAATGTCCAGGCTCGTCGCAAGAATAATGGCCTTACTTCCGTGCTCCAGACCCTCCCAAAGGCCCTCCAGCAGGCCATCGAGCTGGTTCTAGGCTTGGGAATTAGGTACATTTGGATCGATGCCCTATGCATCGTCCAGGACAGCAGACACTCCTGGAACCTTAACGCCCGGGCGATGCACCTGATCTATGGGAACTCCTACTTTACCATCTGCGCGGCGGACGGTGCAGATGCGACGGCCGGCTTGGAGGCTCTGTCTAATTTCACTGAAGATGAACGTCAGCAACACATCGAACAATGCGCCACTGACGTTTATCTCATGCATCACAGGTCTCCCGAAACCACCATCGAGGGCTCTGCATGGAACAAGCGAGGGTGGACCTTCCAAGAGCGGCTCCTCTCCAAACGCTCTGTGATCTTTGGAGGTGGGCGGATCTTTTTTCAATGTCGCTCTACCTGCATATCGGAAGATATCTTTGTGGACTACAAAGGTCATGGGTGGTCGCTGGATATGCTACGTTCTCCCCTTCAGAGGTTGTCTGAACTAGAGCGTCGAGCTCTACATTTCTACATCCACAGTGTATCCCTATATACGCGACGGGACCTCCACGAGCCGTATGATATTCTTGCGGCGTTTAGCGGAATGTGCAAGCGCATCGAATATACCATGGGCACACCTTTCATCTTCGGCCTTCCGAGCTCGCATTTCGATTTCGCGCTCCTGTGGGAGCCGCTCGGCACATCGTCTACGCTCAAGAAGCCGAAAACGCATGATGAGCCGAAATACAAGGATATGAAGTTCCCCAGCTGGTCGTGGTGCGGATGGGAGTTGGGCAGCGGAATCTCATACAAAGACAAGATGGTAGCTGGCTGCCTGCAAGATGTGAGGTCGTGGCTTTCACACCATACCTGGATTGACTGGCACATAAGAGACGGCCATGGCACTCTCCGCCGAATTTGGGACAAGGCTTGGGGCGATGAGGATAAAAGCACGGACGGGAGGTGGAGAGGCTACAACGGGGGGCGCAGTAGTGGGTCAGAAAACCCCGTGGTGCGAGATGGATATAGCGGTTCTAACACAGGATCTGAAGAGCATTATGAAACAGAATCTGATGCTGAATCAACTCACACTTCTCATACGGACTCGGATTCAGAGCAAGTCGACCATATAAAGGTTCGACGCGGTTATTATGTTTCTTCCAAGCGAGAAATGAAACTAAACACACTCGAAAGGAATCGGGCGAGATGGATGATAGGGAAGAAAGCCCGTTCTGACTCTGGAAATGGCGGTCTGAACACACTCAAACCGAAGCAGGCGACATGGGGTCCACGGAAGAAAGCCCGTTCTGGCCCTGGAAATGGCAGCCTGAACAACCAGAATGACTGCGATGCTTACGGCCGTCCTCGCGATGCCCCTGGATTGTCACGTTTCAAGGATAAAAATCCACTCAATTTTGAGCTTACCCTGCCCGAAGATCCGTATCTGGTCTATAGGACAAATGAGGTTGCTAAACGAGAGTTCCCGGATCAGATCTTCCTACAATTCTTCACCTGGAAGGCGTCGTTCCATCTTCTGCCTGCCACGGTGTACCCTGACATTCATGAGCAGGACCATGACGATGCTGGCGGACTGCACCGTTGCCACATCATCGACAGACGCGGGGACAAGTGCGGGTCCATCATGGTCGACGAGGAGTGGCTGAAACAATGGCTAAGAGGTGAGAAGGCAGTCGCATCTAGGGAGTGCGATGATTGTGACAAGTGCGCTATGTGTGGGAGATGTCGGAGTTGCGATGGATGTGTGAAGTGTGAGAGATGCAAGAAGTGCAAGACTTGTTTGAACTGCGAGAAGCATGTCACGGTCGACAACGGTGAGGAGGAAAGGGGGAAGGCAAACTGGAAGGGAAAGGAAAAGGAAGAGGAAGAGGAAGAATCCCCAGTGGGCCCAAGTACCATGCTGTCCACTGGTAAGGTCACGACCACCAAGTTCGAGTTCATCGCCATTTCGGATGCCAAATCGTTTACGAAACTGGAGTTCCCGGATTGGACGTACTACATCCCGAAGGAGAGGGACGAGTCCGAGTGGGATTTGTTCTATGTGCTCTTGGTCGAGTCCTACCCGATTGAGGGTGTCTATAGACGAGTCGCGCTGGGGAAAGTCTTCAAGTCGGCGTTTACCTTCTCCAATAAAGAGTGGAAAGAGGTTATTCTCGCCTAGACCACAGAAACCTTTGAGACAGCCGACACCAGGACCTCTGCTCTCCTCATATCGGGTGTGGTTGTATACCGTACGAACCTCCGGTGGGACGTTGCCAGATTCGGGGTTTGATATGCACAAGTTGCAAGGGAATTTTGGGAAGGAAGGCGAGCGGTCTTGCACAACACAACTACACAACACCATCAGATGAATCACTTTGCCTTTCTCTTTGTTGTCTGGAGTTCCAAAAAAAATCCGTGACCTACCTACCTAGGTAGCGAGCTAGCTCGCGTCAGCCGGAGTGAGCACGGAGCTACATCACCCTCGCCCCGAGAGGGGTGTGTCGGGATTAGTTTCTGTTAAGACTTTTTTTTCGAGAGGAGCGTTGAGGTTCATTAATGCAGGCTCTGGCTCCTGCTCTGCAGATTGCTAGTTAGCTATCTACCACGTACTGTTCTTAGGCTGCGCTCCTGCTAGCTCCCAGTAGCCTTCCTCACACACATCACACTCTGTCAACCACGACACGACCTAACACCCAGACGATCTCTCCCAAACATCGAAACAGCATACCTTACTCCTGCACGCTCCTCCTGCCAGGCAGCTGGTTTCAAGTTCCTCCTACGGTCCACAGTACATTTCTTCACCCAGAATCTTACCCTTCCTGGGCAAGGACTTTTCTCGCATCATCCAGGACATTGAAGAAGAAGCTGTATTCAGTGTTCATCGAAGGACCCTGATTGGATTGGACCCATCACTTTGAGATCAACATTCAATCCTTTTCCCATACAAGGAAAAAGGACGCGGACTCCGACTTTTCATTTCAGAAGAGGCGTCAACCTCCGCTCACACCATCCCGCCAGATCTCGATTCCGCCCTTTGGAAGACTTCTCTCGTTTCCAGTATGAGCCCCGGTCGAGGCCTGTTGTTGCTGTTGTGATTTCTTGGTACCTCGAGCTCGACGACGTGGGTTTACAACTGCACCTGGGTCTGGTGCTTGGCCGGGTTGTGGGACGTTGTTGATGTTGTTGGAAAGTGGTTGTGCTGGGGCACCGGCCAAGGCCTGACCTCGTCTAGGTCGCTCTGAGAATGCGTTCATGCCTTGGTGTCGTTCATCCACCATCGAGTGACCTTGATAGATAGAACCTCGAGCCAGATATTGCTCACGTGTCAATGGAACAAAATTGCCGCCATTGCCCATAGTCGGCGCGTATAGGTAGCCGGTGGCGGGCGCAGTGAGACCCTGGTGTTGTCGTCCACTCTTGTTGTAGGCAGGTCTGGAGGAAGGGCCATATGGAATCTGAACCGGTGCTGGTTGTTCGTTTTGCTGCTGCATGGATTGAAAGTAGGGTTGGCCATACTCGTCGCGCTGGAAGGGTAGGTTCCTCAGGTAGGCGTGTTTGTTCGCGATCTGAAGCGCTTCAATGTCTGGCACTCTGGCGTCACCGCGAAGACTGCGGCCTGCTTCGAGCATCGCCGTGGTGAAGTGATGGATCCGACCGGGAAGAAATTCGGCTGGGAGGGATTTGAGTCTGCGGTCTGGCCACTGCTGCTGCTGCGGTGGTAGAACTGTCGGACCCTGCTCAATCTTGCCGTTTGCGGTGGTGGTGGCAGCGTTGGGCAGCAAAGTCAAGTTTGAGAGGGCATTAACGGACGACATGATATTGGTAGCAGCCTGACTCTGTCCACCACCAAAGTTCACATCTCCCTGATTGAAAGCCGAAGTATTTGTATTAGGGGTAGATTCGGGGTAGAACGATATCTCCTTGCGGAAATGGGGACGGAAGTCGCGGGTTTCGTTGAGGAGGTAAAGTATGCAAGTTCCGTGTCTCTCTCGTCCATCCGGGTCACCACGAAGGCGCAGTTCGCGGATCCGCAGGCTCATAAAGTTGAAGAAATTCTTGCCCGCGATCCAATTCTTGCCTCTGGTCAACAAGCCGATGAAGGCATCCATCTGCTCTTTCGTCGCTTGGTCAGTTCGCACGGCCTTGTCCATGAAGTCGAGACAAAATCTCTCCATCTTGATGCATGCGCTGAAATCGCCATAGTCCTTGGTCTTCCAGTCCATCTCCTCGAGAGGCCATTCATGCATATTGTCCGCCATGCTTGCTGGATTTGTTCTGTCAAATGATGTGTTGTGTTGGTATCAAAATTCTGCTTTCAACCCTTGATAAGGTAGTGCGCCGTTTGGGCACAGTATGAGACGTGGAAGGAGAGGATGGGGTGAGAACGCAGGTGTGTTGGTAGGAAGTTAGGCAGGAATATAAATAGAAGAGTGGCCTGGGGTTGGCTACTGGTATCACTGAGGAGGTGAAGTGAATGCTGTTGTCATTTCTTTCACTGCCTCACCTGCGGATGTCACCGCCGAGGAGTAATATCCCAATATCTACCAGTGAGACCAGAGGACGTCTCAAGATTAAGGATCGGGGTATTTCACAACCTCATGGTAGCTATAGTTCAGCCCTCTTGCTGCGCGGGAAGAAGATTCGATGTCGACACTAGGCGGATCTAAGGGGAAGGCAGCCTCGTCACGTGCTAGACAATGCCGCGACGGCCCCAAGGTCTCACCAAGTAAACTTCGGGCCAGAAGGAAGCTAAATGATCAAATTACTTCTCGAAAAGACGATAGCATCATCACACACGATGCTAATTAACAGGACCACCGCCTCAATTCTTCCGACTCTCGCCCCAACCCTTCAAATTCTCAACCAAAGGCACGCCCCCGGGCGCCCGCACAATCACCCACATAGCCTCTTCATCCCCATCGTTCACCTCCTGATGTTCACGATACGCCGGGATCAGCGCCCAATCGCCCGGACTGAGATCCTGCCTGACATCTCCCTGGGTCTCTGCCGACGAGGAACTGACGAGTGATCCGTATCCGCTGACCGCGTAGACGATGGTGTCTTGGTCGCCATGGTGATGGACAGCCGATGCTGAGTGTGGGTGCGCGCGCATCAACGTTCCACAGATGGAGGGTGAAAGCCTGACTATCGCGGACTGCAACGAGGGCGAGTTAGAGGAATGTTTAGCGTGGACTGGTGAGAGTGATAAATGAGTCGGGCACAGATGAGACAAGGGAAGCCCCTCCGCCAACAGTCTGGTAGTTGATTGGTATGCCTTTGAACGAGCTTCCTGGAATTGAATAGGGAAGAAAGGGACTAGGATAAAGCTCCGGATGGGAGTCGATAAAGAATGTCGGTTGTCACTTCTCTCCTACTTGGCCCATCCAAAACGAACCCATCACACAACCTGCAACCCAGAAAGGAAGCGTAACTGAGATCTCAGAAAAATATGCACCAGGTGAAGCAGATACTGTAACCAAGGCGTATTCTTACCTGTCGGATCATTCCTTCGGTCTGCCCATCGGCGGTATTAACATCGGCAGCGCGAGTGACCTGAACAGGACGTGGGTTTTGTTTATCCTTCGAATGCTCCGACATATTAAGATCCAAGCAAGAGCCGTGCGATGATGAGTACCCAAGTACTGTGAAGGATGAGAGGTAATAAAAAGCTATATATCCTCGTCGATTGCGGTGATGAGGGGGAGGATGAGGATGACGAGGATGACGAGGAAAAAGAGGCACCAAGTGCGGAGTCCGTCCTCCTCCACATTGGCTGCGAAGCGACGACATCAATCCTTCCATCCGGGAGAATGCCGTGCTGGGGTTTTGTCATTGCATTGAGGCCATTGAGGCTAGGCTGACTAGAAACAATTTCAACTGTCGGGTCGATGCCATAGCAGTCGTGGGTGACTTAGGTTTCAGCTCGTGCTGGAGGTTCCCATTGCATCTATGTGCCTACTTGAAAACAGGTAGAACAAGAAATTACTAAACCTCCTCACAGGTCTATGCGAACTGTCTGACCAATTTCTTCAATGTTCGACCTCGTCCTTGCTTCCTTGTTGAGATGCATCCTGATGGCTGTCTCCCGCACTCAAGGTTGTCGCTCTTGCCTCGGATTCGACATAATCACTCGGGTCTAAACCCGGCTTTTCCTGCCCTTCACAATCGAACCGTCTATCCCAAACGCCGACAGTGCCGCATCATACGATGATCTGCAGGGGTGACATCAAAAAATAATGCAGCTTCATCACTTTCGTTCGTTAACAAGATCTCGGTGCCGAAGACGGGGCAAGCCAAAGTCTTGCCATGTCAGGGGACTCAAAGACAGAAAAAAAGAGCTCGTCAGATGCCATCTAGATTCTAGACTTGACCCATCGAAACCATTTTCTTCCGCAGGTAGTTCTTGTACTCGCCAATGGAGCCATCCCATCGTCGGACAGTCTTGTTTTCGCAGACCATGATATCTTTGGCGATTTTGTCGAGTAGTCTGCAGATTGTTAGCTTGTTCTGAAGAGATTAACCGACGACTTACCTGAAATCGTGAGAAACAACCACCACGCCACCAGAGAAGGCTTTGATAGCATCGGCAAGGGAGTCGATAGTAGGAATGTCGAGGCCGTTAGTAGGTTCATCCAGAAGCAGCATATTGGGGCCCTCGATGGCTAAAAGAGCAAACACGACACGGGATCTTTGACCTTCTGACAAGGTGCCCATCAGTGCCGTCTGTGCCTCACCGGAAAGACCATATCGACCGAGTTGTTGTCGCCAGTATTGATAATCTTGAGACATGGACGAGTACTTGTCACGCACGAAATCGAGCGCGGACTTGGTCAAGTCAAGCTGCTCAGCAGAGTGCTGGGAGTAGAGACCCAGTTTCAAGTGAGTGTGTCTGCTGACGGAGCCACTAGTCGGAGAGAGTTTTCCGGTCATGATTCGGAGCAGAGTCGACTTGCCAACACCATTGGGCCCCACAAGAGCCGTTCGACTGTCCATGTCAACACCTAAATCAAGGTTTTCGTAAAGGTTGTCCGCTTTCTTCCCAGAATAGCTGAAAGTCACATCATCAAATGACAGAACTGGGGGTGGGAGCTTCTCCACATCGGCGAATCTGAAGGTGAAGACTCGATCCTGGGCCACAGGTTGGATGAAGCCATCAGCTTCCATCTTATCCAAGATCTTCTGTCTTGACTTGGCCTGCCGGACCAGGTTGGCATAAGTACCAGCCGAGGCGATGAACTTCTTAATGTGAACGATTTCATCCTGTTGTTTGACATAGGCCTTTTGCTGGTTGGTCTCCTGTTCTGTTCGAGTCTTCATGTATGAGTCGTAGTTACCACCGTAATATATCAGTTGCTTTGATCTCATATCAATCATGTTGGAACAGACACCGTTCAGGAAATCCATAGAATGTGAAACCAAAATAAGAGTCTTGTCCCACTTCTTCATATACTCTTCCAACCACACACAAGCTTCGAGGTCCAGATGTGCAGTTGGGTCATCAAGCAGAAGCAGAGACGGCTTGACAAAGAGGGCCTTTCCAAGGGCGACACGCATTCTCCAGCCACCAGACATATCTTTGGTCTTCTTGTGGATGGTTTTCTTGTTGAAACCAAGACCGGTCAAGATGAGGGAGGCTCGGACTTCGAAGGTGTTAGGGTCCATGGCTTCGGAACGCTGCGTTTGTCAGTTTGGTTGGAGGATGAATCGGACCAGCAATTCTCACCTCGTAAAGGTCCATCAATGCGGGACTCTCCGGGCCGTCCTTTTCGAGGATCTCTTCGGCCAAGTCGTCTAGCCTCTTGACTTCTTTCTCCGCCTCCTTGATGACCCATTCTAGGGCACCCAGTTCGGAGGGTGGCGCGCCCTCGTTCAATAAGTAGATATCGACATGGTCTGGGAACGGGAATTCTCGCTTCTCAATGGCCTTCAAGAGGGTTGATTTTCCACATCCGTTCTCTCCCAATAGACCGTATCTTCGACCAGCGTTGATTTCAAGAGTAGAGTCGGCGATGAGGACCTTCCCATGGAAAACCAAAGAAGCCGAGGTGATTTTGACGTCTCGGCTGGCCTCGAGTGAGGCGAGCACACCGGTAGTAACCCTGTCCGAGATACCATGCTTGTCCAGTTGGTCTGTCAACTGCTTGACCTTGTCCATCTTGTCTGCACCGGTGGCGGGGGCGTCATCAGGATCTTCATCAATGTCATCATCGCCGGCGACGGAGGAGGCTTTGGAGCCGTTTGTGGAGGGGTTTTTCGAGTTGGCCCTTGAGGAAAATTTGGAGGTGGCAGTCTTCTTCTCGCCTTTCTCAGCCTTTTTGGCGAGACGGGCGGCTTTGGAAGAAGACACAACCATGGTGAGGGTGATGAGGGAGAATTTGACGTTGAGAAAGGGTGAAAGATTGAGTGAGGAATAGGCCCAACTGGTGGGAAAAATAGATCTTGGTGGGGCGTGAGTGGTCTTATCGATTATCGCTGCCCAAAGACCAGGAAACGTATGAGGGACGATTGTTCGGCCAAATGCCACAAGGAAAGATCAAGGCGGGTTGAAGACTCGTCCTGAAAAATGCTCGAATGAGGCTGAAAACAACAATGAAGAATCAGGTGAACAGATGTTGAAGCCTGCGAGAGAGTCGTGTAATGTAGCAGTGGGGGTTGGTCGGAAAATCTGCCTGCGCCTTGAAAATTTGGGGTGCAAACACGTCACAATTGCCAAGAGACACTAGATACTTTGGGACAGGGTGGCGCTGCCCTAGAGACTCGGAGATAAGGAAACTCTACTACGTCATTGAAGCTCGGGCTGACTGATTCACCTCCAGCCTCAGGAAGGACTGACATCCTTCCAAAGAGAGATAAAATCTATCTTTCAGCCCTAGAAAGTCCAAGACAAAAATTCCCGTTTGTCTCCAAATTCGATCTTCCAAGCACCATTCCATGCTAGACATTCTCTAGGATTTCGTGATGAACAGCTGTCTTAGACGTGGACTTCTCAGGAGTCCCCAGGGCAGCGTCAGTCTTCTCGCCCCGTGTCTTGTTGCTGTCTGTAGTGGTATAGATCTGGCGAGGCACATGGACTGTGAAGTGCCCATCATAGTTTTTGACGGACACGCAGGCGACCAGACCAACCAATCCAAAGGCAACTGCCGCATAGTAAACATATGCATCTGACAACGCGTCCGCTACTGCGGCTTCTATTTTTGGTATCATATCCGGCACTTCGGCGATTGCCGAAGCACTTCCAGTGCCGATTGCAGTAAAGAGATCTTCCAGGGAGGACTCCGGAAGTCCGGCGTTGACTGCTGCGGCAGGGACGTATTTGGCGATCTTGGCTGGGATCTTGTTTTCGAGAATCGCGACAAAAACAGCGGCTCCAATGGCTCCAACCGCTGATCTCAAGGTCGCGACGATGGCTAGTGAGAGATTAACCGCAATTCCTGCAGTGCGGCAAGAGTGACATACAGAAAACAGTGCCTAAATCAGCATCATTACAGTCCATCTGAACAAGCAAAGCGGGAATGACCTCCAATATACCAGCTGGGAAAGTTGCAAGAAAGGAGAATGCTGCAATCTGGCCGAAGTTGCTTGAATTTGCAGTTGATAGCCCACCCAGGAAGGCCGTCGACACGGACATCATGATGATAAGTTGTACCCGGACATGTTTAATAATCCCGACAAGCGGCCCTAAAAACCAGGATACAGCCCCATATGCCAAAGGCAATTGTGATCTTCTGCTATCGGCTGATTGCAATATAAAAAGTCCCAGGGGCACACACCGATAGCCAGGCATTTAATTGCTAGCTAGTTAAAGGCCAGCTGCAAAAGAACGGCGAAGAACATCAGGATCAGAAAAATGTAGTAGATCCACCTATTCCTGTTAGTTACCTTCTGCTAACTAAAACTACACTATTAACATGGGGTCTGTTACCTCCAACTAGCAGTGTGAGTGAGCATAATGGCCAGGTATGCCCCGAAACCCGTGGTAATAATTGATGGAATGACACACAACGCCACCCCGAGAAATTTATACTTGTTGGGACAGATTTCGCCAATAGTCAATCCATAACAGGTGTGAACGCCGACTCCGATTCCCATCAGGACCTAAAACAAACCACTTTTAGTCGAGTAATTGAGATGACCTGAGGATGCTGGGACTTACATTGGCGCCGATCAGTACGTTCATCGTCTCCGCCCGGAAGGCAACGAGACCCGCAATTTTCTTAGCAAGACCCTCCATAAGCCAAAGGTCGCTTCCTGCGACAATCCAAGGACGCAAAAGTCGAGAACCTACCTCCAATAAAAGCCATGCAGGAGGCAGAAATGACAAACCACCTGCGACCAAACTAGTCTGAAGTCCTCCCAAACAAGAGGATTGTAATCGCCACACAGGTCGACTACACAATGGCGAACAAGGAAGCATTGGGGCCTGGACCTGAAAACGAGCGGAAAAAGTACTCATATCAGTATCAAGCCGGAGGAGTTAGACTATGACTAGTGACAAACCTATATCCTCATTGATGACGGTCAAGATGGCCGCGGCCGGGGAAAAGCCCCTAAAGTCATTTTCTCAGCACCGACTAGCAGAAAGGGAGGCTCTACTTGGTAAAAGTAAACCGGAATCGCTGAATACCAGTAACTGGCGGTTGTCGACAGGCTGATGGAAAAGATAGCATCTATGATTCGGACACTGGCAAAGTATCCAAGCTCCAATTACTGCTGTTCGGTGGCGAGGGCATCGGACCGGCGGACATCTGCAAGTGAACCCTCTAAGGCATGCTCCAGCTCCAGCCTCTGCAGCTTCGACTCTTCAGCGTGGGGTTGCATCTCGAACAAAGGAGAAAGGGTCTAAGACGTGAGATTGTGACGTGGTTGGACGGACAGGGTGGGTGAATACTACCTCTTGCTAAAGGCTGGATATCGGGAATACCTCTGCTTCTTCCTTCGTTTCTTTATTTCTCTTCCTGGAGGAAATGGGGACACGGAGGGTCTTATTATGGCTCAACTATCGGTGGATGTTTTCCATCCCCAGTCCCAGGGTCTGGGCGTGGGGAATCGCGGAGCAGGTCTGGGGATGCCTCCTTTCCTACCGAATACTGTGCGTGCAATGGGCGAGTCCCAGACCAGGTGATTACCCAGGGCAGATGATGACTGTCCTTGAGGATCGTGGAGCGGATCTCACGATTCAGAATTGACTGACTCCCAGGCCGCAGGGCCCACTGGTCAGTCAGCGCGACTCCACGCCTCTCCGACCGAGAACCAATCACGATAAGCGCTGACTCCTCGGTCAGCCAAATACGCTCTAGCGCTCCAGCATTGAGCCCACATGTGTTGTCCACTGGACATGCCTGCATGGCTTCAACCGCTTCAATTTGGTGAGGATTGTGTAATGCTGATTTTTTATACGCCATATTTTGACAGACATTTAGTAACTAGTTTTAGAAGTACGTGCAGTATAGTGCACGATTGACTAAACGGTTTGCACTACTTCCACTTGACGACCTCCAGGCCGCCATTCTTCAGCCGCTGGCGATACGGCGTGCCCTTATGGGTGTCTCTAAACGGACCGACGGGATTTTCCAGCCTGCGCACATGCGTGCCTTCTTCCACCTGGCCCTCGACGCCGCCCAAGCCGCCCGTGGCCACAAAGCCCAGCATGTCGCGGACGCGGTCTGACAATCCGGCCTCGACCTCAGGCCGGATGGACAGAAAATTGTTCTCCTGGGATCGGATGAACGACCGCATAAAGAACATGAGGATCACGGGCCTCTCGCCTTCCGTCATGGTGTTCTTGCCCGTCGCGTGCCACAGCCGACTCTCAAAGACCAGCGCCGTCCCTGCTGGTGCGGCGGCGCCAACGGTACCGTCGATGTTGAAGGGGTTGTCGGGTGCGACCGCCCCGATGTGGCTTCCGGGAAACACGCGCGTCGCTCCGTTCTCTTCGGTGACGTCGGCCAGGTACCACATGATGTTCAGCCCGAAGGCGATGTTGCGCATCGGCGGTTGGATGGCGATTTGGTCCGTGTGCAGCATCATGGCGTCGTTGCCTGGCCGGGCGATGTTGGCCGAAAAGCTGTGAATGAGCGCGTGCTCGCCTAGGATGTCTGGCACAATCTCGTCGATCAACGGGTGCTCGAGGAGGTCGAGGAATTCCTGGCCTTTGTTGATCAGCGTCCAGATTCGTTGGTTGGGAGCATCGGGGCCGCCGTCTCGGTTGGCGACTCCTGCGGCGATTTCGCCCTCGCCCTGCTGTCGGACAGCGTCCTTCAGAACCTGCAGTTGTTTGGGTTCGAGTGCGTTCTTGACAAACCCATAGCCAAATTACTCGATATCACTCCTGACCTGGTCGAGGTCCTCTGTAGGCTCTGGCAGCTTCACCCCTTTGACACTTTTCGGCTGCGTCGGGTTGACAGGGCCGAGCATGTCGGCGAATTTGACCGCGACAGCGATGTCGCCTTGCGGCAGAGTCTGGTGGTCGAAGAAGCCATCTTTGAAAAGGCCGTATCGAGGATCCATCTTGCCCGTTGCAAATTGCTTGATATATTTGGGATTGATCTTCACTCGACAGTCTGGCTTTGCCTCATCCTCCGTCTTCTTCGTCACATGTGGTTGTTCTCCTCGGGCGTCTACGAAAATAGTCCCTTCGTCGCCTCCGAGATCAATCTCGAGTAGAGCCCTCAGGCTCGACATGTTTGAAACCTGATCGTGGATGATTTTGAGGGCCTCTTGTCGGAGATAATTACTCGACCTTCTGTCAATTTTCTCGGAGCCTCCTCCATTGGCAGTGAGCTTGGCTTCACCATTGAGGTGATCATCGGGAGTTGCTGATGGAGACATGATTTTTGATTTCTTGATTGCCTCTATCGCGGCTGGACACGGCTCGATAGCGTGAAGCCTTTGACTACTTGCGGGACATCAGCGAAGGCATACATCATATGTACTAACCAGATCCCGATACCAGCTTGGGCCTAGCACGCCAGTCACCTTTTGAACACTCAGCGCTCGCCTCCTCATTTCGCACCCTGCTGCTAGCGTCAGTGACAAAGCACTTTCTGGGGGAAGTTTACGTGATGATCTTATTACTAGAGACGACATGTTTTATTTGACAGTTCCATTATGGTCAGCATTAATACCTTAACGCAAGCACGAATCTCCCCACATCACCTACCACACTCTGTTTACCCTCCACTCAGGCGTCTTCGCTCTCTGATCTTACATAGTACTTAAGTATCTTACAAAGAGAAACATGCCATAGACTACGCTAGCACGACAGGAATGATGTACCCATGGGTTGCTTGGCATTCACATTGCCAATTTAGTGTTCATGAAATCATGTTTGGGTTTGTGAAAGACACATTGGATGCAAAACGGCTTTCGACGACGGTTTATTGAATAATAAGTTCAATTTCTTATCTCACTCTTGTCGTCGCCTGATGTGACCAGCTCTCTAGAACAAGTTTCTCCGAAGGGAGTGGTGGCCGCCTTGGCTGCGCCCCATTGCTGCGCCACGATTTCATCCCGCCCTCGACTCACATTTTGTCCATCTGTCCATCATTCCATCATGGGCAGCTTTGAATTGAAATTGAGATGTCTGCAAAATGGCCTCTAGATGGTTTCAAGAGATCCTCCTGTGGCTTCCGGACCTCACTGATTTGTTCCCAATTGGTGGCCTGCTGAGCGAAAACCGGAATCCGACAGAGAGTGTGCCACCGAGAACAGATGATCATGGGTTAGTCAAACATTTGACGAGCAGGATAAAAGAGTTTTGCCATATCCCTCTTCATGATCCAGCCCACCAGTTTCGGCTCATCGAGCTTCTTCCAGGAGCTGAGGATGCAACCCTGGAGTTTTACATTGGAATCTCTTCGACCAGGAAGGAGGTTCCTGCTTATCGTGCTCTGTCCTATGAGTGGGGAGTCATGGACGCCACGCAAGAAGTCACGATCAACGGAAAACGTTTCTTGCTTCGAGAAAATCTGTGGCAATTCTTGCAGCAGATTAGATCTCACATGCGGCACGAACTACCTCTGTTGCTTTGGTGCGATACCATGTGTATCGATCAGGGATCAGTGGCCGAGAAGAATTATCAAGTTGGGATCATGTCTCAAATCTATTCCCGGGCGCAACAAGTTTGCGTATGGTTGGGTCCGGGCTCAGAATCGACTGACCTGTTGTTGAGTAATCTTGAGAAGTACAGCGACTGCGAATGGGCGCCACAGTCTGGACGCGGCGATAGCCAACTCACCGCTGAACGTTCAGCCTTCGACAAAATACACAAAACCACGTTGGACGCCTCCCAGATGCGGCTGCTTTCCGACATTTTTGCAGGACCACCAGGCACCGACCACTGCCGGGCTCTGTTGCAGCTGCTCAATCGGAGCTATTGGGAGCGCCTGTGGGTCGTTCAGGAGTTCCTACTGGCTCAAGACCTCTTGATGTTTTGTGGAAACCGCCAGATAAGTGCCACAGCAATAGGTACATTGGCGGGTCTAGGATTCTCATCTTGGCATTGGACTGATATTCTGTTGCGATACAACACTCGCCCTATCCCGGATATTGACGACCTTTACATAGACGACACCGACGCTTGGAACCTCCTTTTACAACGGATGCTGCACGCAGATTCAAGAAAGCTGTGTGACCTCATCACCACATATATTGAGCATCAGTGCTCTCAGTACCATGACCACGTCTATGCCTTACTTGCTCTTGCAAATGACACTGATCGGGGGATTCAACTTCGTGTCGACTACCTGTGTCCTGCTCAAGAGCTCGTGTGGGATGTGATTTTATTCTACAAGAGAATTGTCCCTATCAAAGCGATCCGCTCACTGAACAATGCCCATCGCGGCACCCTCGTGGTCAATCCTATTCTGGGACTGGAACAATGCTTCCTGGATGTCGTGCCTTTGGGTACTATAATGGCCGTTTATCCTGAAATCGACAATGTCGATTCATCTGTTGTCAATCGTGTCGTCCATTGGCGTCGAATCGCCGGGAAGACCACCGAGACAGGTACAAGGGTATATGGTATAGTGGATACGCTGATCTCTTTGATCGTTCGTGAGGTGGAAGGTGCTGGCCAGGTGATCGGTATCGCACTCTCGTTGGCCACACACGACCCCGATTCTGGCGTTGGCGATCGGCACGTCAATATGACCTCCAAGGGTAGATTGTTCTACGAGCTGCTCAATTTAAGGGGTCTGGACGCCACGCTCATTCGCTCCCATCAGCTCATTGTCAACTACTCTGACGTGATTGACATCGTCAGCGCCGATTTCATAACAGATCCATCCCAATGGTATGTGTCCGATTTCGGCGACAGAGATGCGCTAAGTGATGCCCATAGAGACCGTCAGTCGGATCGCGCGTACTGGCGCGATGTCGAGACGGTGCTACTGGGAGGAGAAGGCAGGAAGAAGAAGAGGGAGAAGAAGAAAACCCGTCTCACATCAGCATAGCTCCTTCGTGGGGTAAGAGTACTGGCTATCAACCCTCATCAGCCGAAGTGGTGATGCATGGGGCGACACCGTAGCATGATTCATAATTTCTTGTCTTAGGCATTATGTTCCGAAACATCCTGACTTGGCTGGGGCAAAAGGTTCAAGGATGCCTTGTCCTTGGAACGGCGAACGAGGGCCGAATACATCGTGCGCTAAGCCTAATCTGGACCTATGCAGCGCTCCGACTTGACGTCCCATATTATCTCCACAAGTCATTAAGGCCGCTGATCATACTCCATAGATAGAAAACTACTCTGTACCTACCTAATGTAATAGGCTCCCCCTCCTTCTAGTCTGCTACGAGCTCCAAGCCACATACGTAGGCCAAGTACAAAATAGTGCAAGTATTTCGTCACAGCAACGGCTTTGCATACCTGAAAGCCTTTACACAGATTCGTTATTGATTTAACAGAATATAAATAGCTCCCCAGAACATCACACCACACAAAAGACTCTCACCCTCTGCTGAATTGATCTGCTGCCTCTTTGCTATTTCCAAGTCATCACAATGCATTCTCTTCAACATTTTCTGGTGCTAGTTCCGTTGTGTATCTCAGGCATGCTCGCCGACTATATAACGCCAACCTATCCAGCACCTATTGACTTAAGCAGTGACACAAGTCTGGTATCCAAGAGCTGGAAGAATCTAAGCTCAAGCTTCGACGGATACTTGAAGAACAAAAAAGATCCAGCATCAACATCATTGTTGGGGGTGGAGAATGTCACGTTTTCAGTTGGCATATTCTCCCTTCATGATCCCGCCGCCACAAACCTTCAATACCACTACACGGCTCCTGAGATTGCCAACGCGAAACAAGGCACAAACAAGGTCGACGCAGACAGCATCTACCGTGTGGCCTCTGTTTCTAAGCTCATCACAACCTTTGCTGGCTTAGTCGAATTGACTGAAAACGACTGGAACCGTCCTCTTGCAGATATCATTCCGGGTCTGGGCGACTACGCTCGAGCTAAGGCTGATATTCTGAATCCTATTTCCAGTACTCAGTGGGACAAAATAACACCATGGGCTCTTGCTACTCAGCTCAGTGGTGTTGCTACTTTGGGCTGGCCAGTAACTGACTTGGCGATCAAACTAGCCACGGCCGCCGCACAAGGGTCAAACCCATTAAAGACTTACGGCCTGCCACCAGTTAACATCAGTGCTTTAGGATCTTGTGCAACCAGGGTCCTCAAGGATCCTACAGACATTTTCTGTTCTGGGCCGGAGGCCATTCAAGGTGTTGAAGGCCTGCCGCCTAACTTTTTACCCTGGACGACCCCAGCCTATTCTGATGAAGGGTTTATGCTGCTTGGAATTGCAATCTCGAACATTACTGGTAAACCAATGTCCGCTGTATATAGAGATTCTGTCTTCAATCCGCTTGGTATGAGCTCCTCCTACGACACCCACCCAACTAAGAAGCCCGAGGTTGCACGCTCGGTCATCGCTGGCGACCCTATGGGAGGGTTCGCAATTGAAACTGGCTTCACTACGCCTTCTGGTGGCATTCTCTCAACTATCAACGACCTCTCCAAACTCGGCATCGGCATCCTTAACAACACCTTGGTCTCAGCGGCGACCACGCGTAAATGGATGAAGCCCCAATCGCACACTGCCAGCCTCAGTTACTCCATTGGCGGCGGCTGGGAGATTCACCGCTACGTCCATCCTGTCACAGGGAAAGTCACTGATCTATACACCAAACTCGGCGACTCTGGCTACTACGGCGGCGCTCTCGTCCTCATCCCACAATACGACGCCGGGTTTACCATGCTCAACGCCTACAGTAACGCAACAGCCCGCTCAACCGCCGCGCTCGTCATCCTCGACTTCATTACCAACGCCATCCTGCCTGCCCTTGAAGCACAATCCGAGGCTGAAGCCAGGGCCAACTACGTCGGCACATATATTTCAACTGACGTGACTTTAAATGCCTCCGTCACTATCGCATTCAATGAGTCGTCCGTCCCAGGCATCATTTCCGGCCTGAGTGTCACAGCGTGGACCTTCAACGGCACTGACGTCCTAGCCGGTCCGCTTTTCAAGGGCCAAAAACCGCGCCTTGAGCCCTCCATCCCCAAGCAAACACCTGATGGCTCGCCCGGCCAGGTAGTTTTCCAGGCGTCACTCAATGTGCAGACCTTGACGTATACGGCTGCGATGGAGGTACCGAACTCAGGCGTCATTGGTACCTGGACGGGATTTTATATTACGAATGGGGACTTTGTGTATACAGATGGCACAAGGTATGGTGGAGTTGGTCTGGACATGTTTGTGTTCGATGTGAACAGCGAGGGGAGGGCAACAGCTTGCAGTCCAGCTATAGATAGGGTGACATTGAGCAGGAAACCGGTTGATTAAAACTAGGATCAGCTCTCAGTGCTTGGACAGTTACTAATTAGCTCAATGATATGCGAGCAAAGAAGATGGGCCAATTGAGGCCTGTCAAGCTCTTCCGCCAGTATTGAGTCAAGTGAACACCAGGAAGCATTCATCCCGCTCCAGGTATCCAACATACTTACCCTGCAAGCTTTCATTCTAGCATGTTACGATTTGTTGAG
Organism: Exophiala calicioides; assembly: GCA_001599795.1. NCBI lineage: Eukaryota > Fungi > Ascomycota > Eurotiomycetes > Chaetothyriales > Herpotrichiellaceae > Exophiala > Exophiala calicioides. The sequence goes on along the minus strand of BCHZ01000001.1, from coordinate 5,971,209 downwards.
TGGTGGTGGCAGGTCATGGGAGTCTGTCGTTTTGCTGTGAAAAAAGACATCGTGCAAACCATCAATCCTAGTTGCTGTCAATCTCTTCGACAATTCCTCTAGTATTTTGCTATCGCATGCAGATTTCTGCCTTCAGAAGATTCTGTACCCTTCTAGACAGAGTCATATAATTCAACAAAATACTACCTTGTCATGATTGGGATTTTTAGTATTTGGCGCCGTTCGTATTAATATTTTTCTTCTTAAGAGAGTATTAATAGATATATCATAAAGTACCCTTGGATCACAGCGCTCGCCCGTGAAAATAAGCGGGATTTGGAAATGCGTGAATAGCTACGACACTCCACCATAGCTGGCCACTCCCCGTCAACCGTGTGAGCAATCGGATGCTTTCGTATCAAGATTTGCCAAGGGCGTCCAATCAGCCCTTGTGGCCACTTTAAATCCATCTCTTTCCGACAGATATTTAGTTTGATTATTACTCCTTCCTCAAATCTGCACGTTGACTCTCAATAACACGCTACTGAAGTTCTGCATACCTAAAACTAACACACAACGCCATCTAGACCCATTCACACCCCACATTGCGTGAAATCTGCTTCGTGCTTCGGCAGAGACTGACGCATGGATCCTAGTACGAAGCGAATCAACGTGGCATGCAACTACTGTCGTCACAGGTACAGGGCCCCAAAGGGCTTACACAAGTAAATTCAAAGGCTTACTAATATCGGTCGTTGACTCCAGGAAACGGAGATGTGATGGCCATATGCCCACCTGTCGAACATGCCGAGAGAAGGGTTTTATGTGCACATATCAAGAGCCCAATCTACCGAAGTATGCACGGTGTCCAGCCAAAGAGACTCAACGATATTGTTGCTAATTTCTAATAGGCATCATGACTGTGATCTTCCCGAAGGATATTTACGACGTCTGGAGAGGATCGAAGACCTATTGAAGCACCATTCGGGAGCCAGTGATTCCTTACGTGGGCTTCAGGCTTGGTCACCCCAGCCATTCTCACCAAGACCTCTTCTCGGTGCTTCCGAGCGACCGTTTGACGCGAACAGCTGCGAGTCTCGGCAGCAAGACAACGAGGCGGGATGCTCTACGACGATTCAGAACCACTCTATGGGCGAAACCCCAGATCATGCAAACCACAATGCTCCGCCTCTTACGATACCTCTGGGTCACCAAACCAGCACGAGTAGTCTTTTGACATTGCCCCAAATGTGTGGCTTGGTCGGTGACTTCCCAGAAGAGTTTCTTTTCCTTGTGGAAGAGAATCGGCCTCGGCCATCATTGTTCGAAGATGTCAATGCGGAACGCGGTGGACCTGACAATCAGAGCCTCGCCATCGAAAGCTCTTTGGCAGATGAATATTTCGACCGGTATTTGACTCTTGTTCATCCGTATCAACCTCTCTTCGATCGGGATATCTTGATTTCACAGTACCAGGAGATAATAAGTCAAGGTCTCGAGCACAATTTAAAATCCGCGCTGTTCTTATCCATTTTCGCCTTGGGAGCGATTGCATCAGACCCCATCGATCGCACCAGAACTACATATTCGGGTGACCACATGGTCAAAACGGCCATTCGGATTCTTTTCCCATCCTGGGCGATGAATTTCCAAGGGGACCTTGTTCTTTCTCAAGCACTCCTTCTCTGCGCTCTTTACTTTTGCTACGTTCTTGAGCCACTAGTGGCCTGGAGATGCGTACATATGGCTTCGACAAGCATCCAGCAAACGTTCGTTTGGCCATTATCCCACACCAGTGATTCGGGGTCAAAGTCTGACAAAGTCTCTAGGCGCACAGTTCATCCATCTCAGGACATCAGTGAAGATGTTGTCAGAGTCAGCTGGGCATGCTTCTCGGTTGAATGGTATGTTTGTGCACGCAAGATCTTTATCAAAAGCCAGGAACTGAACAGTAGATCACAAAGTAACATCCTCGCCGATTTCCATCAGCCCAGAAGTGGCATTGAAGTGGTAGTTGACAGGATGTCTCTCCCGAAGTACGGCAATGCTTGTCCATCAGAGGGCTTGTATTCGTTGGCCGACATATCGGCAAGGTCATTGCACAACCGAATTCATCATACCATATATTCCACCGATAGTCTCAGTCTCTACTCAGGACGTCCGCAAGGCCCCTATGGAATGCTTACGTCTGATCCGGATGCTTCTCTATTAAGACTGTGCGAGGAGCTCGACCGCCAGCTCGAAACATGGTACGAGTCACTTCCCGAGATCATCAGACCAGGTCTTTCAGGAAATCCAAGGGGCGACGGGCAAGCCTGTGTTCTGCGTCTCAGGTATTGGTCTGCCAAACATAACATCTATCGACCTTTTGTGCTATATATGACCTCCCCAGCTGCAGAAGCTGAGGTTAATGTGTCTTCGGTGGTCCTTGAAGGGTGCAACCTGTGTCTCTCTGCTTGTCGCACGTTTTTGCTCACTGCGGGTTATGTTCTGTCAGAAAGGACCTCGTACACCTTTAGCATTCTGCAATGGTAAGTTGATATCGTTCATTTCCTCGATCGTGGTATCAACCGTTCACTAACTGGTGTACTTGAATCAGTGTTCTAGGTTACTCCCTCATTGTCGCCCTTGCTGCTAAAACTCGGGCTCTTTCCAGTTTGGTTGAAGACAGCGCGATCCTACTAAAGACTGCTGTCAGGCTTCTGCAGCCTTGGGCCCTCCCTGGTTCTAGCATTGAATGTGGTCTTGAAATCGTCAGTTCTGTACACAGAAAGCAGCACCTCGGAAGTCACATACGAAACCGTCATAATAATTGAACATCAATCATCCAGGTAAGCTTTCTAGCCTCGGACAACTTGAGCCGCTGAATGAACATAAAAGATAGCGGCAGATGAGGCTCTGGTGGGCAGCCGCCTGTATCATTCCAATCGGAACGACTTGAGGCCGTCTAACTATTACATATGGAGGGGATCCAGGTGGATCAGCATGCCTTTTTGCGTGTGTGAAGTCCTCGAGTAGCCACCACTCTACAACCATGGATGTGTAACCGCGCTCAGTACGAATCTGATGAGGCGATGATGTTATACCTTCAAGCCTCTTGCCGCCATTGTTTTCTCGATAGCCGCCTTTGCTACTCCTTCGGCTGCGAGAAAAAAGTTGATAGCATCCGTAAACCTCTTATTCAAGACCGCATTCTCTTTAATGAAGCTATCAAGCTTTTCCCCGCCATTCGTCAAATAGTCTGTCCTCATTGTAGCCAACACACCATCCCATTCTGGTCCGGCAAGCGGATCTAAAGTGGCCAGGGTCTCCAAGCGATCTGGAATGACGAACTCTGCATACGGATGTCCAGGCTTTTGGCGGGTAACTGGCGGAAGCGGGTCAGGTATCTCCAGGAGCCTCTGGAGATTTTGGGCTTGAATGGTAACGTGTTGGCAACCTAGTTCCGCCATTGCGAAGATCTCGGCAGTGTTGAAGTGGCTGTGATAGTGATTATTGTCAGATGGAGACCCAGAAAGAAGTCAAGGAACGACGTTCTGTGCCAACTCACCTGGCGATAACCATAATTGGCTGCTCTTTTCCTGTTTCCGCATACGCGGCTGCGAACGTCTTCAAAATGTGTATCACGCGCGCCGACATGGGATGCTGATCGTGTGGTAAGTCTAGTGCGGCTTGAGTCTTTCCGGAAGGATATCATACCTCGAGGGCAGGGTCTTTGAAGTTGGAACGCAACGATGGCTCTAGGTGTGCTGCGATTTCTACAGTCATCGTCAGATCGCCGAGGCGCAAGAGAATGGGGGGTGGTAACATGATTCTACATACCGTTATAATAAGGGCTGATGAGTAGACAATTCGACTGGCTGGCTGCAATGGCTTGCTCTAATGAGAACACCGCCGTGGCCAGTGTGCGGATGCCATCTGCGTTGAGTGCATGTGCTGCCGAGGCGGCAGATCCAGAAAATGGAAGCTTGATGGCAAAACGATCTCTTGAGACACCCGCCTTCTCAAAACTGCTTGCATAGGATTTGCATTGCTTGATGATTGCGTCCCGGTCATTCACATAGCGGAGGGATGTTTGAACAAGCACGTGACCGGAAAGGTAGGGGACATTCCCGGCGCAAAGGGAAACAGCCTACAGAATTAGAGTCTTCGTCAGATGTGGGAATACGCAGTGGGTGCGCATAAAATGCTGGCAGAAACGTACCGCCATGTCATAGACCGCCTCCCAGCCCTCGTTGCCATGTTGTTCAACAAGCCTTTCCAACAACGCTTTGTTCTCTGGTTTTAGCAACTCCTTCGTGATCACAGCCTGGTTGGAAGTCTCTACAGGCCACATTAGCAACTTCCAGATCTCTGAGATGCTGTACAAGATTTCGACGTACGGTTGTGCGGTGTAAAAGGGAGGCGCTTGATGAGCTCTGTGTCAACATCGTCCACATCTACATTGCATAGCTCTTCGAGTCTCTCGAGAAGGGACCGATTCTGCATGGTTAATCTGTTGGACAAAACATGTCCTGGGGATTTCGACAATGTTCACCGGGTAGGGAAATCGTATTTTATTTGTGGTCAAGAAGCCATCGGTTACAAGAAGCCATCGGTTATCTTGCTACTTAACTTGTCCAACAAAGAGAAGGCTCCCTTTCTCCACTCCAAGTCCGCGTGCTTCAGGCCTTCAGCATAGTTTCAAACGTCGTAGAGAGCAGGTGACCAGTCGTTGTCAACGTGGATCCTGAACTGTCCGTGTTCGGGGCCGAAAGTGAGTGATTCGAGTGGGCGTCAAGATGCAGGCGGAGGAGGACCTCCATGGCCGCCGCTACTGCAAGCTATTGCCACCATAGCCCAGGCTCTTTTGGTCGGCGGCCCGCCGTGCGCCACCAATAAGTTGTAAAAGCAGGGGGTTGAGGGTTTGAGTTTGCCCAGTCATGGACAGCGAGGCGATACCTGGAATACCCCTCCTCCAACCCGAACTTGATGCGTCTCCATTTTGGAGTGGTGTTGAACGGAGGCTCCATGTCAGATTACGTACTGTGAACCCACATCAGAATTACTCTAAGATGAGCAACTTTCGGTCACTTAGTCGTTGCCGTCTTCAACTCTTGCGAATCCCACTATTACGCTGAGCCTATACATATTTGCAGGTCAAGTTCACATCCACATCGTACAGTGGTCAAGTCCTCACTGAGTTTGCAGGTTCAAGACATCATGATAATAACAGACGAACCTGCCAATGCGGCGGCAAATGGTCAGCTTGTTACGCCAAGGGAGGTCAGCGCCAGAGACCTCTTCTCCCTCGAAGAGCGGACAATTATTGGTAAGTACTGCAAACGCCGCCCGTGAACTGTTACACTGTAGGCACTTCTCTTCAGCAACGGTGAGACTTATTCAGACTACAGTAACCGGTGCAACTGGCGGCATGGGTGTCCAAGTTGTCAAAGCCATACTGCAATCCGGAGCGGATGTAATTGCAGTCGACCGTGACGAGGTACCGAGTAATCCTCGCTGGGGTAAAGATTCCCAGCTGCCAGCAACTCGGCAGTGCTAACCACTACGGTAATAGAAGATCTGAAAGACGTTGCTGAGAAGAACGGGACTATCCTCGATTATCGCTACTGCGATATATCCAAGCTGGAGTCGACCTATGCTGTGTTTGAATCTGCGGTGTCGTGTGCTCGGCATCCTCTACGTGGGCTAGTGAATTGTGCGGCTATCGGCTGGGTTGGGCCATCAATCAGCTTTCCCATTGAGGAAGCGAAACAAATCGTCGAAGTGAACCTCATAGGGTCAATGATTTGTGCTCAAGCTGCAGCGGTTTTGGTAAGAAGGCACAACTTCTCTTGCAGCTTCGTCTTCATTGCAAGCATGAGCGGTTACATCGTCAACAAGGCATGTCTCTGACTTCTCTCTCCAATTTGGCGGTGATCAGCTAATGCTATGCGCAGGGCACGCCTAATGCTGCGTACGCCGCTTCGAAAGCTGGGGTGCATCAACTCACACGGAACCTAGCGTCGGAATGGGGCTATTCGACAGATGGTCCTTCAATAAGAGTGAATTCCGTGAGCCCTGGTGTCATTCGCACGCCGATGACTGCAAGCATTCTCTCCAACTCCGATTTCGAACAGATGTGCAAAGAGAAGAGTATGCTGAAGCGCCTTTCTGAGCCAGATGACTACCAAGGACCTGTTGTATTTCTTTTGTCGGATGCAAGTTCATATATTACTGGAGCAGATTTGCTAGTCGACGGTGGGTATACCAAATGGTAAGGTGTGCCATCTATCGGAATCAGGAGGCTCAACAATCAGGGAATGGCCCAGTGGTTGGCTCGACTTATCCACAGGCATATTCAAAGTCCCAATATGTCTATTTAAGCACGGTTCGTACGGATCGCGCTATTGAGCCTTATAAATGGTGTTCTTCACACAAGTCACATAATTTCTCATCTCCTATGCGTGTATACATTGATACAACGTACCCAAAAGCCTCTCGCGTATGCCTTGATTGCCGGCTGCCCATGGCGAGCATCAACATTTTGTGTCTATCACGCTACCTCCCATAACGTTACTCCTCAAGGGACTCCACCAAAAGCACGATCTCAGCCTTTACCGTTTCAACTACCATGGGGACTCTGAAATCGGCATCAGCGATGTGTGAATACACATCACAAATTACAGGACCCGGTGATAAGTAGACTAGCAGGGCGAGCGGGACAGCTAGGATGTTTTCTAAGCGACACGAGATAAAACTTCGCTCATAATTTTCAAGGCAAGATGACCACTACCAATGCGAAGGAACTGAACTACCACCGCCCATAGGGCTTATCCTCCGTCCAAGGCTTTGTCATTCCTTCTGGGATGTGGTTTTGAACTAGCCTCTGAGGAGGATACGAGCCCAAATACACTCAACCCTACCGCCGCTGCTGGGTGGTGCACTAATCATTTACTTCTTTCAGGTTGGGTAGAGGGAGAAAAGTTCTAATGGAATTAATCGCATGAGGTGGCGAAGGGGTTGATCAGCAGATAAGTCTTCAATATTTCCTTCAACCCCACAGCATCTAGCGGCGGGCCGCCGGTACCGCTTCTCAATAAGCTTAGTAGATTTGTAGGCACTTGCTTGCAGCATGCAGGAATTGGCTGTTTCTTCCGAACGAATCAACTGCAGCCTGCCAATTCTAAGCAGATCCTGTAGTAATATAATTATGCTTGTTAGCGGCGGCAACGCCGCCGCCAAACACGAAGAAACTAGTTCGAAGCTCAAGCCACGTCAGAGTTTCGTCGCGACGACATATCGCATTTTTCTTTTCCTTTCCCTTGGCCTTTCCGAATTTAGTGTCCGTCGGCTCGTCTACAGACTAGATGCTCCCGTCAAATGAACAAGGACCCGTAAGACAGTTTTCGAGCTTCCTAAGTGAGTGCCGGATCTTGCAACGGACGGCTGAGGTCTTTGAATTGCTGCACCAGAATAAACACAAGAAAACCCCACAGGCTAACAGCACCAGCCTCAGCAAATTTCTGCTTAATATTCACTGTGCAGCCGAGCCATGATTTGAACTAGTGAACATCCAATGGCTGACCTGAAATCTTGTAAGCTCGTTTATTACATTTCTATTTCGTGCGTAGCCCTCAAATAATCCTAGGACTCATTACAGCCTCTACACCGCAGGGCTCGCGCTGGCTGTGGGCAGCTTACAAACGCCAAGCGCTCAGAGATATTTGCGGCTTGTGCGTCGTTGGCTACTCTGACTGTAGTGTTTGTGAACAATCTTCTGGGCGTTGAACGAAATTGAGCTGCATATCAGATGAGAATTGAGACATACGAACCATAGCGCTAAATCAATGTATGATATTCCTATATAGATCTTTAAGTTACAATGAAGCTCGACTTTGCCGAAATTGTTTGCTTGACTTTTCGCTCTCGTCTCGGATCCTCCAAGTAAATTCGTAGGTCTTGCATGCATCTTCGTACGGCGACAAGATCTGAGTTGGAGTGGACGAAGCATAGAGCAGGAGGCGCTCGGGAGCATTGTCTGCCAGTTTCTTGCAGTCTTCTGAGCTATATACAATTCTTTCGCACGGAGCTGCACCAAGCGATTTTAGCAACACTGCGAACTCAGAGTAAAATGGGTCATCGTTGGGAAACTCGAACGATTCTTCTTGCTCTGACGCCGGTGTCCTGTTCGAGAAATGAATTAAATTAGTTGGCCGGGCTTTGTCTCCTTGAATCTGGTCCCAATTTATGGCCTTGCTTGGATGAAAGGGAAGAATCGGTGAATCGAGTTTACAGGAGGGCAACTTACCGAACGTAAAGTGTAGGAGTTGTGTACAGGTCGACAATTCGGAGCTGAAAACCGTCTCCGCTAACGACGATTTCGTTAGAATATCGGACGCCGTGCAACGCAACTATGTGTGCAAGTGAGCCCACTGCTCCAGTATGGTATTTCCTGCCTGATATTAGCCACGTGGCACTGTATGATCTGATCTTTTCGGGCAGAGCATGCCAGAATGCAGTAGTTACTCGCGGGATCCGCTCTTCGGCAGGAATCTGCGACTCGTCCACCAGCATACTCGACAGTTTACCAGGAGGCTCATAATGCTCAACCGCGCAAGCCCTGACTGTGTCAAGATCGACTTCACCACCAAAGTATCGACATAGATCACAGAAGTGAGTCGCCTGTTCAACTATGGGACCGCACTGCTTGGCCTTGTTCCACCAGTCCGCTTTCCGTACTCTCGAGTAGGCCATGCTGTATCGAGCATTGACAGCCATCACTTGAACGTTGTTGTCTCGTATGATGGACATGGCTTTCTGCACCACTTTCAAATATCGAAGCATATACCCGACCGAGATCTTGTTGCCTGATTTGCTGAGCAATTTCACAACCGGCCATACCTCATCGGGTCGGGCAGTCGAGACGGGCTTTTCGCAAAAGATTCCAGGCGTAGGACCAAATGCGGAACAGACTTGTATTTCAAGATCGCGACCAGGTTGTGTGGTTCCCCGATAATGAGGAGGAGGACCTAAGATGACGAGATTTGGCTCAATTTCACTGCGTCTCAATTCTTTCTCGGCCTCCTGAAGGGTCTGAAAATGCTTGGTTTTGGAATAACATGAGGCCACTGCGGATGCTTTTTTTTGAAGAAGAATCTGGTGAACGCGCTCGACGGAGGGGTCAACTATTCCGACAACCTCAAGTTCAGCACCCAAGTATGCTTCAATGCGCAATGAATGGTTCCAAAGGACGTTATCATTTCCGAAAGTGATGTTACCCTGCATTGAAAAGTATTAGCCTTCGCGTCCGTAGTCGACATCGGCGGCATACCCCTCCAATAAACAGAACACGGAATCGTTTGACTGTGGTTTCCATTCTGAAGTTTCTAGAAAATATATGTAAAAGACTCAGCGCGGTATGTTACCCTCGTGCCAACGATTTCTTATCTTTTATTATGATTGCTTAGTTTTCAAGACAGGAATAGCATGTCTTAATGGTTCACGCAAATTAACGCTTCGGTGGAACCCGGAGCCGGTGGAACAGACTGCCGGGGCTTCCGATATCAATCCAACCCCGGACTTCACTACCTCGTTACTTTTTCTGGGTTTGTTCATTCCAAGGCTAGCCGTGGCCTAACCATTTGCCACGGCTAGTTCGGCATCTTCGTTCATTAGGCGAGAATAGGATCGGATCGAGAGAGCGTGTACGCTTATTCAACATACTGTTATGCATCGCGGATCTTAGTGCTGACCTACTCGAGATCCATTCGTGTTATGAGCTCCTCTCGACAAGATACTCGAAACCTGGCTAGTGCTTAGTGAATAATGTACTCGACCGGCCTCTTTTGTGGACCCGTAAGCACTTTAAGGGTCGCTGGCTGAGGAGTCTAGTCTTGGTCTTGCTTTGGAGCCTTGCTGCTGGGAGGCTGAGGTCGTTTGTCACCGGGGCATCCAAGATTCCAATAGAGTCAAAACACGAAAAACCAAGAGGAATAAGTAATACAAAAATAATACAAAGGGATTAGGATGCTACAGCCCGTTGACGCTGTGAGATGTAAAGTAAAACCTCCGTTCCTAGAAATCATAAGGCCACTAAGCTACTAACCTTTAACCGCTAGGTTCTACGAATATCTGGCTGGAATTTGGTGTTTAATGGATGAGCGCTGACACTATAAGATTGACTTCTCGATTTTGGGAGTCTGCTGAAGCTGACAGCCTCTGTGAAGTAAATCTGTTTCGGCAATACTATGCTCTAATGAACAGACATACAGAAATATGTGTCCGCGTCAAGAAATGAAATTCTTCCGATTACCACCAGAGCTTCCACAATGATTGTGTCCAACTTCTACCCCAGGTGTTATTTTGCACAAAGGATAAATCTCCCTCACGCAACGCCCGGCGGCGGCACAAGCTGTTGAACCTCAATCATGTTCCCATCCGGATCCTCCACAGTCAACAGCTGGGCGAATCCAACTAGATCCTGCCCCTTTATGAGCAGTTCACGCTCGGTCTGATTCTTGGTTGCAAATTTGCCAAATCCAAGGGCATTCTCGACCGACGCGATCCCCTCGGCACTCAGGCCGATGCGCTTGGTGATGTTCACACCATACTTTTCCATCCGCGCCTGAGCTTTCTCGAGGTTGGGCACGATAAGTCCGATGTGACTGAAGGTATTAGGTCGCTGAGTAGAAGCTGTCATGCCTTTGTCTTGGGAGTTTTTGAAGTACTGGAACTCTAGGAGTCCACCAGCGTTGTTCTTCTCTCTGAGTAACTCCGGGCCCGTTTGATAGCCGGTGCCATTCTTCCCGCCGTGCGCATGACCCATGTAAGTGACACTGTAGGAGGGACTCAATTGTGCGGTGAAAATATGGCGCATCCCAAGAACTTTGCTGTAGAATTCCTGGCTGGCGGTGAGGTTGTGCACGATGAGCGATAAGTGGTTGATATTGAAACCAACAGTCTCTGCGTCTGCGGGCCCATCATCGCCGACGGTCAAGAAGTCGGAGCTGTCTTGGCGGGCTTCGAGTGAACAGGCGTGGGCACCCTGGATTGCCAGCGCGAGGCAGCCGGTGATGAAGCTAATTGCAACCATTGTGATGATATAAGCGGCGACCGTAGATGGAGTGACTGTCAGTCGCTGTACAGAATAGTAATGCTTTCGTGTTGAGGTAGAACATCTTGATGGGGGTCATACAGCATTTATAGCCAGTCCTGAAGGCAGGCATCAGCTTCAAAGGTGCCATCTACTCATCCTCGATTGAAAAAGCCAAGGATAGGGCCGCCAGCTTGAGCGCGTCATACGGCTTCGTTTGTCAAAGTTCCTTTGTTACACCCACTCACCGTTAGAAATCTGGACCCCAAACCCGCTACAAACACGCTCGCGGATCTTGGCACCCAACTAGAAGTTCAAAACTCCAGGAACAAGATGACAAAGTCCGGTTATGTAATAAGGGATCGGAGACAAGCGCCTTGGTCCGACGGGCAAAGTACCCAATACGGCTAAAACCATCTCTTCCAAGAATTCCGGGTCGTGATCTGCTCAGCCGCAATGATTGGGGACAATAGGGTTGCACCCAAGGTCTTGGTATAAGAGTATCGTGGATTCTAAGCACGGAACATTACTCCATATATTCAGCTTTGTGGGGTAAGGATGAATATCGTTGGAGAGAGCGATGCATAGCACCTAATAGAGATTAGTTCTGCGTTTCTGCCAAGGAAACGCTGCCCTGCTCACCTGTTCAACCTGCTGAGAATTGGACTTTTGAGGCGTTGAATATTCCCATTCTGGTTCAGTACAGAAACTCACTCCCCCGTTGAGGCCGGCACGCAGTGATCTACATCGCCTGGAGTTGAGTCAGCCTCAGAGCATAACAGAATTGAGTGCTTGGGGCGGTAAGTGGCCAGTATACTCGATTTTGGTTAATTGGCAGATACCGGCATGTGGCTGAGCATCTAAATAAGGCCCCCTTCACCATCCCCGGGGATGAACTGAATGATCCCATTAGTGAAAACGCCGCTATTCAGCTTCCGAGCTGGGAGAGTGGAAAATTACACCTTACCACAAATGAGTACTGAAAGGAACATCGGACCAGCATCATCTTGACCCGCCCTAAGAGTGGATCAATGCTTCCTGTTAGCGTTGGCGGGGCGTTCGTTGTTGCTAACTGGAAACAGCATTCAACTTGCGAAGTTGCGGGGCTACGAAACAATGGCTCTCCCACGGAGCGGCTGCGTCCCGGAATTGGACAATGGAAGCCTTCGAACCCTAGTTCTGTAAGTGAAGGAGAAGAACGCTCCACTTCAACGTAGCACAGAAGATTTTGACAGAATTTCTTGGCTGAGACCTTACACTGAGTTATCTCGATAAATTTCAACAACTGTAGAGACCCAGGCAACCCGTCCTCGCCGTTCAGTAATCCTGGGTGGGGATTGTTGCTAATATGGACGGAACTGTTCTAACCGGAGAAGATCATAATCACTCTGTCGAATCCATGCATTGTTCATTGGAACAAATTGTCTGGCTGAAGATTCGAAATTCAAGCGAGGAATATATCCATAATCCACAGATATTGTTGCTCGATTTGTGAGTAGAGCTGCATCACACCAGAAGAGAAACTGACGGTTGTGATCCCTAGATGTCCTTTGAGCGACTGCACTTCTTGACCCGTGGGCGGATTCCACAGCTCCACCGTCATCTCGCCTGATGCTGAAGTGCGGAGTGTGCCATCTTGCGAAAATGCCACCGCCCTTATGGAACGAGTATCTCCCTTAAGCATTACGAGATACCACAATCCCAGCGAGTGCCATGTGAACCAGACTGCTCGCCTGGGAAGCCCGTCTTCGGGGGCGCCCCGATGCAGCTAGGCTTTCAGATACTTATCAGATCGCTGTTTGGAGCCTGCCTGCATATGTTCACTTTTCCCACCGATTGCGTGGAATAATTGTGCGGGAAACGAGTTCCCGGTGAGCATTGACGGCAGCCAGCTAAGACAATGTACTGTATGTAAATCCAAGTAAGCTGCTGCATCACAGCGCTGCATCACAGCAACCTCGCTTTAGCTGAGAGAGGATTTACTGCCAAGTATATCCGCAAATTGTTGATTTGATAATGTAATTTCTTTACTTTTTAGATGCGGTTCATCTTCTCAAGGGTATGTGTTGATGAATCAAAGGCGGCGCAGGGCCGTGATTTGGAGGTCAGGTGTGGCGCCACTAATGAAACAGTTTGGAGCTGTTGGGGTTGGGGCTCTTGGAGCTGTGGCGTTCGGACCAACTGAAGCTGCCCCCAGTGCTCCAAGTCATGACTAACTAAGTAATTACATTGGAGCACCAGTTCTGGTTTTGGAAGTTTAGACGGGGCCGTGTCAGTGGAGACTCAGAAGCAAGACTAGCAAACCCCCCTGCCTGTGTGTTGATATGATCTCAGCGTTTTCTGTGTCGTCGGCATTCCAATTGAATTCCATTTTCATCTCGGGCGATATCTACCCTCCAGTATGACTCTAGAGAGCCTCAAGACGTTGCTGGTCGCCAACCGTGGTGAAATTGCAGTTCGTTTGATCGCAGGGGCCCGAAGGCTAGGTATCCGGACCATTTCCATCTATTCCGAGTCCGATGCAGCATCCAGACATGTCTCGTCGGCCGACGAGAATGTGCTGCTCCATGGACCGGATAGCACTGTGTACACGGATGGGAATCAAATCATCGAGATTGCGAAGAGGATGAACGTCGATGCAATTATTCCGGGATACGGATTTCTCTCTGAGAATGCCGGCTTTGCACGAGCGTGCCATCAACAAGGAATATATTTCGTCGGTCCTAGGCCTGTGACAATTGAGGCATTTGGGGTCAAGCATGTTGCGCGTCATCTCGCCGACAAGGCGAATGTGCCTATCGTGCCCGGTACCGAAGGTTTAGTTGAGTCGGTCGATGATGCAGTAACGCAGGCTACAAGGCTGGGTTATCCCGTTATCCTCAAGGCCACGGGCGGTGGCGGAGGCATGGGCTTAATCACTTGTTACGACCAAGGTGAAGTAAGGGTCGGGTTTGAAATGGCACGCTCTCGAGGAACCACGCTGTTTAAGAACCCCGGTGTTTTCATTGAGCGATACTACCCTGCGAGTCATCACATCGAAGTGCAAGTATTCGGCAATGGTCAAGGAGATGTCATACATTTTGGTGAGCGAGAGTGTTCGATTCAAAGACGGCATCAGAAGGTTATTGAAGAGTGCCCCAGTCCTTATGTTAGCAAACACCCTGGTAAGTCTCCTGGCATCACCATTATCTTCCGTGTCCAGGGGTATACTGAAACATACTATAGAACTACGTGAGAAGTTGACCACCGCTGCGGTCAAGCTCGCGCAATCCGTCAACTATGAATCAGCTGGCACAGTTGAATATCTAGTAGACGACGAGAGCCAGAACTTCTTCTTTCTAGAGATGAATACCAGGCTGCAAGTGGAGCACGGCATAACGGAAAAGTGCTACAATATAGATCTCGTGGAAATGATGCTGAGGCAGGCTGATGCAGCACTGGGTCCCGACGGCAGTCTCTCCAAGACTCGACTACAAGCTTACCAACGTGAAGAGCCAAATGGATCGGCGATTGAAGCCCGTCTGTACGCTGAAAATCCAGTGCGAGATTTTTCTCCGAGTCCAGGGTTGTTACAGCTTGTGGAATGGGCGGAGCAAGAAGGCGCCCGTGTTGATACTTGGGTTTCAACAGGCTGTCGAGTTAGCCCTTATTATGGTGAGACATCTTACGTCTTTGAACATTGAAAGCATAACCCTTTACTAACGTTGGTCAGATCCTTTACTTGCAAAGATAATCGTTCACGGTGGCGACCGAGCCCAAGCCATAGCACGCATGGAGTTTATGCTGTCAAGGTCTCAAATATATGGCCCTCCAACGAATCTAGAGTTCCTTCTTACTATTCTCAAGTCTGAGGAATTTCAAAGCGGCCACACATTGACAAGTTTCCTCGATCACTTGATCTTTACTCCCTCAGAGATAGAAGTGATTAGGGGGGGCTCATACACACTGGTTCAGGATCTGGGTCGACCTAAAGTTGGTCATGGAATCCCTCGTGCCGGGGCCATGGACCCGCTAGCTTTTGAAATTGCAAACATGCTGGTCGGAAATGATGTATCAGTGGAGGCTTTGGAAATCACTCTCAACGGCCCCGAGCTTCACTTTCACGCCGCTGCGATTGTTGCTCTAACAGGAGCCGCTATCGAGGCCACGCTCGACGACAAACCTTTCAAAATGTGGTCACGACAGCAGATCATGAAGGACCAAAGACTCCGAATCCGTAAAGTGCTCGCCAATGGATGTCGAGCTTACCTGGGTGTCTATGGTGGGTTTTCAAATGTCCCTCGCTACTTTGATTCCAAGTCGACCAGCCCTCTAGTCCACATCGGCGGTTACCAAGGACGGCATCTTGCCCCAGGAGATTCATTGGCATTGACTAGGGAAATTCCACAGCACCTAAAGAGCGAGGTTTCTGTTCCGGCACACTTGTGGCCTCAATATGAGTCAAGCTGGATCCTCGAGGCCACCGCTGGTCCGTATAGCGAAGGCTATCTGTCCACCAAGCCCGAAGACGACATTTTCGAGAAAGAATACAAAGTTTCACACAACGCAAGCCGGGGTGGCATCAGACTTATTGGCCCTAGTCCAAAGTGGGATCGTGCAAATGGTCAGTCCGCTCCCTCGTTGTTCCCCCCTAAATGATTTGATGAAAGATTCGGAGATTGATAACACAGAATCACAACAGGTGGCGATGGAGGGTCGCATCCAAGTAACATTATGGAATACGGCTATTCCACCGGTGGGCTGAACTGGACCGGTGACGAAGCATGCCTCTTCCCTTTCGATGGCCCGAACTTTGGTGGATTTATCCAATCCATGGTAGTCATCAAGTCAGACTGGTGGAAGATGGGTCAACTGCGCCCAGGTGCCACATTGAAATTTCTCAAAGTCACGTACGATGATGCTATTGGCAGACAAAAGGCCATGCGTGCTCTCCTGAAGACCGTGTCGGATGCCATTTCAGATGTCAGAGGTGTGGCCGGGAGCAGTTTCAGCTGGGAAAGCTATGCCAGTGGTGAACAGTCTCTTGAGCCACAAAGGGTCCTTTCAACCGCACCAAACGACGCCGTACTCTGGACTCGACCCGCAGTGGACGGGAAGCCCGCTCTCACTTTCCGCCAGGTGAGTTGTAACTTCTTTGGTCGTCTTCACACACAGAGAAGAACTCTAACTGTCCTGGCAACCAGGCTGGTGATGACTACCTTTTGTTGGACATCGGTGATGGTAGGTTTGATCTCAACCACTTGCATCGTGCCACTGTTTTGGAGAAGAAAATCCTGGACGATCAAGATTCTCTTCTACATAAAGCATTCGTCAATACTAATGCTGGCTGCACTTCTCTCATGGTCCATTTTGACTCGCTGGCCATCAAGCGCCACGAGGTGCTTTTACATGTACTACGACTAGAGGAGTCTTTGGGGGACCTCAAGAGCACACGAGTGCCATGCCGGAAGTTCCGGTTGCCTCTGACGTACGAAGATAACGCTCAAGTGGAGGCGAACAAAAGGTATATGCAGACACAGCGACCATTTGCTCCATACCTCCCCAACAACCTCGAATATGTGGCCAAGAGTAATGCCATGACACCAGAAGAACTGAAGAAGATGCTTCTCAAACAAGAGTTCATGGCCTTTAATGTCGGATTCTTCTGGTAAGCACCGTGCCACTTTACTCCTTTTATATTTTCACTGGCACACTAGCTCAAGAGATCTAACGGTATATAGCGGCACCACCGTTTTCCTGCCTGTGGATCCTCGACATCGTATAGTTTCTTCCAAAACAAATCCCAGTCGAGTCTATACGCCGGAAGGCTCGGTCGCGTGGGGTGGTAGCTGCATGGCAATCTATCCTGTCGATTCTCCCGGTGGATTCCAAATGCTGGGGCGCACCATCCCATATTTTGATCTACTCGGGTTCAAAAAGGGCTTCACTCCAGACCGACCCTGGCTATACCGCAGTTTTGACATCCTGACATTTCATCAAGTTTCTGGTCCAGAGATGGAACGACTTATTGCCCTTTACAGGAGTGGGCGGTATGATTTTCTTTGGGAGGAAACCGAGTTTGACATGGCGGCACACAACAAGATGCTTCAAGACACGGCCACAGAAGTTGCCGAGCTGAAGGAAATCAGAGACCAGGCACAGCAGGTGATGATTGAAGCTGAAAAGGAAAGCTTCGCTCAATGGAAAGCGGCAAGTAAATTGCAAGCTCCTGAGGCCACGCCGCTGGACGACTGGCTTGCAGGTAAGATACTACTGCTTGGTAGCTATCCAGTTCACGACATGATCTTTTCACATGTTTAGAACCAACATTTTGACTAACTTCGGATCCCCCAACAGATCCGGCAATTAGCCAGGTCGACTCGCCCATGGATGCGAACGTATGGAAAGTGGTTGTGAATGAAGGAGATATCCTGAAGCCAGGACAAATAGCGATTGTGCTGGAGGCGATGAAAATGGAGATAGCCGTCTCGATCCCTATGAGTCTCCGGCAGGTCAAGGTTGAAAAGATCCTGGTAGCTCCAGGAATCGCAGTGCCAGCTGGAGCCAGGCTGTTATTCATCAGGCAGGTATAGACAACTGATGCCACAGATTCTGGCACTCGGGAGGCAACTCAGGACTAGAGATTTGGCGTCATCAGTAAAGTATTAGGACGTGTACTGTACTTTTACCAGCCCATAACCAAAGTCTGCTGTCTGTCACTCTGCTAGAATGGGGACGAATTAGTAATCTAGAAGTGCTTTGAGTTCACTAGATCTCTAAAAGTGGCTTTACCATCCCCTTTGTGCCAATATTAAAACTGAAAATACTAGTACTCGCCTCGGCTGGAGCTGATTTCTGTCTTAGAAGGGGAGAAGTAGCAGCGGTAGATTGGATTGTGGTCGTTGGCACTGCAGTTTCCATTCCAGTGGAACAACAATGCTGGAGTTGAACATATTTTCGCTTCAAGTTGTTCGTGGTGGAAAAGCGAGAGTGGCAGGAACTGGCACGACTGGCACATTGCCCCCCAGCGTCCCATTCATCTATATTCATACGTGTCTGGACCATTCGGCAGGCTGTTCTAGTGTCGGTCTCTTTGCGAGATTGATCATCTTTGGAAAGCTGAGTCCCAGCCCGTCCCCCCTACGAGTTGTCGTAGAGAAACAGTGCAGGCGCACAGGCTCGGCGGCCCCTAGAGGTGGAGTAGAGCCTTCTTCCAATCGGCTCACACGGCCTTATCGATTCCACACCATTTCCTTTGACTCTTGAGCTAGGTCGTAATTGGAAAGTCGAGTCGCAATTGGTTTAAGAGATCAAGAGCCGCAGTGGGTCGGTGTGGAAACGTCCGATCTCGCCTCGGGCCCTCCAGAGGGAGGGAGGGCGATTGGGCCTGATGACTGATTACTTGAATAACTGTACATTGTACCTTGGCTGAGCTGGCAAAAAAAAGGACTATTCATTAAATGGGCCCTCCCTGACGCATTCAAATCTCATGTTGAAACAGCCGACTGCGATAGCTCCCGTATTGTTCGCTCTCAACGGAAATAAAGGCATTGGAAGAATAGAATGAATTGATTGCTCTCTTTCTTCTCTTAGAGATTGGGGAAGAGGCCCTATATACGGGCTATCGGAACAAGAGAATGAATGTGTTGCGAGCAAAGACTCGTGCATAGGAAGACCACCCGTTACGTAGACAGTCACAGATCGCCATTAGCACCCTCTAGTTGAGTAGAATGGGCCCGTTGGCGATCCCATCTCGCACCACTCAAGGGCACTCGCGCATAGCAAAAAGGGACGCAAAACAAATTTTGGTGGTAGAATATTAAGGCGTCATCCCCCGCATACCGTACCACCAGGTCACATCGACTTCAACCTTTTCTTCTCAAGCCTGAACCTCCCTTCAGTGTATACATTCTCAGGTGGAATTGGAGTTGTCGGAACAAGAGAATGCAGATCCTGCAGGGCACATCAGTGAATGCCGAGGAAACCGGGGCGATCTTGTGAATGGTTGAAAACTTACCAATTAAGCCATCAGCATAGGCATCGATGATCTGTTGAATGACCCCATAAGTTCCCCCGACAGTGATAAATGCCCCGATCAATGGCATCAGCCAATGAAGCCAGTAGATAACTCTACGCGGGGGAGTCCCATGCCTCCAATCGCAATGATCATGAAGCCAGAGAAAGCCAGGAAGAATGATTGCCAAAGGAGCGAAGCAGAAGGAGCCCATGAGTGCAATGATGTAGTTGAATACTGGAATGGCTTCGACGAGGATGAAGGATATGAATCCAAGCCCGATCGTGCAGCCCCTGGGTGTTTTGTGGTCAGCATTAATCGTAACTCATATCTTGCTGTAGGCGACGAGCATTAGAGGCCGTCTGATGGGCCTACTTACAGCCAAGTTCCCCAGTGCACAAGTGTATTACTCTGGAGATGAGGTGATTTTCGCAGGGTTCGGACAAAGAGGTATTTGGCCGCCAACTACAATATACGCATGATGCTCAGCTTCATGTTCTTAATGTGCGGGAATATGTCCCATTTTCTCTCTCTCGTGGAGATGCTCGACTGAACTTAAGATTGTTACTTACATGGAGATACACTGTGGCACTGACGAGAAGGCCCAGTAGCCCGACACCGTAGGAGACTTTCTTGATGGTTGGTCCGGCGCTCTGTTGATTTACACCAAGTTCATTAGTCAAGATGTCCCATTTATTCGCACATTGGAGACTCCAAGGAAACATCAACATTGCTTACCCCTAATGATGGACTGGCGACCCATTTTCCACACCAACGGTACACCACCATGGATAAGGAAAGATAGGAAGCTGTCACAATGGCCATACAGGCATAGACTGCTTTGTTGTAATCCTTGGTGTTTTTCATCTCCGAGATAACCGGAAGGAAGGCAGGCCCGGCCGCCGAAGAGACAAAGATGGTGGCCGTAGCTGTGATGCCCGCAATAAAGGACGGGTTCCCAATAACATTATATCCCAGGTCGAAGTCACCGGTTTTGGGAGCGGCTGCGGGTCGATCTTGTACTGTAACAGCAACTCTGGAACCAATAGCCGGTTAAAAACTCACTCACTATATTGTATTACCTCAACGAGACTTGGAATCAAACTTACACGACAATCAAAACAGCGGCGAAAATGGAGCAAAATCCAGCCATGGTGACCCATCCGAGCATTTGAAATTTGCGGATACTAGCAAGCACCACAACTCCCACCGTGGCAATGAATGACCACCAGACGGAGCAGGCAGCATGGGTGGAAAGTGCATTGATCCCGATCGATACTCCCAAGATACCTGAACCAGTGCAGAGAATGTATCTGTCCGTCCATCGACGGTGTTAGCAACAAGCTACGAATGATATCTGTGGGAGTGAGCAATCAATGGATTATGGCTTACGCGACCACAAACAAGAACCCCACCACTTCTTTGGCAATTACTCCGCCCATCACCTCGGCCATATCTGCAGAACTATGACACCGGGGGTGAGCGACACGAAAGTTCCCGTGGAGGACAGCAGCATCTGAACATCATCCACCCATCTTGTCAGCTATGACAGTCTGTCGGCAGGCTTCAAAACAAGTAATCAGAACTTACAGGTATTGAATGCGCCCCAGCCAACAATGGAAAGAGCACCTGGTAGTGCACCTGAGTATTACCGTTAGCCATGACCAACAAAATGCTGTGTCCAGCTGGCAGCGGTCTGTATAGTACCTAGAGAGTAGAGTGCTGTGGGTATGCTAAGCACTCCGACTGCATACATCACTTATTGGATATCAAGTTAGCCTGTGAACACTTTTTCCGGTCCGAACCACTTTTGAATGTAGTGTGTGGTGTATACTTTTCAAAAATATGATGGTGGCCCGTTGCCATGAGACAGTCCGGAAGTTTACCCCCTCGTGGGTGAGCTTGAAGATTTCGTGAGAATCATCCCCCTCGTCCACGGCGACCATCGACTCTTCAGTGCTTGCTGGTACACCGGAGATTGTCCTGGAGAAATTCTTTTCTGACGGGGTTTGGGTTTGGGTTTGGGTTTGCATAGCTTCTGCCATAGTTGGAGTTGTGAAGAGGAACAAACAGAACAGGGTGGCAAGTAATGGACTAATGGATCGCCGCCGGTGGTCGAATGGTTTGGGGGACTGCTACGCATAAATGCAGGAGGATTAATACACGGTTATATAATATATTCTCGACTGGCGCAAGGAGGACGACTCCAATTATGGCTACTAGTACAATCTGCATACAGGGGGCCCGTCCTTATCGTGCCCCTTTAGCCCCGAAGGCTGGAACCTCTGCCTAGATTCGCCGACCCACCATTAAGGGCCGACTAAAAGGGAAATGTCTACCATTTGACCATCAGGCATGATTTACTTTTCCGCTTATCAAGAAGCATGATGTATTCTTGGAGAGTAGCCATGTGTCGTATGCCATTCTACTTCGGTTGAAATCAAAACACACCTTCATCAAATGGTCAGACAGCCACTATTGATCGAACCGGTCGTTCTCATACATAGATGTCATCCTACATCCGATACAGATGTTTGCTCAAGCTACGCCTTCCCTGTATAACAATGTACAAGTGTAGTCAAAGTTCAAAGTTGTTTACATTTTAGATATAAATTGTGGTCTCTTACTAAATGGAGTTAACCTCTTCAATCAGATCATTCTGACGAGGTTTGTTCTATGCGGTGCTATCTTTTCAGTATCCCTTTTCCTTGATGACCTCCTCTACCGCGCGGCGGCACTCCTTTACATTATCCAGAGCAGTCGGCATGTCGGAGTGAATGCAAATCGAAAAAGGCCGACCATCAAATCCAAGCTTGAGCGGATTGCCTTGATTGTCCACGGTGTGGTCATGCAGACCGATAGACCGTGTTCGCTGATAGATATCTTCGGGAGTTGCCATGTTGCTGTCAGCTACAGGTAACACTTTGCCATGTTCGTTCCAATCCACGTCCACATAGGCTTCTTCGACGAATGTCAAGCCCAGCTCCTCACACATGGCTTTCTCCTCAGCCGACCCTACCGCGCCATAGACGGGTACCTTAAAAACCGCGCACGCCTCCAGAACTGCCCGCATGATGGGGAGATCACGCAGCATATAGCCAAACAATTCTCCATGAGGTTTGATGTGGTTGAGTGGCATGCCCTCGGCGTCAAGAAACGCTTTCATCGCGCCGACCTGGTAGAGAATCATGTTGTACATGTCCTTTGGATCAATCGTCATCCTTCGTCTCCCGAAACCAAAGAGGTCTAATTCCACGATTTCAGATCCAGTCAGACTCACATATACGGTATACGCCAGAAAGAGAGAGAAAGAGAGAGAATGCAGCATCACATACCCTGCAGGCCCGGATGCGCTCCCACCCTGACACCGTTGGCCTTTGCGAGATGTACTGTCTTTGCCATAATTGACGGGTCGCCGGCATGGAATCCGCAAGCCACATTGGCAACGTCGATATACATCATCAACTGTTCATCGGGCCCCTGATATTCCAGCTTGCTTAGTTTCTCTCGGACACGCCAGTCTGTCTCATAAGACACAAGCTTACCAGTATCCATCTGCCGAAGCCTTCCCCCATATCACAATTGATCTCGATCTTTCTCTTGAGGCTGTCCATTTTTTCTGTAAAAGGGCAACAAGGGGTCTAGAGACTAGAGGGATCAATCTCTGTTTTGCTAAGCGAGTTTCTTATCTTACCAACGGCTGAGAAGGATGGTCGAAGCGGGTGAATGTGGTCGATGTATATCGCTCGGTCTATGCGTGCTCGGCCTATTCGAAACAAACGACTCACAGGGCGCGCGCTCAACTGGACAGGTTTTGAGGCTCCACTACACACGTATTCTGGAGGCTCTCGCTCAAATAGGAGGCACTTACACTCCTCGTGCAAAAAAGCAAATTTACCTCAAAATCTGCCCTGTCTGTAGCTTGTTGCCCCGATATCCGAGTGAGCAGGTGGGTCCATACTTTGCCGTCCACTCCTGCTAACCTGATGAGGAACCATTTACCGCCTCACCGTAGCCGAATAGTCTTAGCCTGATAAGCCGCTCGACTCGACAGTGGACACAACGGTGGTTGGTGCACCAGGTGGGTGTCATGTTATCTTCACTCGGAAAGCGGTTGGGGCTTCTGTCTAGTGTTGAGCACCATGTTCGTCCTCTCAAAGGCAGATCCACTTACGACCAAGCCTACAGTCTACTGGTAAGTACTTGGGTGAAATCCTAATCTCGTGGGCTTGGGCAGCGTTAATCTCTCCGAACATCCGGTCAATCGGTCTGATCCCAATTCTTGTTGCGTGATCAGCTCCAAGTTTCTCTTCGATTTACCAGCCCCAAAGTGTACCAGGCTTCTCACTGAGAATGCTCCAAGACACCACTTCATCCTCTGACCAGTGGGCCAATGGCTCCAATATCGGAACAGCCTCCAACTACTATGACTTACGTGGGCACGCGACTGCAAACATGAGCACACATGCATCTTCGCCCCTACCGGGAGAGGAATCTGGTGTGGTGGAAAATACGAGTGAGGCACTGTCACTGAGCTCGTCTGTGACACGATGCAGGAAGACGTACCTACAGAAGCGGTTCCCCTGTCGTCACTGTGAGAGGGGCTTTGCACGGTCAGAGCATCGTCAAAGACACGAGCGAACACGTTGGTTCTTGGTCCTTGCAAATTGCTAACCAACACAGAAGCTTACAGTACTTTACTAGATACCAAGGAGAAACCATATCGTTGCGAGAGATGTCCTCAGAAATTTTCACGCAGGTAAAAAACAAGCATATTTGCCAAAATTGCGGCCGGAACCATGTTGTTGACTATCTCTATCTGTCTAGTGACTTGTTGGCTCGCCACACTCGCCTGTATCATGATGCTGAAGCCAGCACTGACCAAGGTTCACAGAGCAATGACATTAGAGGCAGAGATGATCATCAGGCACTCCTTGTACTTACAAGCACACAGGCCGAGCCCAGTCCCGCAGCATTGTTGACTGAAATGGAGAATGAAAGGAGGCCCTTACCAGACGCGTTCATGCCAGGAAACGATTCCCAACCTCGGTACGGACAAAGGGATCAGTTCCCCTTCAACACTCTTTCCATGGCTGCAGAGCTGGCCATCTTTCAGGAACTGGAGCGACATGACCCTGTAGAAGACGAACAGTCGACGGAAAATCCGCACATGGATCAGATGAGCCTTCCCCATGTACCTGGGCCAATGCCAACAATCGAAGCTTCGATCATGTATGACACCAATATTGAAGATCCGTTTGGCTTTCACCTCTCCCCAGAGACGCTTGACGCCTTCTTCTCCGAATACGTGCTGCCTCCTGCAGGGAACTCGGTGCAGCCGATCACAGAATCAGATCTACCTCAAGAGTCCTTCTGTTATTCTCAAAATATGGATGTGGCCGATGGTTTTCGACTCGGCGATCAAGATCGGAGGATTCTCGGCCGTGAAGCTGATCAAAGGTCATCTTCGTCACGCCGCACCTTCTCGGACATATCATCCCATGATCTGCAGGTCCTGGATCACGAGCTAAAAACATTCGCTCATATTTTGCCGGTCGGTGCAGAGATGCCCAGTCGCACTACTCTCTCCCGCCATGTGAGTGCTTTCATATCCGGCTTTCACGAACATATGCCATTCTGCCATTTTCCGACTATGGCCGTGGAGCAATGCTCGGTGGAATTCATGTTGGCGGTTGCAGCGGCAGGAGCACATTATCGATTTGAAGCAGATTATGGAGCGCGCCTATTCCACATTAGTGAAGCGATTGCCATGGAGAAACTACGCCGCCGGGAAGCAAGTGCTCTTAAATTGGAGAACAGAACCAGTCGGGAAGATATGCCTCCCGGTGCTGCTGGCTCTGGCTCTGGCTACCACCCCAGGCCTCCTCCTCATCATCGACCTGACGAAAACTCTGCAGACACGGCAGGCATTCCAATTGGCAGGGCGGAAGACCTACAAATGATACAAACACTCCTCGTCCTGATGGCCGTCGGGACTTGGGCACGGCAAGTAACCATGTCGCGGAAAGCACTCCAACTGCAGGCTGCTTTGGCATTCCTGGTGCGTCGGCACGGTCTCCAGGTGTCCCGCACAGGCCAGAATGCGACGGCGACATGGGAAGAATGGGCACGAAACGAGAGCGCCAAAAGAACCAAGCTGATAATCTTTTGCTTCTTCAACATCCACAGCCTTCTCTACAACATCCCGTCCGCGTTCCCCATCTCGGATGTCAATCTCACACTCCCATGCACGGCGTCGATATTCGAGGCCACGAATTCTAGAGACTGGTTGCGCGCCCGGCAGGATAGTCCCGATATCAACACGGAGCATGAGTTCCAAGAATCTCTCCGACTTCTTCTCATGGGAGGATTGTCTTCTGCTCCTACCGAAGAGGCCCCTCCTCCTCCTCCTCCTCCTCCTCCTCCTCCTCCTCCTAAACACTCTTCCTTCGGCAACTATGTTCTCCTCCACGCTCTCTTGCAACACATCTTCTACGCCCGACAGCTACACCAGTCATTTTCCATGATCAATCATGACGAAGGCAAAGGTGTCTTGAACTACCTTTCGATTATAGAGACCGGGCTTGGAAATTGGCAGAAAGGATGGCTGCAGAATGTGACGTCGTCCTTGGACATGACGGGACCGGTGGCATTTAATTGCATCGGTCTATTACGTCTGGCATACATTAGGATGAACGTCGACACCGGTCCTTGTCGTGCTCTTGAATCAAGAGACCCCGGGCAAATCGCACGCGCATTCCTGAACGCTCCTCGTCCGACTCGGTCGCCTCAGCTTCTCCGAGCCGTGGTTCATTGCACGCACGCACTGAGCATTCCGATCAAAATCGGGGTCAAGTTTGTCGCTCAAACCCAGGCCATGTTCTGGAGCATTCAGCAATCGCTTTGTAGCCTTGAATGCGCCATCCTTCTCAGCTCCTGGTTGTTAGACCTCATTGCACGTCAAGATGGCCCGATTATGGGATCGTCGTCGGGACTAGATCAGACGGAGCGCCGCATCATCCGCATGGTGCATCTATTACTACTTGATGCGCAGGCCTGTTCAGATCTCGGGTTGGGACTCGGGGATGGCCAATTCACACGCGACAATTTGCGTCGTCTGGCATCTGCCGTCGTTCGAGTGTGGTCTGAGGTCTTCCGAGGCCCTCAAACCTGGCCCATAATCAATGTTATTGGTGCCAGTCTCGAACTATATGCGAAATTACTCGACGCTGAATGAGATGCGCTAGTAATACGCAATTGCTCGAGGCTAAAACGAGCTATGTTATGAGGCGCTCAATCATTCGTTGTCCAAATGAGACAAACTTGATCCTTGACCGCAGCGAAAGAACAAATACGCGCGCGATAATGTCAGAACTTTGTCATCACTCGGTTGCCAGGTCTTTTGACTATGTTAAGGCAATTGAAGAGAACCCGCAACGAAACTTGTCTGGTTGGGGGGGGGGGGGGGGGGGGGGGGGGGCGAGGAATAGCAGAATATGGTGCATTATGTCTTAGTCTATTGATCAGTGTCTTCTCTTTGGGCAAGATGGACCGAGTTATTTGTACATTACATTACATTACCGATATTTGTATAGTCTCTACGTATTTCCATTGAATAAAGCTACTAGATAGCCTATATCATCCAAGTATCCGTCTGCTGTCGTATCTAGTCTCGAGGCAGTCAAGCACGCGCCACCTGCAGGTAGCAGTTGTTGGATTGTATTTCTGGTTTCCAGCCTTTTACGCGTGGACATGGCCAGTACGTCGCAGAAATCCATATCTTAGTGTCAAAGGTTCATGCAATTGCTCTTGATAAGGGAAGAAAGCATTCATCTGCTAGCTAGCGCACTCCACATGACTATTGGGTGAGATAGGTCACATACTCTCTTGTTTAGTTCTGTTATGCGGTCCAGGGCCGGTAATAATACCGAAGGTAGCTATATCATGCTTCTCTAAGTTCTATCGGGCTTTTTTGTCAGCCACAGATGATATTGACTCTCAACTATAGATCACTGGTTCTAAACACCTATTGTGATGCTTTTCAGTTCGGTATATTCATGCAGAGCTTCGCTTCCACCCTCTCGTCCCAACCCGCTCTCTCTGATCCCTCCGAATGGCTGTTCACAAGCACCAATCAAGCCGACACGTACGCCTACCATACCGACATCCAATGCCTCGCTAACCTTCCACAAGCGCGTTATGGACTCGGTGTAGAGGTAGCCTGCAAGCCCAGCATTAGTGTCGTTGGCCATATCAAGGACATCTTCATCTGAATTGAAAGGCACCAAGAATGCAACAGGGCCGAACGTCTCTTCCTTCATGAAAAGCATCTCTGGCGTCGTATTGGTGACAACGGTCGGCGGCATAAAGTTTGGACCGCTCTTCTGGGCCCTGTCATTTCTACCGCCGCACAAGATCTTACCACCATTTGACAGAGCGTCGGCGATCTGGCGGTCGATTTTTTCAAAGGCTTTCGGTGAGTAGAGTGGCCCGAAATTCACCTTCTCATCCCATACCGAGCCATACTGGAAGACTTCTGGGAGACGTCGGGACAGGGTTGTCGAGAAAGACTCTATGATAGAGGCGTGAACGAAAATTCGATTTGCACAAACACATGTTTGCCCTGAGGAGCGAAATTTCGAAGCAATCAGACCTGTAGTGTTGAAAAGAAAATGTAAGTTGATGCTTGTCTTAATCTAAATGATTCCTCTTTGAAGGTGAGCGCAAAGGCCATCATTGTATACTCACCATCAACCGCTTTCACAATATTTGCATCATCAAAAACGACGAACGGAGCATTGCCTCCGAGTTCCATACTTGTCTTCTTGAACGACTTTGCGCACTCAGTATGTAGATATCGTCCGATCTGGGTGGAACCAGTAAAACTGACATGTCGCACAGCGCGATTGTGACAAAATTCGTCGCCTATCGCCGGCGTATTCTTAGGACTCGCTGTAATGATGTTAAGGACACCCGGTGGCCCGCCTGCCCTTTCAAAAAGCTCTGCTAATACGATAGCACAGAGAGGCGTTTCAGGTGCCGGCTTACATACGACGGTGTTGCCTGCCGCGATTGCGGCACCAACCTTTCGCGTAATCATGGCGATAGGTGAATTCCAAGGTGTAATAGCTGCTACCACACCCTGTGGTTGGCGAATCGTAATAATTCGGCTGTCTCCCCGAGCTGCAGGGATCGTTTCGCCGTACTGACGCTCGATCTCTCCTTCATACCAGTCCAGGAAATCAGTCCCATACTTGACGGTGACGAGAGACTCGGTAAAGGGTTTACCCAACTCCAGGGTACAAATCGCAGCAAGATCATCTTTGTTGGCTTTGATCAAGTCCGACCATCGCCGCATTAGCCAACTTCGCTCTCGATGCGGGGTCAGCCTGTAGCTGGAGAAAGCCCTTACCGCAACGTCAATGGCATGACGGGTATCGTCGAGGCCTAGGTCGGCAACATGGCAGATCTGCCAGACTTTTGTGGTGTGTTACTCCCGACAAGGTTGTTGTTGGTATGGGAAGTTGTTGTCGGCGTTTGAACTGGCAGGAGAGGAAAGTCCTGTGCTTGTTGATAAGAATCATCGTGTACCAGGAAGTAATTCCCTAGATGGCTCACGGATGTCAGTGGGTCTTCGTTGACTAAGCCCCCAGAGTCTGTGGCTAGATAAATCTCATGGCCTTTGTCCAGGGGAGATCCTTTCGTTAATGGTGTCTGGCTGCTATGGTCGATTGTGGCTGCATAGCTTTTTACAGTTCTCTTGTTCTGCGAGGTCCAGGACAAGTTAGTTGGCCACTACCGAGTACATGTTTGGAGATCAGTTTCTGTTCCACTAGGGCGGACGCACTTCTAGTCCTAGCGTAGCGGTTGTTGATGTTGTCAATCTCTCTATGGTCAGTTGGAAACTTTCCGACTTCGTGTGAGTCACAAAAAGTTGGCTACAGAAGTACTCGTTGCGCTGCTGCAACTCGGAAATTTGCCTGGTTTCTGACATCGGTTGTGCGGATATCTGGTCTTCCAGTTCCTTGATACGCATGTTTTGTCTCGCTCGGAAGGCTTTTTGAGACAGGCGATTGCGTAGCTTCCTCCTTTCCCTCTTCTCTGCGGCCGTGGCTGCCCGGTCGAGCCTGTGACTTTCGTCGTCCATTCTGCTCTCTGCCATAGTCAGACAATCAGTTGAGTCCTGTTTGCCGTCTGTGTGTGGTGTGGTGTGGTGTAGGCAGGTCATGCAGAGGCCCAAGAACGGCAATTTGACGAAGCCGCAAAGGTCAAGGTTGTGGGGAATTCTCCACGTTCATTAGCCCAGTCATCCGGGTTCGACAAGTTGTGAACCGACAGCCGAGATACTAGAAGGGCTTTCGTTGTCGAGAATCCAAAAGGGTCGAGGACACCCGAGGAAAAATTAGCATTATCAAGCCCGAATTCGGTTAAATGAAATGGTGCCGGGGCAACCTCTTTCGTCACTCTTCCATGACGACGAGTTAAGGTTCAACCTTGGTATTGCCTCTGGCAAGTCGATGAAATGACCTCCTGGATAGAATATAAGGATCGATAATCGTCTCGACGAGCCAAAAGCCGAGAACACGATCCATGGCGTTGCTTACCGGGTGAGAATGCTCAACCTGACTGGATGTGTCCTTGAACATGTTACATGAGGCGTAGAACTTGACAAAATTTGTAGGACTCTAAGGATGATTAAAGTAATATGCTTGATCTCGAGATGTCGAGGTAAAAAGTGTGAGGGGTCCCGATGTCTCATAGTGAGATACTTGGGCGCAGTCTTTATCCACAGAGGTGCACAAGTCTCCATCACGAATAGGACTATACTTCAAGTTCGAACGCAGTCTTTTTACTGTGCGTCACTGCCGGCATTGACCGCTGCCCGGGCATCGAGCATTCATAACCCTGCTACAATCACGCCAGCCTTATCCCATCCTGCGTCGGTCTCGCAGCTCACCAATGTACGATGTCCAGCCTCTTAGTGTTTGGGAAACTTGCGGTAACGGACTGCCCTGATACGAGGACGTAATAGTTAGGATAAGCCCGCACGATAGACGGTCACACTGTGCCTACCGCCATATGATTAAGAAAATACCAATGATGTGACAGGGTGTGAATCTTCCGTCTTCTGCAGTGAGGCGTGTGACGTGGCTACTGTATCACGTGCGAAGGAGTGATGACCCTGGCACGTGCCCTAGCCAGGGGCTGCCACGAGCGGCCAAATCCCACTTGCAGTTCATATTACTCCTCTGAACATTCAATAGCTTTTCCAGGCACCAGCGTTGCTCAACATTTGGCTATACTGGCTCGTGTTGCAGCCAGCTAGTGGTTGCCCTTGACATTTTAGGCGCCCTGAAGACTTGAGTCCAAAATTCGACTTGGAACGGTCCTTTCTGCTAAAGTCTTGATCGCGGGAATCTTGATCTTTCACCCACCTTGTGGCGCTTCTAATGAGACGAAGATGAAACTCGAACAACGCCACAGTGGTAGCCCTGAGCAACCGACTTCGGCGCCTAGTCGCTGGGGGCCATTATTTTATCGATAAGGAGCCGCCGCCCATTAACATGACGACGAGCTCGAACTGTCCCAACTGTCCCAACTGTCCCAACCGCCTCTCTTGCACCTCCTCGTCCATCACAGACTACTTCAGTTAATCAAAAAGCCCGTCAAAATGAGCATTGACATCAGCGACAGCTCCATCAAATTGTTTCAATCCGAGGAGCGTCTGGAACTCCTCAACGACATTGATCGATTTCGCCAACATGGGCTTGAGAATCTCCCACAGATCGTGGTCTGCGGTGACACCAGCAGCGGCAAATCGTCTGTGCTGGAGGCCTTGTCAGGAATCCCATTCCCAGTCGACGGAACATTGTGTACCAGATTTGCGACAGCAATTTCTTTGCGATATGCTTCTAGCAAAGGCGTAACAGGACGCGCGTCTATCAGTCCTTCCGCGAACACACCCGAAAGACTCCGCCCTGCAATGCAGGCATTCAACCAACCAATTCTGAGCCTTGAAAGCATCCCCGCTATCATGCAAGAGGCTAAACGACTCATGGGCGTTGGTGAAGATATTGGTATCACTAAACATGTCTTGCATCTCAAACTCCAGGGTTGTGAGTTGCCAAACCTGACACTGGTTGATCTCCCAGGTCTCATTCACGCATCTAAGACCACAGAAGACATTGAAAATGTCCAGCGCCTGGTTACGCATTATTTCAAGCAAGAGCATAGTATCATATTGACCGTGGTGTCGGCTGAAAACCCCATCGACAACCAGGCCATCCTGACACTTTCCCGAAAATTTGACCCGACTGGTAGCCGTAGCATCGGTGTAATCACCAAACCAGATCTACTCAGCAGAGCCGACAAGGTCCGATTACTCCCCCCCATCCTGGAACTGGCGGAGAACAGGAACAGCGCTTTCAAATTGAAGCGACCTTGGCACATTGTTCGATGCTTGAACGATGAAGAGCGTGAGAATGGGAAGGATCGGGATGTCCTCGAAAATGAGCTACTGGGAGAATCACCGTGGGACCAGTTTCCGCGGTCGCAGCGAGGAATCAAGTCGTTGAGATCGAAACTGTGTGAATATCTCCAGGAGCACATCAGCAAAGTTCTGCCCGATCTCGTCGAGTCGCTCCACCAAAAAGTGGCTTTGGTCAAAAAATCTCTCGAGGAACTCGGGCCCCCTCGAGCAACTTCGGTGGATCGGATGCAGTACCTCATCCGACTCAGCAGGCGGTACGGTCAGCTTGTGAAAGATGGTCTGGATGGCAACTATACCGACCCGTTCTTTGACGGGGAAGATTCACAGAATCGGCTACGAGCCTCCACCATGGCACTTGCTGACAAGTTTGAGCTCCAAATGCGACAGAGGGGACATACGTTTCAGATAGGCGGATCGGCATCATCCGGCCAACCATCGACACACCCACAACAAATCACTCAGCGTGACGCTCTAATCAAAGTTGGAAAGCTGATTGAAAGCCACCGAGGCCCGGAGCTACCGCTGCTATTCAACCCTCGCCTCGTGGGAGAGTTCTTCAAAGAGCAGTCTGCCAACTGGCCTGCCCTTGTTTCGGACTATATCACCCGGGTGTACCAGTCTGTCGCCGTCTTCTTACGGCGAGTGATTCTCTCCATCAGCCCCTCTGATAGTAAGACTGCCGAGCTGGTTTTGCAGTACGTATTTGATGATGCGGTTCACAAGAGCCAGGAAAGCCTCGAGAAAAAAGTCAAGGAACTATTAAGCCCTTTCCAAGGGACCTTTTTCTTCTCGACAAAGAGCCGGCTGGAGGCCAGCATGAAACTGATCGAGGAGCAAGACAAAGCCCAAAGTGAAGCCCAAAGCGATGTCAATGGAACAACCACCGTCCCTAGAACCATTCCGGACATCAATCTTTCCGAGTATGACAACCGCCTCAAACTGTTGCAATGCTCCAGGGCATACTACAACGTCGCCCTGGAAACCTTTGTCGATAATGTGGTTGTTCTCGGGGTTGAATCGTGTCTGCTTTCAAAGCTCGAGGACTTGTTCTCGCCAGACTCAATCGCCAGCATGGATGATGAGTGGTTGCAGCTCGTGGGAGGAGAGTCTGTCGAAACGACAGCGGAACGAGCAGACCTAGAAACACAACTTCGAAAACTCGAGGCGTCGGTGAAAACGTGTCGTAGACACGTCAGTGGTATGAACCTAAAGATGGAAAAGCGATCTGAGAAGGTTGAGGAGACGACGAAAGCACCCAACGCAACGGAGCTTCCGGCGCTTCACGCAACTCAATATATGACACCCATCCCCATCTTTGGCAATGCAGGGTTGAAGACAAAGTCGCCCAACAAAACGGCAAGTCTGTCGACCCAAAGTGCAGGGTCACTCTTCGACAGCCCTGGACCGAAACCACATTCACCGAACGAAACGGCGGGTCAGCCGGCCTCAAAAGATCCCTTTGCCGGCTTTACCTTCGGGAAAAGTGACCAAACGGCGAGTCAGTCAGGCCAAAATGCACCCTCGATCTCCGGCGGCTTTCAACTGAAGGCAAGCTTGTTCAAGAGTACTCCGGTCGGTTCGCAGAAATCGGAACCCAGTTAGTATGAGACTGTAGTAAGAGGAGGCCAGCTTCCGGCTTGGGCTGATGTACAACCAGGTGCCATGAATGAAAAGATTCCGGTTTTGGGCGACTCATGGGTCCAACTTCCGGTCGTGAACCAAGAGAAATCATTGCCTTCCTACCTTTGCCCCCTGAACCTACTCTATTTTATACCGATCGATCCCTTGAGCGTCCCCTTGAAGGGGAAAGTAAAGGATCGTGCGGGAGCTACAGTGGACATACGAAGCCTAGCTATTTGTTTCCACGGGTCTCCTGAAGTGCAGCAATCGTTCGAGGTGAGTGCGACCCAAGCCGACGATCCTGTCTCCAAGTGTGGTCCAATTCTCTCTCTCTCTCTCTCTCTCTCTCTCTCTCTCTCTCTCTCTCTCTCTCTCTCTCTCTCTCTCTCTCTCTCTCTCCCAGTCAGAGTCCAGTCCGACGACTCCCTCCTGGTCCTTGCCGAGCTAATCAAGATCCTCATGTTCATTAGGAGATGCGCCTCGAAGCGTACGACCGGATGTTTAGTGACGAGGTCAAAGAGTGGGTAGCTGAATGGCTATGTTTTTCCGACGAGACACCAATCTTCAGAAGGTTGACGCATGGTGACTACATTACAATCCTCCGGTGTTTATTGAGTGAGGTGAGGGTGTGATACATAACCTGTGGTTTGAGAGCCCAGAGGCCCCACAACAATATCATACAACTACTTAAAATGCTGATGGCCGGATGTCCCTGTGTCTACAATGCCAAGTATCTCCAATCTCTGCTTCATCCATGTCTTCTGCATATTATGTAATCCTGCTTGACGGCGCACCCCGCGAGGCGCTCCACTTGCGGCACAGCGGCACAGTGGCACAGTGGCACCAGCGAGCCGACGGCTCGAACGAGCGCGAGGCTATCGAATGGCATCATCGCACCATCGCATCATCGCATCATGTGGCGTCCACGGAAGCCGGCACGCGCAATGCTTGTCGCCAATACGGAGTACGGAGTATCGCGTGCTTTGCAAACCCTTGCCCACATCTGCCCCCCAACCACAACCACAACCACTCAGCCAAACTCCGCACTCGCCTTACTAAGTAGTAACACCGTGATTCGCATTTGTTTCTTGTCGCTCGATCCGTCAATCAGAAAAAGCCCAAGGCAACCACCCACCGCACGAGTTGCTCTGGTCGCTAGCAAGGCCACGGTAAAGACAATCGCTGATCATCATCGACAACCATTGATCATTGACGACCACTGACCGTGCGACCGGACCGGCCCGGTCAATGATGAGCAGCACGCCGAAGAGCGCAGCGCCTCGTCTCAGTCATTCAATCGCCATCGTCTATCCTTGCTCGCCTCAACGATGAGCAGCAGTCCCAGCCGGCGGACTGGTTCTGAACGACAACACAGCCACAACCACAGTCAGCACCAGCCCCAACACCAGCACCAGCACCCCCGGCCACGACACCGACGCAGCACAGCGACCATCAACAGCGTGCTACTAGACGAAACGTCCGCACTGCTCCTCAGCCGCACGCACTCGCAGGAAATCGGGTTCGGCGAGACCGTGACGGTCCAGGACGTGGGACAGGACGAATGGAAATCCCGGCGTGACGATATCGACATCGACACCGACGACGATGCTGCTGACGGGATTGACGCCGCGGCGAGGACGGCAAGGCTGCGTTCGGTCAAGTATCTGGTGTTGTTGTGCGCGTTCCTGACTAGCTTGAGCTTCAGCGTTACGCAGGTGCCTATACTTTATATCTTTCGGCTCATGACTTGCGATGCTTACTACGATGAGCACGGTCTGTCCTCACCTAACCAGACGGGCACAACGACAACGATGGGCTCGATGCTGTCGTACGCTTTCCCCTCGACGGCGCTAGGCCTGGACTTGACGACGACAACAACAACAACGACAGAATATGACCGATGTTCCAAGCACGCAATCGAATCAGCGACAGCACTCTCAATCTCATTCCTAGGCGCGAGCACGACGCTATTCGGCATCCTGAACCTTTTCCTGACAGGCAGCCTGATCAAACGGATCGGAGTCAAACCCACGCTCCTGATCCAAGTCTTCTTCCCGGCAGTGCGGCTCCTAGTGCAAAACGTCGGCGTCGAGGTCTGGGGCAACACGGGCATCATCATCATCCAGTGCTCGCAGGTCGTCAGCGTCATCGGCGGACCCAGCGGCTACCTGCTAGTGCTCAACACTTTCATCACCGAGGTCGTCGACTATGACTCGCGCACCTTCGCGCTGGGCCGGTTGTCTGGCTGTATGTTTTTCGGCTCGGCCCTGGGCACGCTGCTTGGGGGCGTCGCTGCTGATGTTTGGGGGATCAAGGCCCCCTTTCGTGCTACGCTGGCTTTGTTCCTGGGTGTTTGTGTCTATGTCGTGCTTTGTTTGCCTCATATTCGGCCGGCTGAACCTGTTGTTGTTGTTGTTGAAGATGACGACGACGATAACACCACTGTCGGTCAGGGTACTGCTAGGTTGATGAGCCGTGGTCTGAAGAAGAATAGCAGCAACAAGAAGACGAAAACGAAGAAGCAGCAACGGAAAGGACTCCTAGGCCATTTCTTCGGTCCACTGACAGTCTTTGCGCCGCGGAAATTCATCCGCCGCGACGGCACCGTCTACACCGAATACGGCGCCTTCCTGCTCGCATGGGGGGTGTCGCTAGGTATTTTGGCGACCGGTAAGTTCTTTTGGTCTCGGGAGCTGTTTTTGATTTTAGCCCATCTCTCCCGCCCGGTCAAGCTCACGCCAAAGGCCTAACTTTGTATAGGATATCTCCCGACACTGCTCCAGCTATACTCGACCGACGTGTTTGGGTTCGGGACGACGCAAAACGGATACCTGGTCTTCATGTACTCGATGCTGAGGGGCGTCTTCTTGA
Organism: Exophiala calicioides; assembly: GCA_001599795.1. Taxonomy (NCBI): domain Eukaryota; kingdom Fungi; phylum Ascomycota; class Eurotiomycetes; order Chaetothyriales; family Herpotrichiellaceae; genus Exophiala; species Exophiala calicioides. The sequence goes on along the minus strand of BCHZ01000001.1, from coordinate 5,935,182 downwards.
CCTTTGCGTTCCCCGAGCTCATCGCCGCGGGGAGGAAATTCACGATTCGGAAGCAGCAGCAGGCCGACACCGCCGCCGCTTCTAAGGACGCCGAACGACTCGACGACTTGTCAGCCGCAGCAACGGAGCGAGAACCACTCCTCTCGGCACAGAAGAGCAAGATCGCGACAGGACCAGAACGGAGGTCTCGAGGAACAATGTCTCCTGTCACCGAAGGCGATAAGGACAATGCCGCTACGCCTCTCTTGTCTTCGTCTTCACCATCACCCTCGTCTTCGCCCTTGCTCTCACCCACAGCCATAGTCACCGCCATAGCCGAGCCAACCTTCACCTTCGACCTGACATACACGCGCTTCTCGCTCGTGGCCGACGGTCTCCTGACGCTGCTGTGCACCTTCGTCCGCGAAGGCTGGCAAATGTACCTGGTGGCCGGGGTGCTGCCTTTCGCCGCCGGCACGGGCTCGGCGGCCAAGGGCTCGATTCTGCAGATGGTCGGCCGGGCTGCTGGCAGTGGTGAGCGCACTGATGCCCTTGCGGGAGTTAGTCTGCTTGAGAATATGGCGAGGTTGTCGACTAGTACGTTTTTTTTGTCTCTCTCTCTCTCTCTCTTTCTCTCTCAGGTCTTAGGGTCAGAGTTAGGTGGTAGGTATTGGTGATTGATCGGCTGACATGGATGTTTGTTAGCTTTCATCTTTGGCGTCATCTTCGCTGGCTTCGCTAGCATTGGTAGGACGGAACTTGTCTTTGTGTGTAATGCTGTAAGTTTCTTGTCCGCCCCTTCTTGCAGTACCTCCCGCTTCTTGTCCTTGGGCTTTGGTGCTGCCTGTACCTAGCCTCGGGCTGTCTCGACGAGTGTCCTTCGTGTGTCGGTATCCCTTGCCGTTTGACTCGAACCTGTAACAAGTGGATTTACGTCGCTGACTTGTGTTCGACCCGGGCTAGGCCGTCGCTTTAGTGGGATTTGCAGTCTTGCTGGTGGCGAGGTTTCCGGCCGAAGGCAGTCGGCGGCTTGATTTCGATGAAGAAGAAGAAGACGACGACGACGACGATGACGATGACGACGATACGGACCAAAATACCGAGGATGATACCGACCAAGAAGGCATAGAGGAAGAAGACGAGCAGTGACGACGACAAGCAGTCAACTTTCGACGCATAGACCGGAAGAACAAACGGACCAACGGACAGAACGAATGAATCAAACGACAGCACATTGGCATCATGGGCGAGACCTCGACGAAGAAAACACTGCACAATAGCATCGTACCGGCGAAGAAACAACACTGCATAGTGTCAGGGCCAGCGTGGGCTCGTAACAGGACTGACTGGGACTCGATAGCAGCATGGCGAAAAGGCGATGGGTCGGTCGCATAGATTTTCCACGACTGAGATGACCAAACGAGACGGAAAATGAGACGGGGAAAAGTGGAATGACAATCAGAACGGACCCGAGGAAAGGGGGCGGTTGGGAGTTGGGAGTTCGGTATTCGGTATGCCAATCCAGAGAGACTGAGAGACTGAGAGACTAAGAAATTCATCAGGTTGGGGAAAGAATATCCATCCTTCATTTTGGGGCATTAAAGGGTCCATCTATACATTTTGGGAGTATCCTTTTTTCATCTTTTTTCTCCTTTATTCATTTTTCCGGTTCTTTTCCTGCCTCCTCCTCCTCCTCTCCTTCGTCGTCATCGTCGTCATCATCGTCATCGTCATCATCATCATCGACCGCACTGTCCATGTCAAGATCAACATCATCGTCTCCATCAGCAGCGTCATCCCAGGCGCCCTCGCCAACCTCGACCTCGCCTTTGATGTCCCACCGATCCCCCGCCGCCGCGGCACTGACATACTTGACAAACCTCAGGGTGCCCTGATCGCGGAGCACGATGCTGAATTTATTCCAACTGGCCGCATTAGTAAACAGAATGCCGTCGTCCTCATCGTCGCCCATCGAGGACCGGTAGATGGCCGGATCGTAGGCCGAGGCCTTTCCCACACGGGGCAGGGGCTTCGAGGATGACGATGTCTGGGCAGTTCCTCCGGTCGTCTCGGTTTCTTGGTTTGCGTCTTCTTCCTCATCGTCGTCGTCGCCGGCCATGTAGACTTCTTCACCACCAAATTCCATGCCTTCGGACGACGAGACTTGGACTTTGGAGGGTTCGGTCTCGACTTCGGGGGCTGCTCTCGACTTGGCCTTGCCTTTCTCGCCGTTCTTGTGGGCCTGCTCGTGTCCGTTCATAGTCTTGCTGCCGTGGTGGGGAGCTTCGTCCGCCTTGTCTCCCTCATCCCGCTCCCAGCCCGAGCTCGGAGTCATAGAAATGGTAAACTCCAATTGCGGCTGAGATCCGACAAAGGGATTCGCCAACGCGTAGTCCTGGCCGCGCCGGAACCTCCGCGCTGTGGCATTCTGGCGGACCAGCGTCTTGGTCTTCAGACCGGTGATCAGGGCGAGCCACTTCTTGAAGGCGTGCGAGTGCAGCAGGTCGGTCAGGATGCGCGAGATGGGCGTGTGGTCGCGGTGCAGGGCCTCGGCGCCTTGGAGGTAGGTGAAGCGGTGTTTTTGCGGAGGGCGCGCAACGGCCCAGTGCGACGGGTGGCCTTTGGATTTCGATGATAGAGACCCGTCCGGTGCCGTGCCGCCACCGGCTTCGACGGCCGTGATGTAGGCTTTCAGCTCGGCGGCGAATTTGGCGTTGAAGAACTGGTCGAGTTGCAGCATGGACAATTGGACAAACGCCGACGACACGTCGTCGATCATGTCCGGCGTGAGATAGCTCGGGGTAATGTAGTGCAGCAGGAAGGTCAAGTCCTGCTCGGTCAGCAGGTCGTCTTGCGTGTCCTGGTCGTCCCCCGGGTCGAGCTCCGTGCCCGCCGCGTGGCTGTCCATGACACGCCGGGGTTCGTCGAAGTGGCGGAAGATCAACTGCGGCTCGTCGAACTCGTTGGCGGCGCCCTTGAGCTGGGCCAGGCTGGACCTCTGCGCCTGCGCCTGCTCGATGCCTTCCTCGAACCCGTCCTCGCCTTCCTGGGGGATGTGGAACCATCCGCTGACGGCCATGCGGATGCGGCCTCCGTCGGCCTCGGGATGGGGGCCCGCGTAGACCTCCTCGACGTCGTGGTAGCTCTCGCCCGGGCGCACGGCGAAGAAGCTCAGCTGGCCAAAGGCCGGGGGCACGTTCAGGCTGTGCTCGGCGAGCGGCACCTTGATGTCCTCGCCCGCCATGTTCTTCTTGGGCTCCGTGGGAAACAGTCGGAGCCCGCCCCCCCACTCGGGCTGCCACGGATGGTCGGGATCCGTCAGGTATAGAATGTAGCTGACTCTTCTGCTCCCGATCACGTCGTCGTGACACAGCAAGTAGCTCCCCGGCGTGTAGACGTTGACCGCCATGTCCGTCTTCGTGCCCGACACCTTGCCTGCGCCCGTGACGGCCGACACCCATTCCCGGAAGTCGGCGCTGTACAGGGCATCGCGGAGGCGGACGAGGCTCGGGAGGTGCTGGAGGGACTCGGCGTCGAGGTTGGACAGGTTGGCGAGGTCGCCCGACTGGTGGATGCGGTAGATGTCCGTCTCCTTCAGCGTGAAGTGGACGTGGCTGATGATCTCGCTCCGCACCGACCGGAGGAGGGACTCTTGGATGAGCGAAGGGACGACGGCATGAGGATAGGGGCCCGAGGTGGCGTAGCCCTTGCGGAACGATTCACGCGTGTCGGGCTCGAAGAGATCAGGGCGGAAGGCCGACTTCGCAGCCGCCACGGTGGAGGTGGGAGAGAGATTTCGCCTTTTGAGAGGTGGCTCCTCGCCGGCATGTTGGTGACGCTTCATTTCACCCCAGTCAAGACGTGTATGGAGGAGAGATGGACGTGGAAGCGGTGGAAGGAAAGCAGGAAGACGTGGGAAAAATATCGAGGTGGCTGACACAGTGACTCTGGCTGTGGAGAAATTTATATTTTTGAAGAATTCATTAATACGCAGTACGACGTCGTGCATCTGGCATCACACCACACGCAATCCTCGACTCCTATCGACAGGCTCCATCTCAGATGATATTACCGAGTCTGTAGCTAGCACTTGATCCCCAACACTTGATCCCTAACCCTTGATCCCTAGCACTTGATACCTAACACACATAGTCCGTCCAAGGGGTATTCGTGTTCCGTCACCTGAACTCCTTTCATAGTGCTTCTTCAATACCATCGTCACTCATACCCAGGGTCATGTCTGGTCGAGCCAGGTTGCCCCCCCGGGTGTATCTACCAAACTCCCAGTGCTATCTTTCAACCCGCCCACCTCGCCGTAAATCGGAATCACTCTTGCCGCCACAGGTGCCTAGCTTTTGTCCTTGTCCTTGCTAAATAAACCAAAGGGTTTGTGAAATTTCGTCCGTGGACTCGATGCCGGGGAGGGAGACCAGGAGCCGGTGGCGCTGGCAGGAGCGAGAAGTCCATGTCCAGCCGAGTCCTCGTCTTTGACCATCATGCTACGGCGGGGCCCCAGTTTCGCCAGGGAACTGTCAATTCGTTTCTCCGGGCCCTTCGGTGGTCGAGCCGCACCACCCGAAGCCATTTCGGCCGGTCGATGACTCGCGTCCCAGTTCCGGAGAGGAAGATCCGTCGTCGGGGCCGGGTCCTCGTCGGGGAGAAGCAGCTCTTGAGCCTCGCCGGCGAGAAACACGGGATCGAATGAACCGGCTGCATTCTTCGTCGAAGTCGGAGCCGAGGATACCAGAATAATGCGTTGCCGCTGGGATGCATTCTTGGCTCCGACCGGCATGGCGCCAGCGGCGGGTATCGACGGCGTCACGGGAGATGCCTCTTGTGGTGTGCCAGCGGGCGACGCCGAGTGCGTGGGGATGGCGTCGATTCGTGGGGTCGTTGGGACCTGCGTCCAAGGTGGCGGGCAAGCCGGGGCCTCGGATTTGGCTCGCTTGGGATCCAGGTCGCTGCCGTCGGGGAATGTTCCCGTGGAGATGATGTCTCGCATATACGACGGTAGTGAAGGAAGACTCTCGGGCAGGCTCGCCACCGAAGGACAGGAGAATGACACGGACCGAGAGGACGAGTGTCGGGGCCGGGCTGCACCAGCGTGTTCGGGTCGTTGTTGGGACGCCAAATCGCCTGATGAATTGACCGACGGGGTGTAGAATTTGGAGGGCGTCGTGGCACTGTGCCAGCCACTGGAGTGGCCATGGCTGGGGAACGAGTCGCCGGTCGAAATCGAATCGCGGCTTCGCCCTCGTTCGGTCCCCTTGCTGCTGCCATCGGAGGAGAGCAGGGAGCCGTGCTTGGAAGCCTTGGCCCGTTCCTTTGCCCTCTTCTCCCGTTGCTTGACCGACTTGGGGATGCCGTCCCACTTGGAGTTGACCTTGGGCACATGCTGCGGCATCTTCTCCAGCCGCACATTGGGGACGTGGTTGGGGCGCGTCGAGCCATGCTGGGCCACCATTTGCGCAGCGACCTGGTTCAGCGCGACCTGGGTCGGCTCCCTCACCTGGAAGAGGCTGCCGAAGAACGAGGGTTTCTTCTTCTGCACCGGTGGGGGTGATGGGAGCCCCGTGTCGTGCTGGGCCTGCGTTGCAGATTGGGCGGCCTGTCTGATTTGTCGAATACTCAATCGAGGGGTGTCTTGCGACGTCGTTGATTCGTCGTCATTGATACCCTGAGCCATGTCGCCTGGTCGGGCACCTGAAGCCACGGTTTCAGGACGGTGGCTTACATTCCTCGGTTCGCGCAGGGGAGCGTTCTCGTCAATTGGCGGGATGCTCTGGTCGAGACCGGCATGCTGGAAGTCTGATCGTCGCGGGCTCCCTCCTGCGTTTTGCATGGCAGGAACGACAGAAGCGGACGGTGACGCGGAGCGGCCTTTTATTGCCGGGTCATGGTGGAAGGGAGGCGGTCAGGATCGGCCGACGGAGGGAATGTCGCTTGACACTTGCAGACGGCAGGAGTGAACGTGCACTGGGTGACGGGGACGTTGGCGACTGGGGTATGACAGATGTCAGACGTGAGGAGGAGCCCACGCAGTGTCGGATCGGCAGCGTAGGTGTTGTCGTCGAGTGGGTGCGGGAGCGAAAGGAGCAATTCGCAGGACGAAAGCAGAGGTCGAAGAGATGAGCGACGGCGGAGGGGCATCCGATTACAATGAGGGTTTAAGTTGACCAGAGACGAGGCCGACGAACGCTAGATTGTTGACACTGGGGTGACTCGTTCCATCACTTGACAGCTTGACTCTGGGGACGCGGAAATGACGACGGCTCTTGCCGGACCAGGAGGCGACAGGGAGGCACCGAGGGCACGGGCATCACTCGTGGAGGCTGAGCCAGGAATAATAAGTACTGAGTACCAGTACAGCCAGGTTTGCGAGGGAACCCTCAGGATGGAGATGAGGGGGAGACGGGGGGGAGACGAGAGTTGGCGAGAGTTGACTAGGGGAGCGGTCGAGGCGCAGGCTGGATTGGCCCGGCGAGGCACGGTGGGACCCAACGTGTGCCGAGAACACGTAAAAGAGACTGAGAGAGGGACTGAGGGAGGGACTGAGGGCGAGGGACAGACACCGAGAGGGACCAGTGCGACCAGTGTGACCACGAGCAGCTGTCTCCCGAGTCGAGAGAAATCTTCCCAGCGCGTCGACCGAAGCACAGGCCACTGTGCCGCCGCCTGTCGCTTGTGCCTGTCGCCTGTGCTTGTCGTGCCTGTCAAGCGCTGCAATGGCCTGCTGATTGGCCGCGGATGCCTGGACCTGTCCTGTCCTGTCGTGTGCTGTCGTGTCCTGTCGTGTCCTGTCTTTGTTCCACGCGATCCATCTCTTGGAGGCCGCCGGCGCTGTGATTGCAGGTCAAGCACATGGCGCGGGCGACCTGGCGTCACGTCACGGTTTGGTTTACCGGGAACACGATTGTTTTGCGTCCGTGCCTCGAGCTCGTCGTCCTCCGCCCTGGATCCTTCGGTGAGGCGAGAAATGACTGAGTGAGAAGCCGCTCATTGGGTAGCCCTGTGATTGGAGTCCTTGAGTGGCGCTCTCCCGTCTTTGTTGGGCTGGCTCGGTACCGGTTACAGAGGGCATCATCCGTAGATATCCCCATAGAAATAGATCTCGGGCGCTGTTCCACCCGGAGGCCGTCGTTGGTGTGTCCCTGGCTTGGGTTGGTGTGGAATCAGTCGGACGCTACTAATCTCAACTAACAAAGACCTCGGTCCTCTAGGCTCTACTGTGTAGCTTTCGAGCTCGCTCGGCCCCTAGCTGGCTCGCCAATCGAGTCACTAGTCCTGTTTGTGACACCCCAACGACGGCCTCTATGTGAATGCGGGTCCGTCTCTTGACTTTTTCAGCCGGCCTTGTCCCTCCTGCCCGTGAATTTCTGTGAAGTTTGCCGCTAGAGCATCACGCCGGCCGGTCGTAGGTAGGTGGGTAGGTAGGTAGGTGGAAGGGCGGCAGCTACAGGGCTACAGGGCTTGCGTATGTCGGATGTCGGTGGGGAGGACGACTGCAGAGAAGACGAGGGAAACTGGTGAGCCACGTGGCGACTCAAAGGTGCTGAACTCTGGTCGACAGATCATCGAAGGTGGCGCCAAGTTGGTGAAACCACCTGGGCGGCACAAGACAAACAGGATGGCAACAGGGAAAAAAAGAGTTGCAGGGCACGTGGCAGGGTTTGCTCTCAGAAAGGGACGGATGGAGGATGGATGGAGGATGGATGGTGGATGGATGGTGGATGTGGATAGTGAACCTAATAATGTGCATACGAGGAGGACTCCCACTTGGACTCCGTACTGGATACTACTGGCGTGTACTGGGTACTTACTGGGTACAGATGGGTGGAGAGGAAACGGGGTTGATCGGAGCTGCTTGCCTCAGTTGGGGTGCCTGGGCCCTGCAGTGGCCTGCAGGCTGCAGTAGCTTGTGATGTGGCCCACTGGCCCCTCGGCCCAGGCGGGGTGGGGGTGCCTAAGAGCCGACCACCAGGCACCACCAGGCACCACCAGGCACCGCAGGCACTGCAGGCACCACAGCGACCACAGGCACCGCTGACCCCCAAGTGGCTCTCCGTCAGTCGCGGGGTGCGAACTCTCGCCTAAGCTGCCTATTAGGGTCGCTGAGACATTAAATCAACACCCAACTCCAAAGACCCAACACCAACACCCAACATCTAACTTAGCAGGCAGCAGGCAGCAGAGAGCAGAGAGCAAACAACAAACAACAAACTACACACCCGGAGAACAGACATCAGACAACAGAGAACAGACAACGACACCCATCATCCAGAACCCGCGACGACGTCCTCTCGTCCTCTCGTCCTCTCCTCAGAGTCTAGTCTGCCCCCCGGCCAGATCCTGCGCCTGCGCCTGCGCCTGCGCCTCTTCCGCACCCGATCCGTTGTTTGACAAAGTCTCGCCCACCTCAGACCCAAGCAAGGCCTTTACCATCCTCCCATCCTTCCATCCTCCCATCCTCCCATCTCCCACCTCGTCGACTTCTCCCATGCCAGACCAGAGCCCCACTCCACCCCATGCCACCATTCAGCCTTCGCCCCCAGCAGCAGCCGCCGCCGCCGCACCCGCAGCCGTACGACTCAAGTTGGTCATGCCTGACAACGCCAACGCCGACTCTAGCCTGCACCAGCACCAGCCTCCTACAAGCCCTATCCAACCCCAAGACCCTCATGAGCACGAATCTACCGGGAGTCCGGAACGACCAAGCTATTCGCCTGTCACACCCACACTGTCTCAATCCAGCCTGCCGACGGAAGACGACGCGCACCCAGAACAGCCACCGTCACAATGGATCGACGATCCAGAAGGCTTGCCGGTCAGCCTGGATGACAATGCCGATGCCATCGCCTTGAGAGCGGCCATTTCCGTCCTCCAAGTGCAACGCCAGCAGGCCTTGCAGGATATGCGTCATCTCGACAGAATGAAGCGTGCCGCCCTTCAAGATCCCCAACAGTTTGTCAAGGATCTCCACGAGGGGAGACTGAAGACCGCAGGGGCCGAGCCCGACGATGTTGAGCCTGACGATGTCGACCCTGCCGTTGGCCGCAACCCGAGACCAGATGCCTCCACCTTTGGCAAATTCCCGCGCCCTCAGAATGTCGTGCGCTCCCCGGCCGTCGAGTGGGCCAAATATCACATCGTCGGCGAGTCGCTAGATCGGATGCACGAGATCCAGCGGAAATACCCTGGCCTAACTCAGGAAATCGCCGACGGCCCAAACCGCCCCCAGCCGCATGCCGTCGCTGCCCCGTATCATCCGTTCATGGACCAGCTAGAAGAGGTAAAGACCGTCTCGAAAGACACAAAGCCAAGGTCCTGAGTACGTGCCGATGGCATGTACAGTATTGCACAGGCGCCATTTTCATCGTATGCATGTCCGGTCCCGCAATGGGCTTGTACATCCGGAATCATGTTAATCCGCTGTATATCGAACCACCAATTTAGACAGGTAATCTGACCCCGGTCCAACATAGCCGGATAAATGGGGACAAGAGATCCAGTTGGTATGTCCAGAGACACCTTCGGTACCAGACGGGCCCTGTAAATGTGATGAGACATCTCTGGACTTGGCCACGGAGGTCAAGACACAGACAAGAGGTCATCTCTCCGTCTCTAAGCAGGAAGCAGAAGTGCAGACAGGTAATGACCCTCCGAGCTTCGGCGGTAACACGCACGGACGGAGGCAAAGAGTCACGTTTTTCGGAATTGGAATGAGTGGACGGCTCTACAGTGATATCTGAGTCTCAGCACGTCTGGTGTGCATTGCTTGCTATGCTCTCTGCTATCAATAATCTAACACGACTGACTATTCAATGGTTTCCTCGTCCATCCCCTGAGGTCCTAAGCCGCACCGGACAGGCATCGCTCATCTGTCAATGAAAACCCAGTGGTCAAGGAGCTGCGAACTTGAACAACATGTCGCTCCACTCTTTGGTCTGTGGCAGGAATGAAGCCCGCTGGATCAAGTCGTACTCCTGACAAAGCGGGCAGCGAGGACCACATCTGATGGCCGTTTCAGTCGCCATCCCAGTCCGAGCCAACAGCTCATTTCCTGCCCAGGGCCCGACGTTGTGATGGTCGAATGGGCTGATGTACTGGTTGCAATAGTAGCACAGTCGGAATCCCAGCGGCATCCAATCCTTCAGGCGAACGAGCATCTGCAGACGATGGATCTTGGTGGTTCGAGCAGGTCGCGGGAGGAAAAAGTACGATCGGCCCTTGCGCGTGACCTTTCGTTGCTTGATGATTTCGTACGTCTTCGCATGGCTCTTGCATGTCAGTGCCAGCGCCGTGCGGTCGGCCGCCAACGGGAGCGCCTTCCAGATTTCGTGCACTATCTCAGTGGGAAGCTTGTGGAGAGGGTCCATGACTTGGGCGACCATGTTTTCCTCAGAGCGGATCTGGAAACTTGTCAGTCGTCTCCTATGGCAAGGAGGTCACAGTGGCCCTTACTCTGATGATCGGTTCGCGGATCTTGTATTTGATGCGACGGTAGATCTTCTTCTGCTTTCGGAAGAAATCATGGGTCCGCTTGATATCTCTCTGGAGCTTTCCGATGCGGATAAGATCCAGCTGGGATCTATGTCGTGTCAGTTGCAAGCCAAGAATGTCAAAGAGATGGATGGCTTTGCTCACAGTGATGGAGGCATGGCGAAGGTGAGGAAGAAGGAGCACGTCTGTCACCGCGGTGTGAGGAAGAACGGGCGTTGATGAGCTCGATGGAAGAGACAAAGGAGAAAGAGACGGGTCTGTCCCTGATGGCCCCGGAGTCGCCACCGGAAGATGAGCTGGTGGTGGAGGTGACGGTGAGGGAGAGAGAGACGGAGAGAATGAAATGATCGTGGGCCCTGGTATGCTAGAACAGCGCCAAGATCAACGCCGAGGGCTATTCAACGCCGAGACATGGCTATCCAGATGCCAGTGCAATGGGACGGCGCCGACTGAGGAAGAGGGCGCGGCTGAAGGCGCGGCTGGTGTTCTTTGGTCTTCTCATCCGAGCCACATCCAAGCCGCGACCACGACCGACCGGGAACTCTCGCCTCCTAGGACAGTGGAACTGGAGAAAAGAACCCGTCCGGACAGCTGCTCCGACCTCTTCTGTCCGCAAACTACAATGGAGGACATGCCCACCATCGAAATACAACACGCCTGGGAACTTGATCGACTCTGCCGGGCCACAACTCCATCGTTCAGCCTCGCTGTTGCAGCCTCATCACGTGCGAGGCTGATCCTATCAGCACGTGATCTCCTATGTGGAGTCCACCAGTGACGTCAAGCACGGACCCCAAAAGCTTGTCTATCTTCATCTCCATCTCCTATCTCTATCTCTCTGGTGGAAGCCAGATATAAGATTCTGTCCAGGGTGACTTGGAAAGTCCTTTCTCTGTCCATTGCCTTGTCCCCTTATTCAGATTGACAAGACAGACACACGCACCACCGCTGGACGCATGTGCACACCTCAGCACGGCAATTTCCTGACGCTGCCAAGACGTCAGTCATCGCCCAGCACCCCAGCCTGTGCCAGAGCAACCGACTTTTGCGCGCCAAAAGGACCAGAGACATCTCAGCAGGGCCAAACCCTAACCTAACAATAGCCAAGAAGAGAAACGAGGAAGCCCCTGTACTTTTGCGTTCTGATTTCTCCTGAAGTCAGCAGAACCGCTCCCAACCCACCAACTTCTTCCAGACCCCCGTGTCCAGAAAACCCCCGGTCCTTCAGTGTATCTTCCGTTTTGAAATCCCCCCCAAGCAACAAAAGCAAACGCATGTATCAATCCCCAGCCCGCGCCTCATCCCTGCCCTCTGAAAAGGCCATTATCTCCCCAAGCCTCTCCTCCTCCTCCTCCTCCTCCTCCTCCCACCCATCCTTCAACCCCATGGAACACCGTCCCCCCCATGCCGTGCTCTCTCAACACGGCGTAGCCGCCACCGCCCAACCCTCGTCTCTAGGACCGGTGTCGCGTGGGTCCCCCACAGACAAAGCGACCGCCTCTTCCAACACCCCAAACACCGACTCCTCCGACAAAGGCGACAGCACCATGGATGGGCCACAGATCCACATCCTTGGTGAAAGCGAGGTTGCCCGCGCCCTCCGCTCCCGCGGCCGCGGAGGGCGAGACAGCTCGGCCGAGGAGTTGACCCTCAAAGAGCAAGAGCGAGAGCGAGAGCGAGAGCAAGAGTATCAGCGTCAACATCAGCGGGAGCAGCAGCTACATCGCCAACTGGAGCTGGCGGGTAGGGAGCTGGACGAGGACTGGACCGGCGCCAAGGTCGACGTCGCCATCGCTCTTACTGATGGCCGTCAGGGCCGCGAGACTGCCGATATTCCCAAGGTTGTGCTTGCTGCTGAGGGATGAGGTTGTTTGTTGGCGTGTGTGCCTCCCTCGTCTGGTTTGGTTTGGTTGTTGGATGCTATGGATGGACGGACAGGTCAGCTGAGGGATGAGTGGATGGGTGGATGGATTAGTGGGTAGCTGGATAGGTTGATGAAGGCACCAGATGAGATGTAACCTAGATGCGGACCCAGATGCCATCAACAGGTCCCTCCCTTGAAGGACACATTTTGTTTTGTTGTGGAGTGGTCATGGATTTAGGACTTTCCATTTCGGTTTGGTCGAGCCACCCTCTATCCATTCAGACTGCTCCCAATGTGACGGGCGATCGTGATCGTGATCGTTGATATTAGTAACTGGTGATAATGGTGACCTGTGATAATTACAATGACTCGTTCCGCTCACCTTCACAAAGTCCTCCCCCACACCGGGCAAGGCTGTCAAGCCATCCAACCTGACCTCCATCAAGAAATAGTGCACACTGTCAAGCCATCCAAGCGGACCTCCATCAAGGAATATACAGTGTACCTCCCAGTCCACAACCAGTCATTCATATTGTCTATTATTCTTTTTCTTTAACCCTCAAGTGTCGAGATCAATCAAACAGCCCCAATTCGCCGGATCCGGCCAAGCCAATTAAGAACCATCACTACTATCTCGACCATGAATGACTACCGCCGACACAAAGACGGTGACAAAGACAGACAATCCATTTGCACAATTGCAATGCAACCCGTCACTAGAATTGGCCATGCGCGCGGCTTGAATGCCACTTTCCAGCTGTGTTGCGCGCCCATTCTCGCCACCTACACCATGTCACCTCACCCCCCTCAAACCGCTGCTGCTGCTGCTGCTGCTGCTGCTGCTATTGCTGCGGCTGTCTGTTTGTTATTTAGTGGCTGATTGATACATTCGGTGATATCAAACTAAGGCGGCTAGGCTGATGACTTACTGTCGTCCTTTGGACTGTCATCCCTCAGAGTGTCGTCCTTTAAAGACAATCTTTCTTCAAGTGTCGTTCTTTAACGACGTCTTTCTTTAACGACGTCTTTCTTTAACGACGTCTTTCTTCGCGTGTTGGTTCCCCGAATTCAATTCTTTCCTCGACATCTTTGCAAGGTAGGAGCGGCGAAAGCAACCAAGTGAAGAGAAGCAGAAAAGGCCTTGACGGACGAATATAGATCGGATCCAAATCGAATCTACAATCGGATCCAAATCGAATCTACAATCGGATCCAAATCGAATCTACAAAAGAGACCATGTGTTTCCACACCACCTACGTCTTCTTGACCTGCGGGCACATCAGCATCTCGAGCATTCCGATCGGAACCGAGCCTTGTCTTCGGAACTCAGAGCCGGATCTCCATGCCCATCTCAATTCCGACACGACCACGACGACATCGAATCCCCGTCCCGACGACGACCACAAGGGCCATCACAAACCTCACGCTTCGACTCATGCCTCCAAATCCAGCCCAGAACCTCGATCCATCTGCAGCACCTTCAAGACACATCCTCTCCACACATTCAGCATCAACGCCCTCTGCATTCCCTGCCAAGATGAGCGTGACGCCCGCCTGGAGCTGTTCGAGATATACACCCGCAGTGACGTCGAGGAGAGGATCTTACTGAGATCTGCCGAGCGGAACGAGGGCGGGGGCGTGAAGAGATTGTTCCGCGCCCCGCCGACGGGCTTGTTGGCGTTAGGGTTGGGCTTGTTCAGCGAGAACGGTGCTGGTGCGCAATTCGTCCCGGGAGGGACGTCCGTGCCAGAGAGTTGTGACACGGCCGCCAGGAGTCGTGGGCGGAGCAGTGCACATGGAGCAGCCGCGGTGGCGAAGGCGACGCCAAAAGAGATAATGGACAGGGCTGCCAACGTGGGGCTGGACGGCTTCATTGCCGGATTCGCATGGAATGTGCCTGATGGGTTGGAGGGGGCCTTGCCGACCATCAGGACGAGGTTGGACTCGACGCGCCCCATCCCCAGCGTGGATGCGGTTGCAAACTTGGCTGCTCCGAGATTGTCGTTTGCTGCCCTGGCTGGGAGTCCGTCTACTTCTTCTGTTGGTTAAGAGACGAAAGTCTTCAATGCCCTAGGCAAATGCATGGTATTGGGGGGGAAACTGATGACGGAAAATCGGTCTTCGGCGTCGTTTGACAGCACATGCCAACTATATCGGAAACCCATTGGTGCAAACATTGGCTTGTATCATGGCATGGTGATTCGATTTATAATTCATAGTTCAGACTTCAGACACTCTCCTCATCCGTCCCCCATCCCCATCCTCTGAGAGAGGAGCTATGACGGCTCTGGGCATTCGACACGCCCTGGTCTCCTCTTTGCTTCCACCAATCGAATACACACAGCCAGGGGAACAGGGTGGTGATACTTACCCACCACCATCGCTTGTGAGAGCTGGTAGGCCTTGTAGAGCGGGCCGGTCTGGTAAGGCTTGGGGCTCTTCCTCGTCTGTTAGATGACTGGGTGGTCGTTATCGTCGTGTGGGACGCCTGACGGTGTCTGAGTGTAGACATATCCCGTCGGATGGCAGAGCGGGAACGAGACCGAGACCGAGGCCTTCTGCGTGCCCGACGCCTAGCATCATCATTCGAATTCGAGTTCGAGCTTGAAATCGACTCGTCGGCTGCATCCTTGTTCTTTCTGTGAGGAAGCCACTGCATCAAGACAAGCAACCAGACTCGGCCCAGATTACATGCACCGATGATCAGAGGGATGAATTGTCCGGCGCTCGCGACGAGTTGTTCAACCCGCTCACCCGTCACATTGTTGAAGATGAGGGTGTATTCGATCTCGACGATGGAGAAGACGATCCAAAGGAGATTGGACAGCGTTGTCATCAATCGGAGCCAGAGCGGCCTGAAACAAATTTCATGAGCACCCGTAGCAGTTCTGCCAGGCACAGATTTGCGCCAGAGGGGTTAGGCTGAGAAGAGGAAAGGATGGACATACAGATTCACAGGCCAGGGCTCCACTTTGGCGATGTGCTCTCGCAATCTCCACTTGGAGGAGCCCCGGGCTAGCATTTCAACGACGAGCCTGACGGTTGCCGCAACCGCGGTCAGGAACATGGCGAAATAGAAAGCGCCACAAATGGACGAGAACACTAGGTACAGACGGGTATACAAAGGGTCGGCGACGCTACGAGCGCCAAGCAGCCACAGTTTCAGCCCACCACATTGTTGGCGGAGATTGCACCGGGGCAGAAAGACAGGCATGCCCCAGCTCCAGAACCAGATACCGTAGGCGCAGATGGCGCACATCAAAGCGAGACGGTAATGTGTGCCCCAGCCGCCGAAGTTGCGACGGTTCCGGGGCCGGTTGTCGCCGTAGACGCTGGTGCGATACCCCCAGAGGCTCATGACGCTGAGCAGGTATCCGAAGCACAGCTGCAGCAGAACCAGTGCATCAATGACGCGAATCTGGCCCGAGACCGAGTAGTAGGCGGTGATGATGGCAATGGCCGTCAGGAAGATCGAGTTGGTGTCCAGGGACTGGCAGATCTCGTCTTCGTCGCGCAAGAGATTGTTTCCGAACCACGAGGCCAGCCATGACATGTAGATGCCGGCCCGGACGCCCACGCCGTAGAAGTCGCCGTCGCCGTGGATGCTGCAGTCGGATTCTGGGCCGGTTGCGTCACGACACTTGTCAATGATGTCGCCGAGGATCGAGGTTGCGATCGAGGGGGCGGAGAGTAAGCAAAGCACCAGTGTCAATATCCAAAGGAAACGCGAGTACGGATACTGGGGAGTCATGTTCCATGTGTTTCACAAGATCGAACGGCAAGGTTGGTGAGTAGACCACGAATCTCGCCATGAATGATGAATGTTAGGAGCTAGGGGGTTCCTTTCCTTTCGCTCAGCGCCTGCTGAATTAAGGTTACGAGGTCAGGAATCGACCTTGACTCGATTGAGATAGGAATGCCATGGTGTGGGGTGGCAGGGGATGGCAGGTCTGACGTGGCTGGGAGTGAAGATTAGGTACGGGGACGAAACCGTGTCCGGAACACTTCTATCAACATCAACCCGATTACCTAGATGGTGTCAAGGTTCGCGGGGGGAAACAGTCGAGGCTCTGTCGGGCTGGGTGGAGAGGGTTCAACTGCACGTGACTCTGATCCGAACCGCAAGTCGAAGACAAGCAAGAATACAGGCTCGAGAAACGCGCAGATCGCTCGAGTTGTTTGTCTGTCTGGCGAGAGAGAGCCCGAGAGTCTGAGAGCCTGAGAGTCTTCAAGGTAGGGAGAAGGATAGATAGCCATTGATATGGCAGATTGACCACATCCGGGCCACCAAATCGGTTCTCTTCGTCTCCACGGGGTATGCATATTTTCACACCGAAAACATTGATCTCACGATTTTGACCTCATGTGACTCACCAGCTTTGTCCCTAACTAGCAGGTTGCATCCGTTGACATTCTTTTGCATCAATTGTCGACGCGGGGGTTGCTGAGCAAAGGTTCTGTCCGTCACAGGGAGGAAAGAGTAATAATCGGTACGGAGTACTATGTACCTCTATTACTCGCGAACGAAAATCCTAATTTTCATACACAGTTTGATCCTAGAGGGTGAGCGAAGGCCGCTGTAACCTGAGCTTTAACTGAGTCTTTAGCTGAACATCACTGAGCACTCCCTGAGGGACACACCGAGGGCCTAATCTGACCTCCTAGCAATCGGTATCTGCCCCTCGGCTAGGTACCTGATTCACAGAGATGTCAGGCAGGGAACCTGGCAGACTCCTGCCCTTACGCTGCTGCCTCAATTTCCTTGTAACCTTGACCCTGGCATTTGCGACAGGGTCCGCGGTTGAATCGTAGATCGTATAGCAAGGGATACTGTACAGTGTGTGTGTGTGTGTGTGTTTCATTTACCCTGACCCCTCCCGAGTTGGATCCCAGGTTACGTGATACACATATGCTGTTATGAGTAACAACATAGATTTGTATCTTTGTGAAAGCTGTACCGCCACTGAAATAAAGGTGTGACTAGAGCGGGTCTGCCGCCCTCCCTGCTATTGTAATCGAGCTGTTCGTCCGCTTCTCTTAAGACGTAGCGAGGGAGGGGAGGAAGCGGAAGAGGCCGGAAGAGGATGAGGGGCCGCAGAGGAAAAGCAGCCACACTCAAGTGGGAGACCGTCTTCCGCGCCCAGGGAAGCCCATTAGATCAGTAGGCTAGGTTGGATTGCGGCCCAACATAATACGCCCAATATAAAGGTAGGTAATTATCCTCTGGTACAATCATGAGAGAGTGTCAAGTTTCTCTCACAAAAATGAACAACCCCCCCTTAAGAACTCATTTGATACTATTCAAGTCTTGATTCCGAAAAACCAAGGGCCGGTATATCTAACCATGGCTGTTCAGCTTCAATGGAGCCTCAACGCAACTGTTGACAACGCTATCACGGTAGCCCGAGGAATCTTGGTGGCAGCTACGAGCGACAATGTACAACCTCTTGCTATTATGGCTTGCGAGAGATTTGGCACCACCTTGGCAATGAGCGAGATAGCATGCGACCAGATTGAGAAACACGTCATCAGGAAATCAGATCGTATTACTACGATTTGATTTTTTCATGCGGTGGTGGGTTGGTCACGATCCGATTGCGCGTCACAGCTGGGAAATACACAGGCTGGGATTAAATTTCTAGGCCTGGCGGCGGCACTGTCCTCAATGGATCCCTTCAAATGTGCACCGGGGCTACAGAGGATGATTCAGAACACAGCCAAGGATGAGACACTAATCCCGACTGTCACTCAGCTCCAGGATCTTCTGGAGACTCTTGCCCCGCGATGCCAGTTGTCCGGGTTTGCGTGTTGGAACACCTAGTGGACGCATTTCGTGAGATTGGGCGACTGGGTGATTCGTTGGCAACCGGGGTGACGATCAGGACGACAAGCTGGATTGCCTGGATAGCAGCCTTCACGGAATGGTGTCTCGGCAAGGCCCCCCACATCTTCATAGATGATGGGAGAGATATTCGACCTATCAATAACCGGGACGGATCTTTAGTATCCCTCACCATCTTGCCAAAGGCTCCAGCTGCCTGGCCTTCTTTTGAGGTCTCAGTTCAACATGACATTGACGTAGGAGTGCCAAGACAGCTTGTTGATGTTGATGTTAATGTTAGCCACGGCGGCGCTGTGTTGATCGCGATGCCGCGTATTCAGGAGTACGGGAAGTGGCTACTACGCAACAGGAGATTCGACCGAGATTTGGCGGCAAGAGCTTTTAAAGAAGTCATCCCCTCTGCCCTTCATCAAACGCTCTCTTGCCTGCTTTTCTCAAATCGTTCACCGATGCCCGACCTTCAACTCCACCCGTTTCCAGGCAGGCAATGGCAGTCCGTCTGTGACATACTATGCATAATGTTTGAGTATGAGCGGTTGGAATTCCCTCCACTCCAAAAGAAGATTCTGATCGCCGAGTATCCAGTCACTAAGGAGTTTCTCAAGTCACGGCGGGAAGTGTGTCCCTGCTCCAAATGCAAGATTACAGGGGACCCCACAGGAGGAACTTTCTCAAGCTGTGAGGTCGACTTGTTCTACTCCAATCTGTCAGTCATTGTCACAGATATACTCGCTCTATCGCTGTTCAACTACCCGGATAGGCTGCTCGTTAGGGCGAACATACCTCAGCACACCCCTGGTCGTGACGCACTTCCCGGACAGGTCATGCGTATTCTGAGGACTGGGGAGACGAAATCCAGCAGTATCCACCACTTGCTCGACCACGCTTTGGCTCTAGCTGGTCACGATATCAGTCTGCAAGTTATCAGCAATGAATGGGTCATGTCTTGCCACATGGGGCAAGCAGTTTGGCCAGCTATATTTGACACACAGGTCATTGAGAAATATGGCTTCTTGGCTTTAAATTGGGCTCCTGGCGATTTGAAATACCAAAGAGCAAGCTACAAAGTGGTGAAGGGGTTGGGAAATTTCAACGGCCAATGGACCGTCGTCCAACAGCCCCTTCCAAACCCAGTCCTTCGGCCCCTCAACCTATTTCCACACGTCAAGATGACCTTCAAAGTCGCCATCGGGAATAAAGAGCTTAACGTCGGCTTAGGGCTGGACGGCATGGATGAGTTCTCGAGCTACACAATATCTCCAGTTCAAGTTCTGAACAATTTGTCCAAAGCCCTCATCCTCGAGGCCTGTTCACACGATCCTGGTGCAGAATTGTCGGAGCCAGACATGTTCTGTGATTACATGAAGTATCCGATATTCGACATTGCACCTGAGGAATTGCGGATGGGTCAAGGTGTTATTCGCACTCGTGTCATCGGTGTTGATAGCCATGACAGCCTGCGACTATTCTCTTGTGGAATCATGCCGTTACAGTTGGTTGTTCGGAAACATGCCTGTCTATCTTGCTGTCTTTCTGTGTGTAGGCAGACTGGTTGTCGCGTTTTGGTTCTGTAACAATGCTTACGAAAGTTTTTTATCGAGGGACGAGGCTGGCTAACCTTGAGAGACCTAAAAGTTCTGAAGGCAGGGATGTTAAGATACCCTGTGTAATAAAGAATGTTTGCTGTGACGGCTTAAACCCAGAAGTGGACTCGACGAATGTCTTCGTGGATGACTCAAAAGCCGGGTACTGGACAGTTGGACAATTATCCTAGAAACCTAGTTATAGGGTCGTCGCTAACTACGCTATAGGAGTGGCCCGACTAAGAAGTTTACCAGTAAGTTGATTAGAAGGGGGGCCGGGTTGAGATCCCTCAGTATCTTAAACGGATCCTATCGTCTAAAGTTAACTAAAGTTACTTTAATATTGTGAACAAAGAGGAAGAAGGAAGGCGAAAAGGACGACTCCGGGAGCGCGCAGGGATCGCTCAGGAAGCAGCAGGTGAGCTGAGGGTGGGCAAAGTGGAGAGTGGCTCAGTCACGAGGGGATGGATGATAAGAGACAGGTAATACCCAGTATTTCGCGCGAGACTACCTAGTACCTAGGTACCCAGTAGGTAAATAGGTACTGGGCAGTTCTCCGTACAAGTTGCCAGTGGGCCAATCAAGGCTTGGCAGCATCCCGATTGACGCTAGTCCAGAAACAGAATTGGCCTTGGCGGGCCTGAAGCTGCGGTTCCTTCGCAGTTCAACCTCAGCAAATCACAGTCGACGCAATAGTGAGCTTCACCTCCTGCAGACAGTTTCCCAATTCTCAATTCCAGACCTCGGGTTCCTCTTGAAGAACTTTGGGACACTCTCCTGGCCCTTCAAGTGGAGGTGTGGAAGGTTGACCTCAGTCTCGGCAGAAGAGACCTCCGCCGTCCCCCAGCATCCGTCAAAACCACAACCTCAACCACCGACACATCCCTCAGGCGATCGAGGCAGCTCTCCGCTCACCACCGCACACCCTTGAATTCTCGTCACAATGCCCACCCCCGAGTCCGAATCGTTCCTTGCCAAAAAGCCAAAGGTCGCGCCCACGTTCCAAGGCGTCGACTTCTCAGACAACCAAGCTGTCGCGGATGCGAGAGATGCGATCGTGAGGGAACAATGGGTTCAGCAGATGATGCAGAGATTGGTGGGCCAAGAGATGGGTATGTTCTGTTGATCGATACCGGTGTGAACTCGAACCTGTGCACTTGAAGAGGAGGTTACGTGGTCTTTGCCCCGACTCGATGCGATGGATCTCTGGACAGCACATCGTCTCTAAACAATTAGATGGCGTCTCTCGGCCAAGCAAGTGGAATGAAACGAATGAACGGCTGACGCTCGATATCATAGGAAAATGCTACTCACGCGAAGGAGTCAACCACCTAGAGAAATGCGGGAAGTATAGAGGTACGCCGCTCCCCATGAGCCAGGAGTTATTCATGGACTAAAGGACCATCCTAATCTTTTGCAGAACGATATATCCAACTCCTCAAAGCCAACAAGGAAAAAGGCTATCGTGGCCAACAACAGAACTACGTTCCAGGTGTCGATGGCCCGGCAGGTGGCCCCGAGGTGTTCTCTGATTTCCCCACCGCCCAACAAGCAAAGGGTTCCAAAGGCTCGGATTACCGGCCGGGGAACACTTCCGGCAAGGACGGGGATGTGTTATATTAAAAAGCAAGGACAGTGGACTGAATAGTAGACTGGGAGAAGAAACTGAGAGAGCATGGGGAACCGAGTTGACTTGTACATACTGAATGACGGCCGACTGCCTGCACCCGCTTGCAGATTTGGCGGGAAAAAATGATTCCACCCAAACCACATCCGCTGGATGATGCGCACATCCCCGAAGCATTTTTGCTATGCTCATGGATGATTACACCGACCGAACCCGGCACCCTCAAATCAGTCCGTTATATATGTCCATTTTTGGGTGCGGGAGAGATGACGAAAACACTTGACAGCCATTTTGATATCCTCCTGAGACAATCCTTCCAGGAAAATCACAAAGTCCTCGCCCCCATACCCCTTGACGAACTCGTTGGATTTCTTCGACAAACCTTTAGGGGAATACCTCTACAAGTTCCTCTTCTGCCAAACCACTAATTCCCACCTTCCTTGCTATTTCTCCGAACCTCCTGTGGCTATTCCAGGGTGGTGCCATGTTCGAAATCAACAGGGCGACGTCCCCGAAATTGTACAGCCGGGATCATCTACTGCAAGGCTAACAAACTGCCCTAATCATCGCCACCCGGACGAATGGTATCAGGATGGAAAGAAATTCACAACCTCAAAGACAGCAGAGATAGTCAATACATGTGACACATTTTTCAGCCACATCATCGAAGCCATCTATAACCGGACCATATTATTGTGTACGTCCAAACCAGGAACCCAAAAAACTGTTGATCCAAGGGGTTGGGGAGTTATTAGCCACTCGTGAATACTGTGCAGATCATGATGACCCCTCAGAGGAGCCATGTTTCAAGCCATGTCTATTGGACTTCGATATTCTTTTCACAGAGACCGATAATGGACGCCCCAGTGATAAAAGAAGTATACCGGGGAGGTTTGTTAGTTGATACGGCGGAATGTTTCCTTGAACTTGCAACTCTACTGTAAGAGCTGTTGGGCTGAGGAACAAATCCGATGCCCTGAGCACGAGCCTTGACCAACTACAACTCGACTACGATACGTAGGCAGCAAGAATTGTTGCAGACCTCAGCGCGCAGCGACCAGTCTTTCCAAAGACTCCAGTGGTTGAAGTGTCTTGAGATGGCCAGATGGCAATGATGCCTTCCCCGGATCCGCAGGAGTCTCAATTCCCCAAAAGCGCTTCAGGTGATCCTTGATCACATCGTAACCCACTCCAATGCGTATAATCTCCACGTTTGGTCCACTGAAATCGATCATTGTCGAGCTTCTTCCATGAGAGCCCCATTGGATTAGACCATGATCGACCACAATATCGGCGATATCTAAAATTTCCTGGTTGATATCCTCGACAACATATTTCGTCCCTTTCGGAAAAGCTATTAACTCCTAATTTACGAGAGAAGATCAAGCAAAGATCAATATAACTTACCTGTGCCAGAGAGGTTGGCAGAACTGCCTAACAACGGGAGATCCGCCTCCGTTGCCAATCTGGAGAGCTCATCTTGAAATGAGCCTGCGTTGATCAAGATCGCCAGCGTTCCGTTGACCAGGGTTGCATCCAACGTAACATCATCGATTTGCTTTATGAGAGGATGCTCAGGGTTGTACTTGGCGACAACTGCTAAAGGGAGCCCGAAATCTTGGGTCAAAGCTCGGACGATCTCAGCTCGTTCAGGTTCCATAATGTGCATTTCCTTGTGAAGTTCGTAGCAACCGCCCATGGCGTGTCGTTTGTGCGCTCCACGTTTCTTGGTCGTGAAGATTTTCTCCAGAGCCTGAGTGGTAGAGCTCGAAAGTGCGTAGCCCATGCTCAGGGGGACTATGGCTATTCCCCCGGATTTTAGAACGTCAAAAGCCCGTTTGGCATCTGCTTTGATATCTGGGCCACCCATATTTGCCGAATAGTTCTATATCACCAGTGAATCTGATCCTCACCACCTATGTAGTATTGACAAGAAAAATAAATTCAACCATGCGAAAGTCCGGAATCAACTGAATAACGGTATATGAATACAACACGACGAAATCGAGACGAGCATCGGCGTCGGATATCATCGGGGCTGCTCTTACCGCCGAGACCGACCCGGAGGTAGAAGCAAAATATCGGAGTCCGATTTCGTACACATTAGCCCGTAGCGTTGAAATTAGTATTGAATACGGCACGATCCTAGAGCATAACGATATAGATTCTTGTTTTCAAGAACTCAAGTGAAAAACTCGCTCAGAACTTGTGATCTTTTGCAATGTTTTCAAGGTCAACGTCATTAGACGCTACAGGAGCAGTCCACCTATCTCCAAAACCTTCATTGCCGTAGTTTACCATGGCCTCATAAATACAGAATGTTGGGCATTTGTGATGCTTTAGATGACCAATTCTTGAAACTCCATGTGCTGACCTTCCAAGTTCCAGCCGCCCACCGTTGCCATTGCGACAGACTCTCGGGATGCCCTGTGAGGAAGCGCAGTTTCAACGAGGCTCGTTGACATCATCCTTGCCTATGATCTTTCCTCTATTGGTTTATCTACGGTAGCATTACGATAAATACGAGCCTCATGGCGTTCGTTAGGTTGCAGATGGCACAATCACGAAGGTGCTACGAAATTGAATCCTCCTTTATCTTCGTACCCTCCGCGTGTGCAGATCTGGTCCTCGAAATACCCTGTGGTGCTGGTGCATACTCTATATCTCCTGAGAGAGATGAGACTGGCTCGCCGAAGGCAGGTCAGTTCTCTTTTCAATGTGTCTGGAACATGAAGCGCAAGACAAACCACTAGCTTCCGGTTGATAATGATCTTAACAAACTCAAGAATATACTCTAGTCTTTCCATTAAAAAAAAAAGGAATGTAGAAGCCCTCGGGCTCTGAGTTAAAACCGCCAATCAAAGCAGTCTCATGTATTTACGTCTTGGTGAAATCGTGCAAGAAGTGCTCTTTGTTCCGTTTTGGGTTCCATAGAATGGGAAGATGGTCAGGTCAGGTGAAATGAAGCGATTCGCTTTACCCTGATCGTCTCGAATTTGGGTTATGCTGCCTGCTACCTTGGCTGTCTGTCAGGATTTCTTACATTCACGAAATCTTACAGACTCGTTGGGGTTTTCCAATACTCTCCTTCCACCTGTACAGATCCGTGACTTGAGCAACATTTTTTAGAAGCTAGCTTATCTTCTGTGCCCTGTCTCGTGTACATAGCTTCCCTGAAACTTCCGAACCATCCAAGCTGATCAATCCTCGAGGCTGTCTTATAGAGCATATCTGTAGCTTGGATGATAGTCGCACAGGTCCTCAATGCTTTTAAGAGACTGTTCATCGACTTCTCCTCGGGCTTCGAAGTCTCGAGCGCGCCTATCTTTTTCGGCAT
Organism: Exophiala calicioides; assembly: GCA_001599795.1. Taxonomy (NCBI): domain Eukaryota; kingdom Fungi; phylum Ascomycota; class Eurotiomycetes; order Chaetothyriales; family Herpotrichiellaceae; genus Exophiala; species Exophiala calicioides. Next base: position 5,910,450 of record BCHZ01000001.1, on the reverse strand, counting down.
TTGATTTGGAGCAAATGAAATAGCAGGTTACTGTACACATTGTTGCCAGGGCGTACAACGCCAACGAGACTCCATGGCCCTTGAAGAATCGAGGAGGTGAGTCGTAAACCTGTGTCGCTATAAGGCTGTAAGATTGGATGAATATCTGAACCGCCCAAATCGACGTCGCACGTTTTGTGTAGCCGCCATGGAAAGTCAGATTCCAAGCGGAATTGACTACTAGTCCAGGATATGCTCCCGCAAGCACGAAGCATGCTCCAGCGATTAGGGCGACCTTATTCGTGGTTGCAAGGAGAATGATGAATCCTACCATGCTGGTACAAAGGCAGCCGAGAATTACCCCAGCCTTGTGGTTGAGGTGGTCGGATACAAAGGCAACCGAAACGAGCGTAGCAATCCCAAATGTATATGGAATCATGGAATAAAGCTGAGTCTTGACGGCAGAAAACCCGAACTCCCGGATGAAAGTGGGCAGAAAGACAGAGAATGCTCCGATGCCGATACCCTGAGCACCGATCATAGCAGAGCCGAGATAGAGCTTCGGATCCTTGAGAGCGACCAGGATTTGAGGGTAACGTGGGCGCCCTTCGCTACTATTTTGACCTGTGATGAATTGTCAGATGTCTGAATATGGGGCGAAGCTATGAAGCGGACATACTTGCTCGCATTCGAGAGGTGATGAGTCTGCGCTCGTTTTCATGCTTAAACAAGAAGTGCCCATTTTTCGCCACAGTATCTGGCAACCCTGGAAGAAGAACTATGACGATCAGGGCAAAAAGAATAGTCACTGCGCCCTCAATAATGAACAGCCACTGCCAGGAGTGATATCCGTCGGCATTGTTGAGGTTCTTTTCGAGACCCCAAGCGATGATGCCGCTCAGAGCTCCTGCGACAGGGCTCATCCCATAGATGGCAGCTTCAGGACAGATGTTAGTGATGTAGAACTCAATCGATGAATTGGAACCGGGGCTGACCTATCCTCAGTGCCAGCTCTTCTGGTTTATACCAAATGCTAACGTAAAGATAGGCATTGTTGACAAACCCTTCGGCGATACCGATCAGAACCCGTAGAACCATGACGGCAGCATAGCTTTTAGCCGATGCAATCGAGCTGGCGAACACGCCAAACAGTAGCACTGCCCCTCCAATGACGAATCGTGGGGGCGAGACTCGAAGCAGCAGTCCAGCAGGCAGCTCGATGATCAAATATCCAAGGACTGCCGAGCGTTAACGTCAGTGTTGTAAAGTTCGGAAAGCTCAAGCATACAGAACATCATCAAACAATTGTAGAATTGCTGACTGCTTAGTCCAAGATCTTTCTGCATGCCCATGACGCGAGCATTGCCTATTTGGCCTCGATCCTATACTCTGGTCAGTAAGATAGTTCCTCCTTGTGGGGAGGAAATGTGTAAATACCAAGTATCCAAAGAAGATACTGCCCGACAGTAGCGGAAGCAGGAGTAGATCCTGCTTCAACACTAGTCTCTTTTCCTCCTTTGACTTGATATAGCGGACTCGAACATCGTTCTGATTATCCAAATCCACTGTGGTTTTCTCTCCGTGAAGAGTATCTTCGAAATTTTCCACCTCCACGATAGCTGGCTTTTCGGCTATGGATTGGGCCATCGCTTTAGGGGCTGTTGCTAATGAGGTGGATTCGATAGTGAACACTATTGAGATTTAGTCGGTTAATTCCTTTGCTGTAGTACGGATACAAGAATACCTATGTGGGTCGGAAAACAAAGAGCTTATGGCGCGGCTCCCCGGACAGTGGAGTGGACACTCGGAAACCTATATACATGTGGTCTCGGTGGAGTTTTCGCCCAGCATAACAGCGGCTTGTTTCAAGCGAGGCCGACTTCCCCACATGACCGGACTTCATGCATCATATCGCTTCATATCACCCAGCGAGGCCGGTTTCCCCACTCGGCCGGACTTCACGCATAATATCGCTTATGTTCAGACCTACTGAGGCGGAAGTTGAGGTCTACCTGTGGCACAAACTCATTAAACTTCCTTCTTCTTCAGTCCGAAGATGAATCGGCTCAACAAATGGCCTGTGAGGCTTCCACGGCTTACTAGTAATCTTAGACTCTCCTGACCTGACGACCCTGGCGGCCTAATCAGACTCCTCCAAACCTGCAGCGTCACCGGGATCCTCCAGTCCTACAGCATCTTGGTAATCTTGCTGAAATAGATCCCATGTGTCTATGGGGAAGTCTAGTGCTGGTGCCCAATCATAGTCTGGAAAAGTGCCCTGTGTCGACCGGACAGAAATCATGCGCGAAAGAGGTCTGCCATCTATGGGTAAAACCGGAGAGGAGGAGTTCTGCTGGCCAGAGGGGGTACCTGAAGGTTGTTGTTAGCTTGAAAGTGCTTCCAGCAGGGATCGTCGACTCAAATACGTACCAGATTCGCTTCCATTCTCCCGGTAAGGCGTAGGTTGACCGGTAAACTCCCTTCTCCATCGCCAGAAACAGTCGAATACAACACTCATGCTTAGTCTGCTGCGACAGCGCAAAGTGAGGCTGTCGTTAGACCCATCAGGTCTTTTGAAAGCATTTATGCTCGTCCATAGCTGAGTGAGAATAACAGCAGCTCTCAATGCCAAGTCGTTGTTCTGCAAAGTTACTTTCCTGCAGTACCAAATGACAGCAAAATAGGCTTGCCGTCCTCTTTCGAGATCTGATGTCGGAGCAAGATGACTCCTTGTTATTCGAAGAATAATGAGTGCTGCAAGGATCAACATTTTTAATACGTATGCCGTCGAGAAGATGGCAAAATCTTCGGCGTCATCAAGTCGCTTTATCTTCTCAATGGTTGCGCAAGACAACAGATGCAGCTTGAGTAGATTAATGCTCTCCAACGCAGTTGAAGGGACGAAAAAGTAGAAGCTTTCAACGTGCAAACGAGCACACAGTACATAGAACTGGTCTGGGGAAGTCAACCTCCGTAAATCTCATTGAAGCACCAAGTAGCATAGGAGCCGACTCACTCAGTTCATCAGAGCATTTTGACGCAAATTGCGAGATCTGATATGTGGATATCTCGATGGTAGATGTGAGAGTGCTGGCTCCACCTGGCTGGTCAACTGAGAGCACATCGCGCCCTAGCTCACGGAGTGCGGTCACTACAGCTTGGCTGATATCCCTTCTTAATCGCAGCTCCAAAGGGATACTGGCGAGAGGATCTTGGCCATTTGCGACATGATCGTAGTTATCCTGGATGGACCATGGCGGGAGTCCATTGGCTATGGTCGTGCTATATCGGTCAATCTGGGAGTCCAGTCTCTCGCACTTCAAAGTCACAAACCTTTGAAACAGCTCCAGGCAAGACAGCCACAGTCTGGTGCGGAATTTGACAGCGTCCTCCTCATAATCCAGTGTTGTTTTGGAGAAATCTTGTCCTACGCCGTGCACATGGAGACCGGTAACTGTGGCCAGGTTCAACATTGCTCCGGCAAGAATTGGTGATTGGTCCTTGATCAAGCTTTCCACAGGCACTGGCCAGGCACATAATAGGACAAGAGCCTGGATCGTGGAGAGTGGACTGTCCCTCATGAAAATGGAGCTCTTTGCCAGTCCAATCACCCTTGGGGCTAGCATGCTGAGAATCGTGGGATCTTTGGAATACCTTCTTGCTCCAACGGTGACGATAGTCCAGAATAGCAATGGCGATTGCGAATGACAGGTATCGGGATCGATGACACCATCAAACAAATGAAGCCCGGGGGCGTAATGTGTCGTGAACCTTTCGAGGAGAACAATTAGCGTGCACCCATTACAACGGACTTAATGTCAAGTGTACAGGCAGAAGCAGTCACTGATTTGACCTCCTGAGAACTCAAGATCTTCAATCTTCTGGGTAGATGCTGGCGTGAAAGTGCTGCCAGCCATATCAGTAACGTTAGGAGGGGTGGTCATCACGCTTGGTGGATAGATGAATGGAATCTGATGGCTATCATTTGGCAGTGGCGACTCTCCCACCCTCGCGGTTCCTGGCGACTGAGAAATCATAGACCCAGACATTGACGGGCCAACCGCAACATCCGCAGCAGAACTTGAAAGTAGGTGCTGATTCAATCGATCGATCTCGGCTTGTAGCTCGGCTTTTCTAGAGACAAATTTAGACAGTGCCACAGCTCTGGAAAAGGAAAGAAATGCAACGAACGTTTGCCTCTTGACGCGCTTGAAAGATTTTGGTACGTAACAGTCAAGCTGCATGCGAATGCACCTCGAGCATGGTTGCGGGTAGTTGCCCATGGCATCGCACCGTAGCTAAAGAGCAATTAGCATCGAGGGATTCTCAAACATTAACCATAAGATGTAATAGGCGCACCTTCTGTTGGCGGCATCCTGTGCAAGCTTTTACTCGCCGGCTCCTTGTTGGAGAGAGATCTGAAGTCATTACATTGACTAAGCCAATCCACCAGCACTTTGCTTAGTATGCCAGGGGAGCCCGAGGACCGACCGCTTGATTCTTTGTTTCCACGAGAACTCAGTACGCGGGCCTAATTGGGTCCGGAAGCTCCGGTTTGATCGCGCACAATACCACGTACGAAGATTTCTGCGGCCTTGGATTGTAATTGAGGTTTACAGTAGCTGAGAACGGGAAAAAGAAGTCTGTGGCGAGATTTAGGAGAGTCGGCCACAACTCAGGACTCTGCTGATGTCAAAATTTGTCGGAAGCTGTACGCCGGTGATGTGACTCGACGTGACTACCGGGTTGCAATTTATCTCCGGTCGCTGTACCCCGCGTCTTCCAGGACCGAGGTGCCACAGATCAAGATTAGTCTTATCAAGGCCTAGTCGACAAAAATACTAAGATTGGACTGAATTTAGGTGCGGAATGTCTACTCTACTAGGAGTACATAGTATTCCCTTCCCCGGAAAGGCTTTAACAAACGGTCTAAGGGCTTTATCGAAAGGGGAGAACAGCACCGGACAAGTCTGCCCCATCTGGACGATTTAAACTTCCATGCTATACCTTCAATCGCAGCCTAGCCCCCTCAATATCCAACCTGTACCCTTCTCGGGTCTTCGCCATTCCTAACGGGCTGCTTTCATGTTCAAACCCATGTGCCGGACACCTCTCGCCTCTAGATTCTGCAGCAGCACGGGGATGAGGCAGGTACGCGTTCTTCCTATTCTGCCCTCATAATCTCTAGCATCGAGTTGTCATGACACTTGATCACATGAGTAAGCGGAACCCAGAGGGTAGTACTATGTATTGGCCACGGTGATGGTGGTCTCGAGAATGGGGGTGAGGTCATGGTGTGCTAGTTCGTTTTCCAAGGTCCTGAGAATTCAAGGGCCATCTGGATATCCTCGAAGGACCGAGAGTCAATGACCAACCGCACAAGCACACGCCCGCCCGAATCTACAGGAGTGAAATCGTCTCTGGCGAATCACACCTTCCCGGTCTTGACATGGTTCGTAAACACTCCCTTAGGACCCGCTGTCATTGCTTTCAGCTGAAACGAGGAGACAGTAGAGGATGCACTCGTAACATGTAGACCTTCCCCTGGAAGGCGCTGAAGGGAAAAAGGAGGACTTAGACCCATAGTGAGCCCGCAAATTCGAGGCCGGCGCAGGCAGCAATAGGGGCACGCTGCGATCAAACCTTGCCGCATTTTTGTGATTGGACGGTATGGCGGCAGCAATACGCAGTCTAGTCTTGAAAGATTAACAGCGCCCCACCGGCTTCCATGTCGTTCTTCACCAGGGTCGAGATGTAGAATCCTAGTTTCGACATTGCAGTACGGGTCTCCCCGGGAATTGGCAAGGCCTAAGGAGTCTATCACCCTCGGATCCAGCTTCGAGAGGCAGTACAAGGCAACTTGTCGATACCGATGTCCACATCCGCAGGAACCATGGTCAAGAAGGAAAATAATAGGTTGGACGAGGCTGAGAGAATGAACGGATGGGAGCCCAGGTTCGTAACAACGTTAAAAGCGGCGGGAGCGCCCAGCCGGTGACTATACCCGAAACGGCAGGGCGGCCTAGCCTAAACCAGACACGGATTTCCCAACAACGATTTGACAAATTTAACGACACCACAACAACCAGCAACGACAAGAAATACGGTGCAGATGGTGCGTCGGAGGATGGACGGAGATGCCGTTTTTCAAAAGATAGGAATAATACTGCCAATACGCTCCGGTCGTCGATGAAGCTTCTCGTTTTCTCTAGGGCCATCGAAGCGAGTGACTTGCGCTGAGGTAACGGCACAGCAGCCCACGACCTTGGTCATGGACGACAAACCAGACGAAGAAGCGCTGCTTGAAAAGGTTTCGAACGCGTTTGCGCCCTATCTACTACCACCCCAGGAACTGCAGAGAGTGCGCAGGTTGTTACGGTCACATCTGGCCTCCCAAGTCGCTGGCCTCGACAAAGACGAGCCACTAGCGGCGTCTGGACGACGGGGACAAGCTTCAGAACCACCTCGCGACGGTTTGAGGGCCGAATATCTCCGAGCTATCCGTTCAAATGTCGCAGCGAGACAGCAATATGCCTCCGCCACCGCCATTTCCCCCGAGGGCGAGGAGCGTCACACGAGTCTGGGGGGCTTAGGGAATGTTGGTCGGGAGAGTCTGGAGCCAGCAGAACTACTAAATCGCCACCTAAAGCTCCGACGGCTTCAAAAGCAAAACGCACAGCTGGTCGTCCTCCAGGACGAGTTGGAAACACTACGTCGTTCACAAGGGCGTACGACACTTGAAGCTCAGTCTGTAGTTTCCACGGTAGCGACCGCTTCATCAAGTATTCCCGATTTCGCCAATGAAATGGCAGGCTTCATTGACTCAGTGAATCGCTCTGTGAAAGCCCTCGAGATAGCCGTGGTTCGAGCGCGACATGAGGCGGCGCGTCAGAAGGCGTTGCTGGAAGCTACACAGTCACAGAGCCAAGGTCAAGCATGTTCAAGCATAGAGCAGCGACTTTACGCCTTGTCGACAACCCGGAAGGAGTTGACCCGCTGGTTGGAGGAAAGTCTGGAGCAATGCCAGGGGGACAATGACTTCCTAGGCGAGACATCGGCCGTGAATGAGGACGTGGAAGTTGGCTCCAGAGACTTGGAGCAAGAGATTGACCATCAATACGAACAATATCTCCAAGCTCGACAGAGGCTTCTTTCGGCCGTCGCGGATTTGAGACGGCCTCTCCCCGAGAACAACTTGATGTCGCCAGACGCTAGTGAGATGGAAGATACCCAGCCAGAGTCAACAACCGTACCAAACCACAAATATGAGGAGACGGAACTTCTCAATGCCATGGAGAAGAGCCTACTACCGGCGCTGCAGCAGAAGAGTCTTTCCCAGTTCTATCTCGAATTCGTCGAGGAAGAACTCGCCAGCGAAACCTCGACAATGATCAACATGCTCGATCGGCTCAGTGATGAAAGTCAGCTGCTACAGGCGTTCCCCATCCTCGCCCGCTCGGGACGATTTGAACATGCGGCGTCGGCATTGGGAAAGAAACGAGTTCCTGTCCCCCCGGACGATGAGGCCGAGGATGGATTTTCTAAGAGGATTGGGCCGTGGCTGTTTGCAGCCGAGGCGGCAGATGTCGCTGCGACGGCTACGATTGAGAGACACCTGAGTGAAGCCAAGACGTCGATGGACGCCGTCTCCACAAGTATTGCAGAATTACGGCTAATACGAGAAGCCAGTGAGGAAGCTCAGCAGTTGGCGGGATAATGGCATCAATGTTGCAGGGTATGCTCTGCAAGAGTTGGGATATGACTGCACCAACTTACTGCTTCTCATTTTGAGCGAAGAAGAAATTCGCCCCTACCACAGCTAGGTCGTTCTCTTCTGCCCAGTCCCGGACACCGCGCCGGGCTTTTCCGTACCCCCAGTGGCGTCTCTCCGAAGGCGCCTTGAGATTGGACGTGTTGCCTTCCAGCAAGACAAACACATATCGATGCGCTCCCGTCTTGGGGGGTGGGCCTGGCGGAAGATACTTCTCCAACTCTCCCTGCTTGGTCTTCAAGAAATATGAAGATGCTGCTGCTGGCGGTGGTGGTCGGGACACTGGTGCAGTTACATTAGTGAGGATCCAGTGGCACATCTCCGACCAATTCGGGTTCTCGCGAGACCTCGCGTCAGGATCAGTGAGAATGAGGGTGAAGTTTGAATCCTCTGCCTGGATCATGGTCGGAGAAGAAGCTAGGCTGTACAAGATGAAGACCGGACGCGTGGCCACCGAGTCGACGGGGATGTCGTTCCCAAGGAGGACGGTCTCGTGGGACTGTGGATAGCTGATGGCGAGGTAGTAGGTGGGCTCGAAATCGTCGAGCACATCACCGATAATGTCGTTGGCAATCAATGTGTTTCTGATGGTAGACGTAAGGGTCTGGCCTGCCTGAACGATGGATTGCTGGGCCGGGCGAGCTGCTCCTAAAGGAAGCCGCAGCAGCGAGAGGAGGCCGCCCAGGGCGACGGTGAGGCTGATGATGAATTGCATTGGACGAAGAAAGAAGCAGTGTAGATTTGTCGACCGAGAGGTCTTCTTGTCTCCAAAGCTGTGGAAGATGCATTACCGCCTTTACCGCCAAAGAGCTTTCTTCCATATGACGTGGTTGGATGTCGTAATGCAACCCCGCCTCTGTCTACCATTTCATTTGCTGCGGCAGGAAGGTGCGAAGGGGTGTTGTAATAACGACGTCAGGTGTCTTGTGCCTGCCACGACTGGCCCGCCAAATTCGGCTGTCTGACCAAATACCATCTTGGCATTTCCGACTGTCTCCTGTGTGCTTGCTGTGTGTTTGCTGTGTGTTCACTGTGTGTCCACGTGTGTCCACCTGCCAAGAGACCGTCAGACGGCACGAGTTTCCTGCAGCTGCAACCCGCGTTTCGCTTTCGCTTCTTTCATTTCTGTCGCAGGCTGTAAACAAGTTCCATGTGCCTTGTCTTGCTCCCCTTCCTCCCCTTCCTCCCCTTCACCTCGCCACCGCTCCACCTCCTTCGCTTCTTCTGACACTCGCCCTTAATTCTGTTTCTCGTCTTTCTACCACTCTCGCCAACCACCTTATCAGGCGCAACCCTGCGACCCGACCTCCAACTGCAAACCCTCACTTCCTCTCCTCTTCCGCGGTGGCAACTTTTCCTGCAACAACCTCACCCAGCGGCCACGGTCGTCGACAATGACCACCCTCGGCGACGACCTCCTCGGCACCGTCAACAAACTCCAGGACCTTGTCTTCAACACGATCGGGAATGACTCGCTCGACTTGCCTCAGATTGTCGTCGTCGGCTCGCAGTCGTCGGGAAAATCCTCGGTGCTGGAGAACATTGTCGGGCGAGACTTTCTTCCCCGAGGAAGTGGCATCGTCACTCGTCGACCCTTGATCTTGCAGCTGATCAACATCCCACTCGACGACGACGCCACCAACGGCGATGGCGAGATCCACGTACCACACACTGCGGCCAGCGTGGCAGAGCATGGCGAGTGGGCCGAGTTTCATCACATCCCCGGCCGCAAGTTCACCGACTTCAACCAAGTCAGAGCCGAGATTGAAAATGAGACGGCGAGAATAGCGGGAAACAACAAGGGCATCAACAGACAGCCCATCAACCTTAAGATCTTCTCCCCGCACGTGTTGAACTTGACCCTGGTGGATTTGCCTGGATTGACCAAGGTCCCCATTGGCGACCAACCTTCCGACATTGAAAAACAAACGCGAACCCTCATCTCCGAATACATTGCCAAACCCAACAGTATCGTTCTCGCCGTTTCCCCTGCGAATGTCGATATTGTCAATTCCGAAGCCCTCAAACTCGCCCGCCATGTCGATCCGATGGGCCGAAGAACGATTGGTGTCCTGACCAAGTTGGATTTGATGGACCATGGCACAAATGCTCTGGATATTCTTTCCGGTCGCGTCTATCCCTTGAAACTTGGTTTCATCGGTGTGGTCAACCGCTCACAACAAGACATCCAGACTCAGAAACCCATGTCAGAAGCCCTGCGGTCCGAAGCCGAATTCTTTAGACATCACCCAGCGTACCGAAACATGGCGACAAGATGTGGAACACAATACCTCGCAAAGACTTTAAACACTACTCTGATGGGGCACATTCGAGATCGGTTACCTGACATCAAGGCGCGGCTGAACACCCTCATGGGCCAGACGCAACAAGAGTTGGCGAGTTACGGCAGCAAGCAGTTCAGTGGCAAGGAACACCGGGGTTCGTTGATCCTACAGTTGATGACACGCTTTGCCACCTCGTTCATCTCATCCATTGATGGTACCTCGTCGGAAATTTCTACCAAAGAACTATGTGGCGGCGCTCGTATCTACTACATCTTCAATTCGGTTTTCGGCAATTCCCTGGAAACCATCGACCCCACTCACAACCTCTCTGTTCTCGACATTCGAACTGCTATTCGAAATTCCACAGGTCCTCGCCCGAGTCTGTTCGTCCCCGAACTGGCCTTCGACCTGCTGGTGAAACCACAGATCAAGCTTCTGGAAATCCCCAGCCAGCGATGTGTTGAGTTGGTCTACGAGGAGTTGATCAAGATATGTCATACTTGTGGATCCACAGAATTGTCAAGGTTCCCCCGACTACAAGGGAAACTCATCGAAGTAGTCTCGGACCTCCTACGCGAGCGACTGGGACCTTGTTCGAGCTATGTCGAATCGCTGATTGCCATTCAACGAGCATACATCAACACGAACCACCCCAACTTCCTGGGCGCCGCAGCCGCCATGTCATCTGTCATTGCCAGCAAGAACGAGAAGGACAAGAAGGCCGCAATAGCCGAAGAACGGAGAAAACGAGAGAAGCAACGAATGAAACAACTCGGCGCCAACGGCGCCGCGACTCCAGACGACGACGAAGCCGAGCAAGAAGACAAGGCCACAACTCTCCCTAGCCGCAAACATCCCAACTTGAACAGAAGCATGTCCCCTGCCATCACACGCGATCGTGAAAACGGCGTCGGCAGCATGTCCGCATCGGCAGCCGGACCTGGAGGTGCACGAGATTCGTTCTTGAACTACTTCTTTGGGAAGGAAGGCGGGTTGCCCTCTTCATTGCCACCCTTTTCGCAGCCTTCGGGTAGTGGCGGCCGACATACTAGCCACGGTGGGGATCCAAGTTTCTCACAGAGTATTAGACGGATGGAAAGGGGGAGTTTTACAGAGAGATCACCTGTGTATCCTCCACCTATGAGTGCTGTTGACGATTATGCCCCCTCGGAATACGGCGAGCCGATCGCCATCTTCGTAAGTGTCAAATCGTCCCTAGTGCAGAAGAAAATGAAGACGCTAACCTGTTGCCCATCTAGCCCGAACAATCAGCTGAACCAATCCTAACAGACCGCGAAGCTCTGGAGACAGAACTAATCCGACGACTGATCAGTTCATACTTCAACATCGTGCGTGAGACGACGGCGGATCAAGTGCCCAAGGCTATCATGCACCTGCTCGTCAACCACAGCAGGGACGAGGTGCAGAACCGTCTCGTGAGCGAACTGTACAAGGAGGAGTTATTTGGTGACTTGTTATACGAGGATGACGGGATCAAGAAGGAGAGAGAGAAATGTGAGAAGTTGCTTGCCACGTACAAGGAGGCGGCGAGGATTGTGGGCGAGGTCTTGTAAGTCTTATTTGTATCTCTATGTGTTTGAACATGACCGTGATTGAGGGGATGGGGAAGAGAGAAGGGGGAGGGAGGGAGACAGAGAATGTGCATGACGTGTTTCATGTCATTTGGGTGCCCTCTCCCTCTCTGTCTCTCTGGGTGTGCGTGCGTGAGTGTGTGTCTCAACAGGTGGCGACACTCACCACAGCTTTTCCACTTTTCATTGAAGAGTCTCGACTCCATCACCACTAAACCTGACCAAGCCACAAATATCGAATTTGTATCTCTATATGTATCCTGGGCACACTACGCCTACACTGTTCCTGGTACTTTTCTCTCTGACATGCTCACATTGGCTACTAGGAGACTCCAATAATACATATATTCTTCGGTGTTCCTCCATATAGGTCTTCATTTCTAGAAACCGTGCTGGATTGACGGCTGGTCCCATGAGGAATTACAGTTGGGCGACCTTAATCCTTGATACTGATAGAATGATGGGATTGATCTACAAAGGTGCAATGAGTTTTCCGTTTAATGTATTTTTGTGTATTGCATCAGTACGGGGCTACTCGGGTGTCCCTTTTACCTATGTAGGTAGGACCTGGTCCCGTATCCGACTTCGTCGTCGACTGGTCCTTGACGGTCCCCCCACATGGATCGATTTGATTTTTGGACTTTTTGGTGTTTTCTTTGGTCGTGGGCTTTGGATCATGCTCTGAATGCCTGCAATGCTGAGTATGTTGTAATTTTGGTTGTAGGAGTGGTGGTGGTGGTGGCAGGAGAGGTTGTGGCTGTGGTAGTGATTGCGGTAGGAGCAGAAGTCGTGGTAGTGGTGGTGATGATGATGGTCGGGGTGGTAAATGGAAATGACAGCAGCAGTCAACATAAAATTCTGCATGCATACCATACCACATGAACACAGACGAGGATTCTTTTCTTTTTGGTTTCCTTCCCTCCTTTCCTTTCCTTCCCATCCATGATGATCCGATCCGATCCATCCCTCCCAAGCGCCATCATGAATCCAGCCCAGCCCAGTCTGGCCCAATCAAGGCGAAACCCATAGCCGTCCAAAACGCCGCCTTTTGGCTCTCGGTTTCTCCCGAGATACATGGATATATAAAAACAAGTGGATCAAAGACAACGAACCCCTCTTCTTCCCTTCAATCTCCGAATCGTGTCGGTGTTGTTGGACCAGGATGGAGCGGCCTTCTTTGGGAAGTTACTTGTGGGTTGGTTACACTTTGGTTTACCGCACTAGCCAAACGCCGCCTCCGACGATGACGACGGAGATAATCAGGGTCAGGATGGCGGCGCCGGCCTTGTCACCAGTGGTGATGGGGCTGCGGGTTGCAGCAGGGTCCGTGGTCGCGGGGGTGCCCGCGGACGGGTTGCTCTCTGATGTAGCGCCCGTCCTAAGTGAGAGAGGTTTGATGCCCGCTCGGTTCAGGAGGGAGCTGATGACGGAGAGGGCGCCCATCTATTATACCCAGAGAGAGAAAGGTTAGAAACTATGTTTATACATATGGGGAGAAGGAGGTAGAAACAAAAACAAAGAAAACTGACCTGCTGTCCAACGCCGGTGGTGCCGTCCCACGTCGTGGTATACCAGCGCATGCCGCACTCACGGCCCGAGTCACCGCCGTCACACTGGCCGGCGGCGGCGGAGGCGCTGGAGATCAACTTGGCGTTGATGGTGTCGGCGGTGCTGGGGATGAGCAGCGAGGTGATGGCCATCCAGCGGGCCAGGTAGGTCTTGAAGGAGCGCTGGTTCTCGTCGCAGTTGAGTGAGATCTCGCACTGAACCTCGGACATGGTGCCGCCGCCGTAGGTGGCAGGGAAGAACAGGCTGATGGCGCTGGCCAGGATGGTCTGGGCGCGCTCCTCCCACAGGGAACTGCCATTGGTGAAGGCGTACATGTAGGCGCAGCCGACCAGCATGGTGCCGTAGTTGTAGGTCCAGATGAAGCGGGTCTGGTCGGTGCAGTTGTTGTTGGAGTCGGTGTTGTCCCAGATGAACAGCGTGTTGGTGGTGGCGTCCATCTCCATCAGGGCGCTCTGGTTCATCCAGTCGTAGACCGTGTTGGCCCAGTCGCCGTAGCTCTGGTTGCCCGTCACGTACGCCAGCCGCGCCGACAGCTGGAAGTTGCCCCCGTTGGCGATCGAGTTCTTGAGGTTGTACCCGGAGTTGAAGTTGTACACCTGCCACCGGAACCCGCCGTTGCACGTCGTCGTGTCCCACAGCCCGTACTGGAAGTTGAAGACGGCCTGCGCCAACGACAGCCACGACGGCGCCCCGTCCCCGGCCTCCGGGAAGTTAGCCTCGACCGCGTCCATCGCCGAGAAGGCCCAGAACACCTGGTCGTCGATCCCCATGCCGCGCGACTGGTTCGGCGGGTTGTAGTTCTGGTCCGGCCCGACCTGGAACTGCAGCGCCTGCGACGTCACCTCGTTGTACGTCGTGTCGTTGGTGTACTGCCAGTAGTTGATCAGTTGTCCGAACATGGCCCCCGATTCCCACCAGCAGTATGTGCCGATGTTGGACGGGTCGCAGCTCAACCCGCCGGGCAGGATCCCGGGCACCTGCCCGCTCAGGTTCCCCGTGTACGTCGTCATCATGTCGTAGGCTAACGTCGCCGCCACCGACTTGATGTTGCTTTGGTCGTTGACATCCAGCGAGATGGCAAGCGCCGCGCACGGCACAAGGGCCAGCGGCAGGAGCCTCATGGTGAAGGTGGGAATAGAAGCGGTGGATAGATAAAAAAAAAACAATTACTCGGCAAGCGACCCGTCCGACGGAGGGTTGATGCGCAGATGAATTGAGACAACCAGTTGGCCGGCAACGAGCGTTAGAATGGTTGGAGATTTCGAGGCAGGTAGTGAAAGGATAGGACGTCCAGACAGAAGTCCCCAAAAATGATAGTATTCAGCAAAGAGTGGTTTAAAGCGAAGGTCAATGGGCAAGACAGGAGGAGAAGGTTGTGTCCAAATCGACTTGCATCATCCCTGATACAGCCTGTGCAGGAAGGAGGCGAGCACTCGGTAATAATGAACAGTGCAGCCAACGGCACCCAAATCCGATGCCGAATTAGTTAGTAATAGGAGGAGTAGGTCAGTAGTATCAATCAGAAGGAACAGAAGAAGTCGGAGAGGTCAGAAGAAAGAGTCTCAAGTCTCAAGTGTCTCTCTGCCAAAAACAGCCTGAAGGATGCACATCTAGATTTGATCCCCCACCGCCGGCAGCGCTTCGACCAATTCAAGTTGGCCTCGCGGTCCTGCTACAGGCGAGAGGTCTCCAGTTGAGGCAACCTCTGTGTCGTTGCGTGGCCTAGCCTCGACGACTCTGTTTCGAGCACTGCCTCAATCCTGTGTCATGGGCGGCCAATGGCGCCCGAACCGACCCAGTATTTTCGGGCCGGAAGACGCGTAATGCGGGCAGGTTACTCGAATGACATTGTTGGCTGTGGTCTTCTCCCCATACTAACCCCGGTGGTTGAACCCTATAGGACGGTCAAGGCCCGAGGGCCATTGGAGGCGCTGCCCATTCGAGATGTTTCAGCGTATGTGGGAGTCGTGCAACCCATTTGAAATTTGACCGAGCAGAGTGGTCTGTCGAGTCCATGTTGCTTGCTAAAGACGGATTCTCCTCCAAGTCGACCGAGTTTTATACAGTAATTTCGACCTTGTTCGCACTAACGTGTTCTTCTGGGAGAGTCAAGCAAAAGCTTCGCGCGGTGATCAAGGCTTGGGCACATTCGCGTCGAGGTCAGGGTGTGCTGGGGTGAGTGACAGAAAGGGGTCCCCCTCAGGGCTCGCGCCAGTGACAGCTGCTTACCGAACCTATTTTGTCCCCATCTCTGGACACAACGAGGGGTCAACCCATGGACTCCGTACTCCGTAAGCTGGCGCTGAATCCGCTCCTGAGGCTCCCAGATTTGTGAAACTCCACTTGCAATGCCACCCCCTGACTCCTGAGGGCAATGCGTGACTCAAAGCTCCATAAAACATCAAAAGTATGTTTGAAGGCACCAGGAAGGGTGGTCTGTGGCCATCGACGGCGAAGACAAGCTCCGAAGACTCGCTAACAAGCCTTTCTCGTGCCAATCTCCACACCTCTTGATCTTTTTTTAACGCCGTACTCAAGGCCCCTCAAGGCTTAATCTGATGTTCACGCGCCTTGTCGCTCCTCTGAATCCGATGGTTTCATTCAGACTGCTCCGAGCAGTTGCAGAGTGCCGTTCTGGGATTTCTGAGGAACTTCAGCGGCATAGCTGACCCATTGAGTAAGGTTAAGCAAGGTTGAGCCTGGAATCGTGTTGCCACGGTGGTGAGCACCAGAGCAGATTCACCCCATGGGCGCCATTAGTCTTCGACATTCTCTAGCTCTCTCCCCCCGTTGATCTGACGGCGTTGCTGTTTGATCGAGATTGACAAGCTACTTGAATTTCGAAGGTCCTACTCACTCGAGAAACGTGTCCATTCCAGCCTGCCCCCCGGCCTCCTTCCCGCAACTCCTCGTCGCGTCGATAATATCGCCCGATATTCATGAAGGCATAAAGGATGATGTGAAGCACGGGAGGAAGCAGTTCTTCCTACTCTGCCGCTCCTACTCAAAAGACTTCGGAAGAGAGAAAAGAAAGAGTTGACAACATCCTACGCGTGCTGAAAGGGGTTCGAAAGAGGGGAATTTTGAGAAATAATGATGGTGAAAAATCTTGATTATCAGGGACGGTCTGTAAGGTCCTCCTGGGAGGCGGAGGCAGGAAAGACCTCACATGGAAAAATGATAAGTGCTTGATAGCAATGAGCCGATAGCTCTTGCAGCTTCACCCTCATCCAATCTTGTAGTCTGGTATTATAAGAGAGACCTTGGAGACATAAATGCTATTCATCTACATCATGTGCTCTGAAGCCAAACACCGTAAAGTCATCCTCGCGACACGATCGTGACCATCAGACCACCATGGCACAGCCAAGGTGGAAACGAGGGCATTCCTGACAATGCTCTCTACAGCATGTTGGTTCGTAATAGTATTATCGGGTTGCTAGGCTTTTTGCGAGCCTATACAGCGTATGGGCGCGATCAGCATATACCCCAGTCTCTCAGCTCTCGATGCCCTTGAGAGAGTTGACTACAGACCGGTGTCCTGTGGTGGGGAGGGACAGGGCGAGTTCGGCGAGAAGATATCTCCGGCCAGATCGCGTTTGTGGCAAGCTGAAGCGCCGCCGAGATGTCAATCACCCATGTCCTGCTTTCAAGATGTGACGCTGCCCGTGCTCGCCGGGAGTGGAATTACAGTCACGATGACTGGGAAAGTGGGCTGCGCACTAGTCACTGCTGGGTTAGATTCTGATGCCGCACCGAACGGACAGCTGGAACTCGAGGGTGATGTCACAGCCGCCGTGGATTCGGATAGCTGTGGCACTGGAATGACGGCAACGGTTGAGATGGCCGTTGTGGGTGGGAAGGTTGTTATCCCTGTCGGAAATGGGCTCGTGGTGGATGTCGGAAGTTCTCCCGGAAAGATACTGTTATCTGTAATTGAAGCCGTAGTGCTTGTGGTATTGCCTCCCGATGCCTCGGATGACGAGTCGGAGCTCGTGGGGGTGCCATTACATCGCCGGCGTCTCCTGCATCCAGCGCCGTCCTGTGTGAAACTGAAAGTTGGGGTCGAATCCGAGTTCGACACGGCTGCCGAGGATACTGGAGAAATTGTCGAGCTGTTTCCTGGGATGAAGGGGAAGAAACGTGCAATCGGCGGGGTGGAACCATCCCGCTTGTGCGGTTGGCCCTGAGAGATGGCGCTTTGGCGACTTGCACCTTTGACTTGAAAGCCGGTCTCGCTCAAAGACTTGAGGTTTAGATGTGAATTTCGCATCCCGTGCGTGCCCGCGCAAGGTGATGGAATCGTTTCAACGGCGATCGTCGCCTGGATTTGTGGCACCTGCCGTATTATAATCGTGGCGGTCACTGCTTCTGAGGACGTTGACGTTGACATTGAGTCCTGCCGAATGGTGATTTTTGGAAGGATTGGGATAGAAAAGATGGGAAAGGCGGAAGCCCACGGCATAAGGGACAGTATTGAGAGCATGGAAATCAGTTTTGGGAACGTCATGATGGTGGCGTTAGTGTGAAACAGGGCCAGCCCCGTGAATCAATGAATCAATGAATAAATTTCGGCCGGGTGAAGTTGAGATGAGAATGAAAAGCAGAGTCGAGAGAGCACGCAGGCTGTTAAGAAGACAGGAAGCACACCTGAAGGACTGCAATGATTATGTATAGCAATCATGGGCAGGGAGCTTTTGCGACTCAGCATCAAAGCCATCATGTCATCGTACGAGCGTCAAGAACGACAGGCCACGATCGACCTTCATCTCGACCCCCTTCGCTCCGTGGCACAAGCGTCGTGCGCCACAACGAGGGGATCGTTCGTGACCAAACAAGCCTGTTCAGCAGCCCGAGTCCGCATCCCGGTGGTCGCCATGGGGTGCGCGCCTGTTCGGTCATTGATCAGGTCACTGGAGGGACTGCGCTGTCACAGATCTGATTAGCGAGGCTGGAGGCTAGAGGTTGTCGGTCTTGGGGAAGTAATTGGTGGTGAGTGAGGGCACGATGGCACGAAGTGATGAGTTGAAACGATGTTGAAACCGGAGACGACAAAAGGGGCCATCAACGGCAGGCACGTCTCGAGTCAGTGAGAAAGAGGTGGAAGGCGGCGGCGGTTATCAACATGACTCGTAATAGTGAGTATAACGCTAAGCCTAGACCGACCACACCGACCTACTGGGTACTCAGTAATAGGCCTGGGGTTCGTCCTCCTCCGGCGTTTGCTGAGTAGTAGAGTACACCCCTATCGCCACTCCTAGTAGTACAGTGTTCCGCCATGATCCCGCTGTGACCCCGGAAACGCGCCCACGGGCTGCTTGGATTCGCCAGCCTCGTCATCCGTGCTCGCCCCGTCTCCCAAGTGGTCTTCCTCTGGGGGAGCTCTCATGGCCGCCAGTTCGTCTTCTTCTAGCAATGTCGGCTTCCACCTCTCCTCAATCGGCATATTCATGCCCCCCGGGAGAACAGCAAGCAGGGGCCTCCACTCGGGGATCAGCTGCACATTCGTGGTGTCGTTCTCCTTGTTCAGCTTCTGGGAGAGATACTCGACGATCCGACCCTCCTCGAGCGTGCCTCCATCGAGACCCCAGCTGGCACTGCCCTTTCCGATTCGCTTGTCTTCGCGCCTTTCGCTCCACGACGCCTTGAACTTCCCCAGCCCGGACATCTTCAATCCGTCTTTGCCAACCTCCAGGCCAAGTTCATTCATGGCCGCCCTCAGCCATGCAATTGCCTTGCCCGTATTCCCATCTGAATCCTCATCGAGAGCCTGGAATCTACATGCCTTTGCTCGAGCCGCTCGCTTGATCCCATCGCAGTATTCGACGAACTCGTTGGACATTCTGCTACCCTCGGTCTTCAGGGACACACTCGCTATCGAAGCGTGATCAGCAGCTCCTATGCATAGTCGGCTTAACACCTGGGCGCGCACTTTGGGAATTGTCGGAGCTTTGATCATCCACTCCCTATCGTCCTTGTTGCGGGACTGAACGAGTAATGCGGGGTAGGGGTCGTCCTTCAGAATACAAAGCAGGTTAAATTCGGCGTGTGCCAGATGTTGTAGGGCTGACTGGACCGCGGGAGCGATGTCGACAGCACTCGGAGGGAAAGTGGGCGGCCCGTCGCTAGATGAATTCGACCTTAGCAGCAGATAGGCGTAGATCGAGTGCGCCGTCTTCAAGCACTTGGTGGCATTCTGGACCAGGGCTGTCCGCTGCTCAGCAGTGGGGTTGGCCGAGGCATACAGTCCCAGTAGAGACTGGCGGGCGAGTAAAAACTGGACGAGAGCCAGGGTGTGGTGAACATAGTAGATCTCATAGTCCAGACCCTTGCCTTTGACGCGCTCATTCTCCCGGCCGGGAATGGCGCTCGAGCCGAGAGTAGGGCGCCATTCACTCTCCTGCTCCCTGACCAATGTGATGTCGACTTCCTCTCCGGCAATCGTCCTGCCGCTCAACGCCAGATCCAGGCTCAGCAAATAGCGAAGGTAGTTGTGAATGGTGCCAGCAAGGGCTAGTAAATTAGTGGCCTGGTCGGAGGCGGAAAGTCTCTTGTGGGCTTTCAACGACGCCCGAAGAAGGGCCCGCTGCGAGGTTGCTGCAGAGGGGAGTGATGGATGGGTGGATGAGCTGAAGCTGGATTGGAAAGAGAGGGCGGCGGTGGTGGACACGACGAAAGGAAAGGGCATTCTGGACTCGATACTCCGTATTTGGATACACGGGAATGGTCACAGGTGGTGAGCAAGAATCATGTTAAATGAGCTAGATAAAGGACAGGATTGAGTGTGAATTGTAGGAGCAGTTGTTGATACAAATCGATCTCATTGCTGTCGTTCAATTGCTGCTGTTGACGTTGACGTTGACGTTGATGTTTCTTGGTTCTTGTTTTGGTTCTTGTTTTGGTTCTTGCTTGGGTTCTTGGTTCCTTCCACAATCCGTTCTTGGCGGTCACTCGCTGCTTTTGACCAAAATTCATTGTGTGAACTTGAACTCCTCTATCTTCCTCACTTCCCTCCTATCCTCCTCTCCTCCAGCCTCTTATCCTCGATCCTCCTACCCCCCTCTCTACTTTCATTTCAGGGGTCGCCATACCGCAGACGCTAACTCGGCCCTTTGGAAAGCAATGGAACATAGCGATCGGGAATCTCGTGTCCTGCGTCCTGCGTCCTGCGTCCTGCACTGCACCCTCCATCCTGCGTCTCTAGCACCCATCTCTAGCACCACCCTCCGGCTCTTCGTTTAAGCGAAGCATGAAACCCTCCGCCCCGCATTCGATTCCGCCTCAACACACGTCCCACCCACCACATTACGGAGAGATGATGCCTTTGAGCCTGTCGAGCCCCTCCGAACCCGCACCGCAGATACAAATGTGGAAAAGGAGCCCGGGGCTCGGAAAGGAGTTACGAGGTGGAGAGCCGATCCCTGCCCGTCGTTGCCCCGGGCGTCCAGGCTGGACGCTGGAGGCAGGACACTGGACGCCGGGATGCTGAATTGCCCCGAGCAGCGAGAACTGTCGTGCTCAATATCGCCGCTTTCATCATCCCATCATCAGTATCATCTTGGCCCTTCATCTGCTCCACCCCCACCCGCAACATGTATTCTCACCCTGAGCCCCATCTCGGACCAACTCGGACAACTGCCGACGGGAACGGCAGGCGCTGTGCGATATCCGCTCTCCTGGCAACAAGAGAGACGTCGGTTTCGTGTCGGGTATCCGGTTTTCTCCTCAAAGAGGTATGCGAGGGCGAGGGCGAGCCGGGGCGCGCATTGATGAATTACCCCTCATATCATCCATGCTAGGTTCACGGATCCGGCCAGGCTTGTCGATGACCAGATCCCCTCGGTCGTGTTGCCCAGCTGGGCCTTAAAAAGGGTTGGAAGTCCCGCAGGGTGCTTGGATTTTTTTCCTTGAGAGAACTTCTGACCTTACCTGATAAAAACCATCCTCACTTCACGATCCCAGTAACGAACCTCAAAAAGCTTCACCATGGCACCATCCCTGCACCCCTTGGTCGACAATGGCCTGACCAAAGGCAGCGACAACTTCCCCGGCGGTAAGCTTCACTGCCACTGCAAGAGCAACCAGGTCGAGGTGACCATCAAGGGAAATGTGTTGCACAACCATGCATGCGGCTGCTCGCAGTGCTGGAGGCCCAAGGGCGCCTTGTTTTCAGTCATCGCCGTCGTCCCTGTCGACAACCTCAGCGTGACCGCCAACGGGGACAAATTGGAGGTCGTCAGCAAGGACGCCACCATCCTGCGCCACGCCTGCAAAGACTGCGGCGTCCACCTGTACGGGCGCATTGAGAAGGACCATGCCTTCAAGGGCCTGGACTTCGTCCACGTTGAGCTGAGCGACGAGAAGGGATGGCAGGAGCCCCAGTTCGCCGCCTTTGTGAGCTCCCTCATCGAGCAGGGCTTCGATCCCGCCAAGATGGATGAGGTGCGGTCGAAGCTGAGGAGCGTCGGGCTTGAGCCGTACGATGTCTTGTCGCCGCCCCTGATGGACGCGCTGGCGGGCTTCGCTGCGCAAAAGGCGGGTGTCAAGCCGTCGCTGTAAGCGTCGACCATCGTGGGTGAACAAAAGCGGGCATTGGAATCCGAGACATGGATTGGTTGGAAAAGCAGTGCCGCAATCTAAACCTGCTGGACGAGAAAAAAATGGAGGGGCTCGGACACAAGATCTGAAAAAGCACGATTGAAATCCAATCTGAAATTCAATCTGAAATTGAAAACTGAAGCTCAGTTCCGAGGAGGAAGGTCGACTAAGTAAGGTTCCTAGCACACAAACGGTCTACGATCTAGCTTATTCATATAACCTTCTATACTCTTGATGAGATGTCCTTCCCCACGCCTGCTACTAGTCAACTTGTCAATGTCTGCTGATTACTTATCACCCTCCCGCCACATGCGTATTTTCCACATGTGATGAACCACGTGAAATGCCGATAGCCCGGTAGCAGATAGGAACTCCATGTTTGGGGGGGTAGAGTAAGAATCGATACTGATTCCACGTCGCCAGCTCGTCGCCTTCAGTAGCGACAGCAGGCAGGGAGAAGGCAGAGTAAGAGATATGTACAGAACACGTCGACTAGTTTTTGTTCTACTAGTTTTGTTCTACTAGTTTTGTTCTACTAGTTTTGTTCTACTAGTTTTGTTCTACCAGCTTTGTTCTTCTAGTTTTGTTCGTCGCACCGAGACACCATCTCACCGCTGGATTCGACCCACAGCCACTCCAACACTTCATGCTTTCTTAGCTCGCTCGCCATCCAGCCTTCTTCCTTGGTCCCACATAGCCCCGGGTGAATGTTTCCGCCATCGGCTGAGGGATTCCATATCCGATCCACGACAATTTAACTCGCCAGGCGTTTGGTCGCCCAATAATGGTCAGGTTTTCCGTGCTCCGGCCCTGGGCGTGTCTTGTCGGCACCCGCATTTTTTCTATTCTCACCCAGGCCCTCGTGCTGGGCATTTTCTCCCTCCTCTCCTGAGCCTGGGCGTTTTCGGGGAACGGACTCTGCAGGTCGGGTGAAGACACGGGCCAGCCATGTATTCTCGGCTGTGGTTCTTGCCTTCTCCTTGCTCTGGCTACCAATTGAGCTTAGCGGGGTTCGGGTTCCATGGAATAGACACACTTTGGTGCGTCTCTTGGTGGAGATCCGTCGTGCCGTTCCAGTTTGTGTATCTTTGACGCGGCGGCTCGTATCGTTGGAGGTTCCGTGAGGGTGAGGAGCTTCGGCGCGAGTAGGGAGGGTCCGTATCGTGACGAGTTCTAGCTCGTCGATTTTCGTCGTTGGAACTGGGAATGCGCTTGGAGCGCAGGGACCGTTTTCGTCAAACGCAGCAAGGCTTTCCTGTGGATTCGTGGACAGTGAGGCGTAATGCTGAGATGTAGCATCCATGAGAGGTTTCTCTCCCAACTTGGATTGTTTGGGCACAAACTCCACGTTGTTCTTGTGCGAAGCGGAACCTCCTCCTCCGGTAGCAAGCAGGTTGAGCCACTTCCCCCTCACTCTTTATCTTCCGTGTGCGTCTTTGCGTCTGCCAGCTGCCGCAGGAGCTCTCGAGAATCATCCCCCGCGTCTCGCCCTTCCATCTCGATCGCCCTTTCCAGCCACTCGACGGCGTCATTCCAGCGACCCATCTCCATCAAGCACCTTCCACCGACAATATAGGCCTTGGCATTCCCAGGGATTTTTTCTCCATTGGGACCATTGCTGGGACCTTTCTTGCATTCCAGACTGCATTCCGCGTCGTTGAGGCCCTCGACCCAGTTCTGAACTCCCGCATTCGCCGCAGCTCGGGAGAGGTACATCAACGCAAGTTCTTCTCGGGCCAGACCCATGGGCTCCCAGCCAGGGCGAGCAGCAGCCATGTCTATGCCAAACCCAAGCAGGCGGATGGCGTCGACATGTTGACCTTTGCGGGACGACGCCGCGGCCGAGTCTCGAAGTTTCTGGATTTGGGCAGATCTTTTGGGGTTCACGGGCACCGGTGGTGGGGGGATGTTGTTTGGTGTCTCGAGGGACTTGAACGAGCTGTGAAGGTTGTTAAGGTCGGCTATCGCGTCCAGCAGCGCCTTGTCCGAGGAGAGAATCGATATCTGTTTCGTTTGAGGATCAATGTGGAGGGGAAGGTGGGTGTAGGTCTCGAGGGCGTCGTCGCTAGAAGCCATGGTTCTTTCTTCCAATTCTGTCTGTTAGAGATCAAATTAGAGGCTATTAGAAAGCAGTGGTCGATTTGGAAGTATCTGTATCTTCTGGTGGGTGAGAAGACTGGTGGCTTGTGTACAACATTTTGTTCAACGTGTCTTCAAATGTGAGATCTGGCGGTGGTAGGCTGCATAATCCACCGTATGGTCAATAGTGCAGAGCATTCATGCATAATGCGCAGTATCTAGATGAGATAATTAAAGCGGCGTCAGAATTCTTTCACAATCACCACCATGGCAAGAAGCTGCATCCTGACTAGCTAACCACCGCTGATAGCGCCTGTTTCAAGGCAGAAAGATTCTGCTCAAATTCCTTTACCAGCTTCACAGTCTGTCTCGCCCCCTTCTCTCCAAGGAAGAAGAGATGAGCGCCCGGCACGACAGCTGAGAGTTTTTCGGGTGCCTCTTGGATCAGCTCGATGATTCTTTTACCCTTGTCCAAATCCTCGGTCAGTGACTGCTTGGATTTCGCATCCAAGGTCCCCATCAGCTGATAATTCATGAGGAACCCCCAGGTGTACTTGTCCGCTATCGAGTGTCTGAGGTCCACCGGGCTGTCACCGTAGATTGAGCATAAATATGGCATGTCCGAGAATGACGACTGGTCTGTGACTTCATAACCCATGTTCCTATCCTCAACCAATGCCTGATCTTGCGCGGACCACTTCACGCCATATCCACCGATGCCTATGGGGAAGTTGGCAGTGTACTCCCGGACATAGGTGTCATCGGGAATGATGCACCTGTCGTCTTGGATTTTGTTCTGCTCGTGGAGTGAATGGAGAAAAGACTCGCTCATCTGGGGACCAAGGAAGGCATACCCACGTTCGGTCACGGCCAGTCCGGCCGGGCGTTCCCTCAAGCCACGAATTGCCGGCGTCCCTACCAGCGAGACGGCCATTTCAACACGAAACCCGTGGTCTCTTGCTGCCTGAAAATACGGCTGGATGATCTTCGCTCCCATACTCCACGCCAGCAGAATGACTCGCGGAGCCAGTTTCTCTTGGTCTATTACCTGCTTGGTGGCTTTGGCCGCCTGGATGCCCCATTCCCGTATGGTGAAGTCTGGCCGGCTTCCCGCCATGATCAATGGTTCACTTTCAAAAGGATACGAGACCGCTAGGAAATTGAAGCCGGATTTTGGAAACCAATGTCCAATGAAGTCAGCCGGGTCTCCATCACAGTGGCCCCCATAGAAAATTCGAGCCGAGTGTGCGGCGCCCGGGATTGCAACGATGAGTGGTTTCTTTTCGTCTCCGCGATTGAACCAAGTTATTGTAGGAGCATTGTTGACCTGGGAGAGAATCTCTCCTGGGTATAGAAGATCTAGTGGTTGAGAACCAGACATGTTGACACGGATATACCACTGCATGCAGCTGGAAATCAACTCTGCGACGCCTGGGCAACCGTCTCCCCGCGGATGATAGGATCGGTTCTCGACTCTCACGGCGACTCATCAGTGCGAGGACCTCCGCCCTCTCCACATCCAAGAAGAGTTCTTATAGAGTGTTGAATTTCTCTAGTATCGAGATCTTTCATCTCACTTTGATGCAAGATGGAAGAGTGGCAATCGGTGGTTCATTCATGGATCAATGACGTGACGTGCCAGACGATGTCGGACCACTCCGGCATCTCACTTGAGGGGTTTTGATATTCGCCCCAATCAAATGACCCTATGTCTAGAATTAGTTGCACGATAGGTAAGTACTTGATTGGCTTCGTAAGTAGCTCATGCTTCATGTGCTTGTATGAGGGGTGGAAGATTGACTCTCTTGGTGCTCTTGACGATCAAATCTACGTATTACTCTATCATTTTTCAAAACCGAATGGGGTCGGTAGGGGCGAACGTGTCATAAGAGCGCTTGGGTGACCCAGCCCGCCCCATTGCGCAGCCTCACCAGCCTAACTTAACGTGGCAGGGAGATGGTCTAGTGGCCATTTAACTATCCACCATCACCTGGAGCCTTGCAGTCTCGCGCCCACTGATATTATCAACGACAACTCGTCTCTTTCCAGTCTACTCAGGCTCCACCGTCTGAATAAGGCTTTTCAGCTACTTTCCGTGAGACACCCCCCGACGCAGTCGTACCTCGAAGCGTACAACCACAGTGAGGCTGTACTAGGCTTCAGCTTGGCATCTCCCATTTTACGTCATTTCGATACAGCCGTTTAAAGAGGTGCATAAAGCCCAAGGTGCTCACTTCTTCAGTTCGACGCATTCGCCATAGGTCCCCATCACGAAGAAGACGACAGCCATAGGAAAACCGGTTGCAATACCCACCTTTCGGAGCCTAGAAGTACCCCAGCTTTTGCTCGTATCATACTCTGCCGTTCTGCTTGCATTAGTGCGACGACGGCTGTCGCCGTTCGGTCAATATACCAACATGCGGCTGCTCAACGTTACGACCTACGAGCTCAAAGAAATGAAGGAGAGCCAACCCTACGCAATCCTCTCTCACCGCTGGTACGATGAAGAGATAACCTTTGGAAGTCTCAATCCCTCTCAGTTGAAGAACAAACGAAAAAGGTTGCCGCAGCTAGTCAAGATCAGAGGTGTCTGCGCGCTAGCAAAAGCTGCTGGGCTGGACTGGGTCTGGATCGATTCTTGCTGTATCAATAAGGATAGCACCGAGGAATTGAGCCGATCCATAAATTCGATGTTCCAGTGGTATCAGGATGCTGAAATCTGCTACACCTATCTGTCAGACGTCGTGATTTCAACTCCGGGCAGAAAGCTGTTTGAGAGCCAGAATACCAAAGGCCAACCCAATGGAAAGAAGTCGGAATGGTTCGGGCGGGGTTGGACACTACAAGAGTTAATTGCGCCGCGCAAGATGGAATTCTTTGACAGAAACTGGCAATCGATAGGCACGAGAGATGACCTGGCGACGGAAATCTCGCGCATCACTCGCATTGAGGCCGACTACCTCACTGGGGCAAAAGACTTCAGAACAGCCAGCGTTGCAACGAGACTAAGTTGGCAAGCTGGCAGAAGGACGACCCAAGTCGAAGACATTGCGTACAGCCTAGTTGGTCTGTTGGATGTCCACCTTGCAGCGATGCCTGGAGAGGGCAGACACGCATTCCAGCGTCTTCAACAAGAAATACTTCATACCAAGTCCGACGAGTCTATCTTTGCTTGGACAGCACCGGTAGGAAGTCTACCTAGCCACAGCCGTCCCTGGGCTCCTGATCAATGGGGCCTTTTGGCGCCCTCTCCGGACTTTTTCGCCAGCACGAGCGACATCATCATCGTCGACACGTTATTGCAGAGGCGTACACCCGGCAGAATCGCAGCCATACCGGAAGGTGTGAGGTTCCCAATGCCAATCCAGGAGATAGACCCGTACTCAAAATATGTATGGCTCTGCCTAGCCACCTCCATTACCCTGATTGTACCATTTTTTATTGTGGGATATGCAAAGTATGCGCACTCCCATCGCAAATCTTTCCCTCTCACGCTGAACTGCTGGCGCAAGAATAAAGACGGCAATCTCAAAGCTGTCCAGGTCTTTCTCAGTCGAGATTCGAAGGGCGACCTGGTGTTCAGGCGATGCAGGTGTGCTGAACTCGGATCTACGCGCAAGGTTCCATCCACCGGCCTCGTTAGTGCAATACCTCAATCGATTGATATTACAGTTCTTCAGCCAACTGGTATCGATTGGCATAATCAGCAATGAGCATTGCTTCCCACATGTTATGCCTCTACTAAAGGAGTTTGAGAGACATTGGTCAAAATTGAAACAGAATGTTGTGTGCGATGGGGGTTATCGTCTTGTAGATAGGAATAGGGAAGGTATGGATTGATTTGATTTTGAGGTTCTGTTGGAGATAATAAGGGTACTTAGGATAGGTGATGTATAGATATCTAAAGTTTTGAAGCTGAACCGGTACTCGTACAGTCAAATTTGGATCGCGCTTATGCAAGGCTAGATTGGCAAAGTGTTACTGTGGTTCAGAATTGGTCGAGGATTTTGCAATGAACAAAAGCAGTGAGATCTTTGCTCCAAGATGGCAGAGATTGGCTAGAGGGCGCAAATTTTGTTGCTGCTAGTACAGAACAACACCGTTTTGTTACGACTGGCATCAGACGATCATCAACCAAGCGGCCAAATTGATATCTAGCCTTGTTGACGGTTGAGGAGCGTTTTGCTCCGCTCTATTTACACGGTAGAGTAAGTGTTTGGTAGCGCACTTTCTAACAGAAGCACCAGAATTTCTGCTGCTGCGTTAGTGCCAAAAGAACAAGGGTTCAAAATTGAATTGTTGCAACCTTTGAATAATTCCAAAGGCAATAATTGGCGAAACCCGCACCTCAATTACAGCCAATATACGCTTGGGACAATGCCGACTAATCTCCGTCCTGGGAGTCTAGTAGGAGTCGAGCAGATGCCAGTTGCGCCCTTCGTCTTTTGCTCAGCTGTAGTCTTGGCAGCCCATGACTCATCTCAACCAATGGCTCAACAACTCCAAGAAATCTTGTCAAACAGAAATTAACAACAACATCTAGAAATCTTTCACTGTTTGAGAGCCTCGACCATTAACCTCCTATTTCCATCCGTTTTCCGCTCTCGAACCCCGTCCCCAAGATGTCGATAAATTTGCATCTCCGCTCAGAACGTAAGGTCTTCCCGCCGGTTTGAACAGACACTAGTCACTGACACTCTTTCCAGTTGGAAAGCTGCTCGAACACAGGTTAGCACATTCTTTCTCCTCGATCCTGGTTGGATATCTTCCAAATTCAGTGCAGCCTCTCTTGGGCGCTGTCCCACACAGAACCGCACTGGAAGCATGTCACCTTGACTTCACTTCGATTTAAGTTCTCCAAAGGGCTGTAGCTTACACTGTTACCAGATCTGCGTTGACTCCAACGACCACAAAGGCTCTTATTGACGCCGGATACAAGGTCAATGTAGAGCGCAGCCCTCAGAGAATCTTCGACGATGAGGAATACGAGAAGGTGGGAGCCACATTGGTTCCAGAGAACACTTGGCGTGACGCCCCAGAGGACAATATCATTATTGGCCTCAAGGAGCTTCCAGTTGAGACATGTGAGTTGATTGATGCATCAAGACCTGAGAGGTGTCAGCTGATGTCCCCAAAGTCCCCCTGAAGCACGTCCATGTGCAATTCGCCCATTGCTATAAGCAGCAAGGGGGGTGGGAAAAGGTTCTTGCTAGATTTCCCCGAGGGAACGGCGTTCTCCTGGACCTCGAATTCTTGACTGATTCGAAAGGAAGGAGAGTGGCAGTAAGTCATGGGCTCTTTTTTGTTGTTCGATGCCTCTGCTAAGTGTCATCTTGAAGGCATTCGGGTACCACGCTGGCTTCGCAGGGTACGTCTACACCATGTCCCATTCCTGCCGTCTATGGTCCACTTCAGCAGAGGAGTGTGCATTAGATGAGATCCCTACCTCAAAAACTGTTGAAGAGACACCTGCTAATAACCGTGGCTAAACAGAGCAGCTTTGGCCATCGAGAACTGGTAATCGACCCCATAGGCTTTGTGGTTTTATTTTCTGACTGACCACGGTTAGGGCGTGGCAACTCAATCACAAAGACCAGCCATTTCCGTCGGTGTCATCGTATCCCAATGAAGACGCCTTGATCGTCGACGTCAAGAAAGCCGTTGCACTAGGAACCGAGAAGAACGGCAAGGCGCCTAGAGTGCTTATCATTGGAGCATTGGGACGTTGCGGAAATGGCGCAGTCGAACTCTGCTCGAAGGCTGGGATCACGGCCGAGAACGTCCTCAAGTGGGATATGGCAGAGACAGGTAATAACCCACGATCCAGAATGGAAATGAACCGAGCTAAGACAAATGCAACAGCCAAGGGAGGCCCCTTTCCTGAGATCGTTGAGAGCGACATATTCATCAACTGCATATATCTCACCACCAAGATCCCCAACTTCGTCGACTTGGGCTCACTCGATACGCCGACTCGGAAGCTGTCCGTCGTCTGTGACGTCTCTGCAGACACGACCAATCCAAACAACCCAATCCCCATCTATACCGTAGCAACCACGTTCGACAAGCCTACCGTACCAGTCGAGGTCAAGGGTGAGCCGGCGCTTAGTGTCATCAGCATTGATCATCTGCCAAGCTTGTTGCCCAGAGAGGCTAGCGAGGCCTTCAGCAATGATCTATTGCCGCATCTATTGGAGCTCAAGAACTGGAGAAGCAATCCAGTTTGGGCCCGCGCTGAGAAGTTGATGCAGGAAAAGATCGCCACTTTGCCAAAGAGTGAATTGTAAATCATCATACCAAAATAGAATAGGTGAACAGTCGGGGTGCTCACACTGAGAATATCAAGTCTAGAACTACGCAGATCTCGAGGTAGTGTTTGCTCTCGCTTACTAATTGTTGAAACTCATCAATCTGACTCTCTGACTCATTCGTGTCGTCCCAATCGCCGGTCCGTCAGTCCCGCAACAATCTTCCACTGCAGATCTTGCATTAATAAGGCGTTTGCGTAGCTAAATCCGCACCGCTGTCTTCCGCACGATCTGATACATCCTCACCAACGTGAAGTCAAAAAGCCTCCCTACGTATTGAAAAAGAGTCGTTCCATATTGAGAGTCGACATCCATATAGTTGTCTGACCTACTCACTGTTCACTCGTCACTTGACCTCTGCCATGGCCGAGAAAGACTCGAAGGACGACACCTCCTACGACATCCCCGAGGGTGAATTCTGCGTCTATGGCACTGTGAATACCCCCGCTCCTCTACAAACATAAATTCCTTGGTCCCCTCAAGCAAGTATCTTTCTAACAGAGACGCTCAGGTCTCCACCGTCCCAGAGCACGCCGACAAGGTTGAAGACATTTACAAAGAAACGACAAGGATGGCCCAGACTGAAGAGGGCCTCGTGCATTACTGTCTGAGCCGGGACCCTACCGATCGGAGCATCTTCCATTTTTTTGAGAGATACAAATCGAAACAGGCTTTCCTGCAGCATTGCGACCAAGAAATCATCCAGAACCTCCTGAACAGCGGCTGGATCGTGGATGTTAAGGCTGTGTTCGTAAAACCTATCACACCGTAGGGATATGAGGGAAGCAGAGTGGGGGAGCTGCCAGGATGTGATGGAGAGGATTAAATAGGATTATGCGGTGTAAGTCAGGTTTACTTCCCATGCAATGCCATTAATACGGTGAACGCTTGAAAAATAATACTTTTACCACGTCGTAAACCTCTGGATTTCTCTGAACGGGAGCTACGATTGACTCTCGGTAGATGCACGTAGAACGCCGCGTACGAAATCCTCATCATTCGTTAGCATTAGATAGTAGGTACTCTGGACTCGTTAGGGGGTGAAAATGCTTCCACAGCCTTGTGGTGACTCGGCATCAGGTGACGGTGCCAAGGCGGCAAGGCTGTGGTAAATGAGCGGCTGTTACTGGTCGGCTTGCCCGGGTATGAGAGCAGCATGACGGCATCTGACGTCTTAGTACTTGTCGCACCTAAATCCCATCGTTGGGGATTTCCCAACACAACACTACAAACGTGAACTCTCGGCAACTCAAAATCGGAGAGGCTCACGAGTAGGAAGTAAAGATGCGCTCGTTCTCAGACTTGAAGTCCAAAGCGAGGCTTTCTGTCCCAAAGAGGGCTACTCACGATGATCAGGCACACGAAGAGTCTCTGGCAACCCTCCTCACGCTCGAGCAACGTGCCGAGCTAAGTATTCTTATCGCAACAACCACTGAACTCATGAGGAATGAAGTCATAAAAGCATTTGACAAACTCCAGCAACCCAACACGAAGGCCAGCTTGAAGAAAGATGCTGCTACCGAGAAAGGGGACATGGGTCTGTCGAGATTAGACCTTGGAATCGACGAGACAGAGACAGAGGCTTCTCCGGCAGCGAGCCAAGAGCTCGAAATCCTCCAGACGCAAGAGCGTGAGGCAGCGAAACTTGAGGAAGAGATGACGATTTCCGCCACTCCGAAGAGCGAGGACTTGAAGAAGGCCGCGCTGGCATTTTTCGACAACTGGTCCGAAGGTGTCATTCTGAGGGTGGGCGAGGCCGTCAACGTGCGGGATAATACGGCAAACGGGAACCAAAATACGCATCATCCGCCGAAACAATCCAACCAAGCCAGCGAAACCCCGTATCTGCCAAACGAATGGGAAAAGGCGGCAGATGCAAAGCTCGCCCTTATCTATCCACCGATCTCGACTCCGATGGCCAATCTGGGTCACCGTGAGCGGTCGACAATCCTCAACGCTATCTTGCTCTTACTCCTCAGCCTCGAATCATATCGCGCGCATTCTCGCACCCTTATGCTCCGTCTCGCTTCCACCCTGCACATCTCTGTAGGCGAGGTGACAAAGATGGAGAAGGATACCGCCTACGGACTCTTGGAAGCAGCGAGCAAGATGGACGGTGGCGATTCTGCGTCGGCGGCCCAGAAAGCCAATGCCACCGCCCGCAAGTGGAAAGTCGGTATTGCAAGCGTGGCTGGCGCTGCACTGATCGGAGTCACGGGTGGACTTGCTGCGCCGTTGGTCGCGGCGGGGGTAGGAGGATTGATGGGTGGGCTGGGACTCGGAGCCACGGCAGCCGCTGGCTATTTGGGTGCTCTGGCGGGGAGCGGAGTTCTCGTGGGAGGACTGTTCGGCGCGTACGGGGGCAGAATGACGGGGCGGATGATGGACAAGTATGCGAGGGAGATTGAAGACTTTGCGTTCATTCCAATCCGAGGGAGCGCCAACGACAGCGAGCAGAAGCAAAAGGAAAGACGGCGCTTGAGGGTCACCATCGGCATCACGGGCTGGCTGACCAAAGAAGACGAGTGCGAGCTGCCGTGGAGGGTTCTCGGCGATGGCGGGGAAGCCTTTGCCCTGCAGTGGGAGTTGGAAGCCCTGATGAACTTGGGCAATGCACTGCGAATGTTTGCCACGTCGCAGGCCTGGTCGTACCTGCGCAAAGAGCTGATCAAGAGGACCGTGCTGGCGAGCCTGTGGTCAGCTCTGATGCTGCCGCTGGGAATCCTCAAGGTCGCGAAACTGGTCGACAGCCCGTTCGGCGTCGCGAAGTTGAGAGCTATCAAAGCCGGCGAAGTGCTTGCCGACGCCCTGATCAACAAGGCCCAGGGAGAGCGCCCCGTGAGTCTCGTCGGCCACTCTCTCGGCGCGAGGGTCATCTATTCGTGTCTACTCGCCCTTGCTCGAAGGCAGGCGTTTGGTTTGGTCGAAAGCGTCGTCCTCATGGGCGCCCCGGTACCCAGTGATGACGAGGTCTGGCGCTCGATGCGAGGAGTGGTCAGTTCGAGGTTAATCAACGTCTACTCGACGAACGACTACGTCCTGGCATTTCTGTATCGCACCAGCAGCGCCCAACTCGGCGTCGCAGGACTGCAGGAAATCACCGGAGTGCCGGGTGTGGAGAGTTACGATCTAAGTGAAGATATCACTGGCCATTTGAAGTACCAGAATATGGTTGGCACCATTCTAACTCGCGTGGGGTGGGCAGACATAGATGAGGACTCGCTCAAACGGGAGGAGTCTGTCCTCAAGCAAATGCAAGCGGAGGAGAAACAACAAGCTGAGCAAGATGAAGATGAAAAGGGAAGTCAAGGCGGTAAATAAGGTCGCGGAAACTGCAGAGATTAGGCAAAAAGGAGGACGAGGACTAGAACCAATGGTCTCTCATCCATGTTATGACAACCAATAGCCACTTTCCTAACCTTGCAACAAGAAATTTGCGCTAAATATTCAGGCCACGAAAACGAAGACATTAGAAATAAAGATATTAGAAAGAGATTTTCAACTCCAGATCTCTCTAAGCTTGGCTCGCTTCATCCTGGGCGACTCATTCGAATCTAGTCTTGTCTCACTTGTTGACGGTGGCACTCTCGTCTCGAACCCTTCTCTAGAGAATATTTCTGGTCTGGAATTGCGCCTCTTGCGGCAGGATTGATTGACTGGCTCTAGAGATGAGGAGCTTGAACCATATGAGTGGTTCTGGTGCTGGTTGTCGAGAAATTGCAGCAGCTCTCGACCTCGATTCCGAATTTCCTTATAGGCTCTGTTCAGAAAGTTTAGGTGATAAATATATACGATATTATCCCTTAAATCCTTGTCGTCAAAGCCCACTGGCTCTGGATGCCTCTGGCTTGCTGTTATGAGTTCTCTTACGATAAGAGCCGTCGATTCCGCGTCCTTCAGGTTGAAGATCTGCGTTTGTGCAAGCCAGTGCCTGAACGGAGAGGTGCCATGGGAAGAACTGGGGTGGAGGGGATAAGTTTGGTTAGGATTGCATCCGATCGCAAGGAGGTAGGATACCATCTCGGCATTCATATCTCTCACAGGGAAACTTGATTCAAACATTGGCCTCTCGAGTGCATAGAATAGCAAGGGCATATTCAGCAGTCGAGCCACGCCGAGCTCATTGTAGCTTCCCTCGATCACGTCAGGCCCACCTGCTTCGATAGCGACGATGAGACTAGTCAAGGTGGCAACATCGACATGGGAGAAAGTCCAATAAATCGGCAACGGGTTGAGAATAAACGATAAAAAGCTGGGTGGTGCTGAGAGCTTAGATAAAACACTAGTCATATGAGTTAGGATTCGTTTCAAGGGATGGTCTGGTCGGTGAATCTTCGAGGCGGACCGTAGGCTGTTACCAAAGCTGAGAATAGTTGAAGAATAAGAAAATTTCTCTAAGCTGAGCGACAGCTCAGCTTGATACATAAATATGCATGACAATGACGCTTGCACATCGTATATCTCTTCATCCTTCTGCATCGCATCAATGGCCGACGCACCCGTCGTTGCCAAGTATTCATACAAAGAGCGGTGCATGAACACGACAACGGAATTAATCTCGTCATTGAGAGTGCCGGAAAAGATGTCATGCGCTACAGACCTATGTGAGAGCTCGATCAGGCCCCAGCAGTGGCTTCTCAATCTTCTCCCCAGAGCTCGAATATGGGACCACATCTCGTGTGTTGACAGATTGCCGACTAATTCCAGCCTAGCCGGGTCCATGTTGTGGCCATCAAGGAGCGCAAGGGGGAGACTGTATATGTACCCGCCGCGGTCCAGGGCTTCCTGAGCTCCGAAGAGTAATCGGAAGTACTTCGCGGCTCGGGATCGGTAGCGAAGCTCAATCTTTTCGATCATATGATGAAATAGATCTTCCAGCTCTTGTGGTAGCTCGTCGACACGGCTGCGAAGTTCAGAGATATCATCGCCGCCGTCAAGCCCCTCACAAACAGAACGGCAAGCAAGCACAACCCACAGGAAAACACCGGATGCCTTATCGACGAGGTCGTGTAAGATAAAATTTGCTTGGTTGCCGTGCAAAAACCGAAGAAAATTCATTTGTGGATGCCTGTTGATTCTGGCATCCGCGTATATCGAAATGTCTCGCCTCGTAAGTTCCTGCATTTTGAGATGCGGATATTTCGAGAATGCTTCCACGCAAGCTGGGATCGGTCTGCTGGAGACGACAACCTTGATATTCGGATTCATAGAAAGGCTGCTAACAAACGCGACTCCATCTGCGTATTTTCCGTCATATTCATCGAGGCCGTCGATGAAGAAGCAAAATTTTCGTTCGTAGAGTTGCATGCTTCCCAGGGTTTCGAAGGCTTTTCGGGTTTCAGTCGGCGATGGCAGACTAATATTGTCGTCGTCATCCTTTCCATAAGTTTCTTCCCACATTTCTGGGAGAAGCTTCGGGATCCATGCTGGATCGGACGCGAAGATATGGTGAAGCAACGCTCTAGATAATCCGGCTAGGGATCTTTGCTCAGCGGTCGGAGCTAAAGCCCAGAAGAAGAAGTTGGCCGTAGTCAGAGGTAATTCGCTTTTCCATTCACTAAGGAGTGCTTCTGTCTGGTGTTCGGAGCAGACATGCTTCATGAAGACGCTTTTGCCTGACCCAACCTTGCCACAAATCCAATAGATGCCACTCTCGGACCGAAGCCAGGTAGCAAAGCCTTGCTTCCCAGATTGATCATTGTAAGGATTGAGTACCCATTCAAGTGTACCTTGTGCAGGGCGAGAAATATCTGCCCGCCTGTCATCCATATTACGAAAGCGTAGATGCTTTAGAATCTTGCGCTCACATCTCTGTGCCAAGGTCTTCTTGGCGGTTTCCGCTACCATGGCTTCTGTATTCGATGTTGCTTGAAGAACCAAGTGTAGTCTTGAGCTTGAGAGGACATCTAGGTCCTCAAAGGTCATCGCTTTGACAGAGCCGAATGTGTCAGGGATAACTTTGTTGAGCTTTTCGATGAAATATGAAAGGTCTCGGAGTAGTGCATCGAACTTGTCTTTGTCATGGGCTGCCCACCGGAACCTGCGCGGGATTGTGGCTTGCTTGCGATGAGATTCGATTTTTAGACTGAGATTCTTGAATTGGTTTGTGAATATGGAAAATCGGGGTTGGCTGAGACTCGTGTCTAGCGTTATGTTTGCTTGACTGGATCCAGCTAGAGCCGTGCTATCCAAGAGAGGCGGTTCCATCACCTCAGTGACACTATCAAGACTATCTGACGCTTCTTGTAACCCGTACCGAGTCTGCAAGGCCTTGGTGTCGCTCAGAAGTAGTGCTATGCCGGCAAGGATTTTGGCGATCGTTTCACAAAGCTGTGAGTTTTGCAGTCTGTAATCGGGATCAGGCTCTAGAAGTCGGATCCGCTGCGCCCACTGAAGAAGGAGAAGTTTCTCGACATCCAGCTTCGTATTGAGCAGCTCATAGTCACGACCGAGGGATCGTGCGGCAGATATGCGTGAAATGAAATCGACGCAGTCATTGAAGCAGCTGATCAATGGCAAAATTCCAAGTACTATCCCTGCTATTTCGGCCATATTTGGTACGTGGAAAGGGAGTTTGCTTCGAAGGAGATCCGATCTGGGCCTGTTAGGCCCTCGTCGCGGGGCAGCGAGGGGCTGTTGAAGGGGAATGAGAGCGTATCGTGAGGGTTAGCGGTCCCTCGCGTATGACTACCATCCAAGCTCCTAGGCTTTGAAAGCTGGGCAGGTCGAAGTTTGGTGTTCCACGATGCTGTTAATGAGGAGAAAGGAATCAAAGATGGGGAATGAAAGGAATGGCAATTAGGCTGGACAAGGTCGGGCCTCAGCCCCTCAGCCTCAGCCCCGGGGTCTGCCCCGCGGCTGCCCAACGTGGCTGTAACCGCATTTCCAGCGTAGCCTAGTGCCATTCTCTCGAATTCAACTGGCCTTGTGAAAAATTGACCAGGGATCGAGACGGGTCTGACCAGTCGGTGGTTTGCAGTTGACAAGGCTGTGCAAGTCCCATAGCAGCTCAATATGGCTTAGCGTGGGCGATGCCGATGCTTGGCCAATCCGCGTCAATCCGCGTCAGGACGCGCCAAGCGGGAGCAGCCGCGCGAGCCACTCTTATTTGAAAGGAGAGCGTAAGGAGAGATTGTTCACTTTGTTGCAGCTTCGCAAGGGCCCTCGTTATTTATGCCAGTGATATGATATGTCCCGACACGTCCAAGTACCCTGAGCCACTTCAGAAACCCTCCTTGCTATGGCAGGCAACCGCGATGGTCTGTTGTCCGAGAAGCACTACGACGACGATGCCTCCCTCGTTGGCTCCAACTCGGGCCTCGATTCCGATAGCGAAGGCGATGACCACCTAGGGGGAGTTGGTGCGGTCAAGGACCACGACAGGAACGTCCTCGAAGAAGCTGAAGAACAGGAGAAACTGCTACGCAAACCTGCTAGATTCGACGCTGCTCGAGGGGTCTTTGGCCTGCGAGATGCCCGAGGGGATGAAGGCAGGGATTCCAAGCGTCAGAAAAACAAGACTAGAAAGTCAAGAAGGGCGGGAAAAGACACTTCGGACATGATGTTTGAGATGGAAGGAGGATTCAAAGACACAAGCTCTCAGTCCTCGTCTGAATCTTCTGAGATCGAAGGAACCCAGTGGGCCAAAAAACCGTCGAGACAGTCACACCGATGGCGCCTTGCTTTCATATACCTGGCCATAATCGCCCTGTTTGTGGCACTGGTGTTCGGTGCATACAAGGCTTCTCGAAAGCACGCCCTTAAGCCTTCGGTTGAGCCTCTCACTCGGTTCTCGAACGGGACGCACGTCTTCCGGCCAACCACCATCTTGATCTCCCTGGACGGCTTCCGTGCCGACTTCCTGAGTCGGAATATCACCCCTGCGCTCAATGCCTTTGTTGCAAGCGGAGTCTCGCCTCGGTACATGCTTCCATCGTTCCCCTCCGTTACATTTCCGAACCATTACACGCTGGTGACTGGTCTCTATCCAGAGAGCCACGGGATCGTCAGCAATCAATTCTGGGATCCAGCATTTCAAGAGGAGTTTTACTACACCAACCTTGGTGTCTCGATGCAGCCTAAATGGTGGAGTGCAGAACCACTGTGGGTGACGGCAGAGCACCAGGGAGTTCGATCTGCAATCCACATGTGGCCAGGCTCCGAAGCACATATTCCTGACACCGAACCAACTTTCCTGGACAAATACAATGGCACGGAAGCCCTAACTCGTAAGGTTGACCGAATGCTACATTGGCTAGATCTTCCTGGCGACGACGACGATTCTGTCTCTGAAGCCGAGAGACGGCCACAGTTTGTCGCTGCATATGTCCCCAACGTCGACGCTGATGGCCACAAGTACGGCCCAAATAGTACTGAAATTCGGGCCACCATTGCCGATGTTGACAGCATGCTAACGATGCTCGTTGAAGGGCTATATGTGCGCAACTTGACAGAGATTGTCAATCTCGTCATCGTGTCGGACCATGGCATGGCGACAACATCGACAAGTCGACTCATTCAACTGGAGGATCTGATGGACGTGTCCTTGATCGATCACATCGATGGATGGCCACTCCGAGGCCTTCGCCTGAAGAATCCTGATCGGGACGTCCCCATCCTCTACGACCAGCTGTCCAAGGAGGCAGCAAAAGCCGGTACATTTGACGTCTACACCCGTGAGACGATGCCAAAGCGCTATCACTTCTCCAACAACGACAGGATCGCTCCATTGTGGATCGTCCCTAAGACAGGCTGGGCAGTAGTTGAGAGACCCGAATTCGACGCTGCAGAAGCCCTGGCATCGGGCAAAGACTACGAACCAAAAGGTCTCCATGGCTACGATCACGAGCATCCTCTGATGCGCGCAATCTTTGTCGCTCGTGGTCCTGCTTTCCCACATGAACCAAACAGCCGGGTCCCCGTGTTCCAAAACACCGAGGTCTACAACATCGTGTGTGATTCTTTAGGGATTGTTCCCAATCCAAATAATGGTACTGTGCGACTTCCCTTTAAGCCAGAAGGACTTCATAGTGATTTTGATGCGCCCGTCATCGAAACGCCTTCAGATCCGATAGACGAGGAGAAGCAGGATGAGACCGTGCCTCCGACCGAAGAGCCCGCACAACAAGATGATGAGCCACCATCCGCCCCGAAGCAGGACGAAGTACCGCCCAGTAACGGCACTGACACCGGCTCCAAAACTGAAGAGGAGTCTAAGGGAAGTGACTGGTGGAGATTCCTGCACGATCAACTCGAGAAAGCGAAAGAATGGGCCAAACAATTTGTGGACTCGATCAAAGGCAACAAAGAAGGGCAGGGTGACCCTCCGACTTGAAATCGAATCCCCCAAACGAAAATTGAACAGCTTCCAACTTGGTTCTGGGGATCACGACTTGGACGGAAGGAGCCCTTTCGAAGGACTGTTGCCATACCCGACTGAATAGTCGGTACCCTTCAACATCGTATGATCATCCTCATACACATGTTGACTCATCCGGTATGCTCGTGACAGCAATATTCTGTCTCGGTCGCTCCGAAGGGGTCCACAAACGAAAAGAACTACCCTCGGGAACCCTAGGCCTTGGGACTCGAAGGAGCCGCTCGTCCCACAGAATCAGTACGGCTCTAAGACTAGATCCGACCTTTCCCGCAACCTCACACCACGGACCCCTAACGATCAGACGACGACTCTAAAGCCCAAGCTATAAGCCAATTAACTGGTCCACCTCCTGGTCGCATCTTCCAATCGAACCAGATGCAACAGTGTAGGACCAAAACGCCTTGCTTGGTAACATCTCATTTCCGTTGCATGCCCCCGGAGTATGGATTGCATGTCAATAAGATCCTTATGCTAGCTTTGGCATGGCGTTTCGTGAAGAAGATATCAGACACACATCAAAGGGGAATAGATCGAACAGTGCGGATGCATTCCAGCGCTATTGTTAACGTGCACCCTTTTGACGGGAAGACCGAATTCATGCGGTGTTCAGATGATCTAGAAATCCAGAATCTATTGTAAAGTCCACTAGCTAAACTACATGTTTGGTTGCTACACACTCGATGACGATGATTCGTTTCCAGCCATGATGTCCTACCTCGTTTATACATCTTTCGCTGAGACAAGGAAATACGCAAACAAGATTGGAAAATTCATGCACAGCCTAGGCAGGCGTGGCCCAAAACCATTCCCCGCCAGCTCGTCACCCGTCAAATCCCCGCAAAATTATCCCCATGTTCCCTGAGGTTGACCTTGAAAGCCTTCCAGCGCCTCTTCTCCTCGCGGTCCAGGCGCAGCCTTTTCTTCCGCTCGTAGACGGCGCGGACGGTGCGCTTGGTCGCATCGGCGCCCTCCTCGAAGTTGGTCCGGGCCAGCGCCACGACCTTGTCGATCTGCTCGGGCGTGTAGATGAAGTTCCACGTCGACAGGTAGTCGGACTTGTCCGGGTCGACGCCCTCGACCTTCGGGTTCGGGAGGAGCGGGAAGTAGACCACTGCGATGCCCGCTTCGGGCTGCATCAGGTGGAAGGTCGAGTCGTCGGGACTTTCCCAGGCGAGGCGCTTGGATGGAGGTGGTTCTTCGTCGCTCGAGCGTTCGGATTTGGTGCCGACCCAGACGTTGCATCTCTCCAGCATGGTCTCTGAGTCGGGTCTTTCTCCTGTGGTTGGGCTTTCGCTAGGATTCTTGACCTTGTCGCCATCGGTGGAAGCTTTTTCTTCGCGACTCTCTTCCCTGGCTTCGGCCAATTTGGTAGCCGCTTCTTGTGACGAGGCTGCTTGTGCTTCGTCGAGGGCTTTGACAGCTTCTTGTGGCTTCAGGGTTGTTTTCGGCCAGCCTGCTCCGATGGGCCAGCCTTTGATGCCACGTTGTTTGGCGTAACCGTCGACCACCGACAGCCAGTTCTCTTGCTGGATATCCGCAGAGGCGTCAAAGGCAATTAGGATATCGACATCTCGGCCTGGTCGCAGAAGGGGGTATATGGGGAGGTTGTTGCTCATGCCAGCATCCATCAGCTGTAGATGGTCTTTCTTGAATACCGAGTCGGGACATGTCGACGGCAATTTGTCTCTCATTCCCGAGACGAAATTGGGGATCGTGGCTGGTTCAATGGGATGAATCTTGATCAAGTCATTATTCTTCTCCTCCAGAAGACCATCGAGGCCGCCGAACCCAACCATTCCTATTAGGGCGGGCTTCACCTCCTTGTAGTAATGCGACAGTGTAGCGCAAAAGGCCGAGCCCCAGATGCCTAGGAGTAGACTCTGCCGCGTCTCTGGCAAGGCAACACCGTCATCAAGAAGTTGGCTTTTCCCTTGATCGAATGGCCGCCCCAGACTCCAGGTCGGTATTCCGGCCCCGAATTCTTCGCACCATACTTCCCAGGGATGCATTTCAAACCATTGAAACCAGGCTTCCTTCCGCGCCTTGTCTTTGATTTGCTGCTTGAGGGCAAGGTTATCTTTTGCTTGATCCACTTCCTCTTCGTCGAGCGGTATTTCGTGTCGAACAGCAGTGTAAATAGGCATTGGGTACTCGCCCTTTTCGAGGTATACTCGTTGATTGGAGAGTTTCAAATCCTGGTCCTGGACATCAAGATCGCCGTGGGGGACTAGAAGTCGAGCTGCAAGAAGCAGACTATAAACATCAACGAGGCCAAAAGTGGCACTCGGGTCTCCTTTTAGCTTTTCTATGAAGCCACTGAGGATGAATTTGTTGGTTGGTGCGCTGGTGACGAGCTTCAGGGCTGGTGGAGGAAAAGCAATGTGTGTGGTGAGTCGTGCTTTCAGATGTTTTAGCAATGTGCGGTGGTTCTGTTTTCCAAGAGAAGAGTAGAAAAGGGTCTGGAGCCAGCAGCTGCCGCTCACACCTGCAGTATACGTGACACAATCGAAGAGTCCAGCTTCCTGGGCGGAGAGGTAGCTGCTTGTTCCCGCAACCATGGCCCGCAAGCCTCCCCCACTACCACACATTGCAATGGTAGGAACGTCTTCCGGGTTTATGTCTTTCTCGTCAATATCCAGGTATTTGGCCAGTGCCTTTACAACATGGCCCTTTCTTTTCTGCCGGAAGTCAAGCTCGTCTTTCCCTAGAGTGTCGCCGACGCGGACTGTAGCATTCCACAGAATCTCCGGATTGATCGAAGGGTCGTGTGCCTCTTGCCAGATTTCGTCTGCAAGACTGCCGGGCTGCATGGAGAGTTCTAGTTGTAGTTTCTGAATCCCTTCCGGTAGCATCCTGGCCCAGCTTGGGAGAACGAAGTCTGTGATTTTGTCGCCAACCCCTCCCCATTGAATCCCTGTGATTCCATCTCTTACATTGTTGAAGTTTCGAGAGAACAAGGCCCATGCGTTCTCGTCGTTGTCCTCAAGGATTGGAGCGGGCGCGTCCGGATCATTGGCCTTGCGAACCACGCCCTTCTCGTCCTGCGGTGTGCCATGTTTGGGATCTTGTGACTGGGCAGACTGGCTCTGCATGCGTCTGCCATCAGCTATGAGGGAGGCATCTCGGGGAAGACTTGGGCCGGGGGGACTGTCGAGCTTGATTAAGTTGTTTCTGGTTGTAGAGCTATGGACGCCGGTGCAAGCAGCTGCGGCGAGCGCAGTGTAACGGAGGCGACCCGAGGTGAAGAGCCTTGCCGCGCTCATGGCAGTGGGAGCGCTGCCGAGAGTAATGATCAACAGATATCAAATGCCATGCCAGGCAGTGCAAGCTATCCGCAGCTGGCTGGTGGTGGTTCAAGTTGTATTAATATTAATTTGTTGAGAATCATCAGACTGCATGACGTAATGCCCTGTTTCTTGCGCTAGTCCCAATGCGGCCGGCATCAACGTGACGGCGTCGCAGATGGTGAACTTGGACCCCCTTCGCATTTTGTCTTCCACCACCCTACACCCCTACGGTATTATTGGCTGAGGTGCAGTACCTACCTAGCAATCTCGGCATGCTACAGGACACCGAACTGTTAGTGATATCAGCA
Source organism: Exophiala calicioides (assembly GCA_001599795.1). Lineage (NCBI taxonomy): Eukaryota > Fungi > Ascomycota > Eurotiomycetes > Chaetothyriales > Herpotrichiellaceae > Exophiala > Exophiala calicioides. The sequence goes on along the minus strand of BCHZ01000001.1, from coordinate 5,867,295 downwards.
TGGATTGAGTGACATGTGCTTGGCCTTGTCACCTAGCCAAGTCGCGTCAGCCACAAGCTAGGAAACAGATCCTATCTTGAAGACCCTTCTAACCCATACTTTCCACGATGGGAGGCCCTAGGAATGCCGCCTTCGCGGAAGAGAGTGCTGAGGTCGAAGTGCTATTGGCCTCTCTGGGAAAGACCAAAGAACTCACCAAGCGAATAGCCGCCAGCATGTCGCGCCTGGATGTGAGCGGCGAGGTCGTGACGGAAGCAATGGGCCCCATCTTCAGCAATTCGCAGAAACTCCAAGTCACAAGTCGAAATATTGAGAAAGTGAATGAGGCCATTGAGCGACTCAGACAGCCTCTCGACGCCCGTGGACGGGAGGAGGGCATTATTCGAGCAGGCCCAACCACCTCGGGACTGCCGCAATATCTTGGTGCCTTGAAGCGAGTGGACAAGGCTCTAACGGATCTGAATTCATCAAATCTGCGGTCCAACCAGCAAGCCATATCCGAATTTCACGGTCTCTTGTCAGCCGGAGTGAATCAACTCAATGACAAGTACCGGCAAACCCTCCAGGAGGACGCCCAGACAGTCGAGCCATTGCACTACATCACGAAGGAAATTCCATTTCCAACCATTTCACAGGAGAAAGTCCAAATCCTCGGCCCAATGGCTACGGCCATCGCATCAGCTGGGGCCCACTCGGCAAAACTCGGCCAGCGTGACGACGATGTTGCTGCCCGCATCTACGCCGAGATTAGGGGAGACTATCTGCAAGCCAGTCTGCAAAACCTCTCGATGGCGTCCATCAGCACCTCCAAGCGCCGGAACAACGACGTGGGCATCTACCGGGAGGGTTCGAGTGGCATAGGAGCCTACGCGAACGCCATCGAAGGCATGTTTGTGGCCGAAGCGGAGAACACGACTCGAATATTCCGCAACGATGCCGGACGCATCTTCACCCTGACTTGCGCAAAGGCTCTGGCGACCTTTACTCGTACTCTAGCCGAACTAAACAACGTGGTGAAATCTCGGATCCTGAGCGACTGTTTCCTCGCATACGAGATCTTGGAACTCATCACACCTCTCAGCTACCGACTAGAGTCACGGACCGGACAGCTGCGTTCCCAATTTTCAGACGCACTCCGTCCACTGCGCGAGACGGCACGCTCCAGCCTGGGTGAAATCCTCAGCCAAACCAAGAAACAAGCCGAGTCGACCCTGACGCTCCCGCCTGACGGCAGCACGGTCCCCTTGGTAAGCCAAACCACGACCCGTCTCCAAAACCTCGCCAACTTCGACCGACCGCTCCTGGCCCTCCTCTCGTCCATCGGCGACGGGAACTGGCGTGCGGCACCTGGCTTAGCCACACAGTCAAGCTTGAGCCTCGAACTGACCCCATCGACCGAGAACCCGACCTTACTATCACACTTCCTCCTCGACGTAGTTGAATCGCTGGTAAGCGCCCTGAACACCCGCTCCCAGGCCCTCCATCCCAAGAAACCGCTGCAGGGGATATTCCAACTCAACACGGTCGCGGTCCTCACGCGTGGGATCCAATCCTCGCCGGACCTGTCGCGGTACCTCGGTATCTCGCCCCACACGGCCCGTCTCGACACGTACCGCAAATCAGCCTCATCGCTGTACCTGTCAGCATGGCGCGAACCATCGTCGCACCTCCTGGACACAATCCACACGTCGGGCTCGGCGGCATCACGTCCGCTGTCGGGCCAGGCGATCGACAGCACGTCCATCATCAAATCACTCTCCTCCAAGGACAAGGACAAGATCAAGGAGAAGTTCAAGCTGTTCAACGCCAGCTTCGACGACCTGGTCGTGCGCCACAAGTCGCTGCACATGGAGACCGAAGTCCGCACCTCCATCGGCCGCGAGATCCAGGCCATGATCGAGCCCCTGTACGGCAGGTTTTGGGACCGTTATCATGAGGTCGACAAGGGGAAGGGGAAGGTCGTCAAATATTCAAAATCGGAATTGTCCACCATGTTGGCTAGTTTGTAGATGGACGTTGATGGTGAGGGGAGGAGGTTTTCCTCTTCTGGCATCATGATAATAGGCTGAATGATTGTTTGGCGAGTCTTGTTGTTGTAAGCGTCTGTGGTGAGTTGGATTGATCGCTGTTTGCACTTCTTTTCTTGGATATAGCTGGCTAGCGATTAAATTAGGAGAAGACCATGGATTTGGTCTGGTCTGGTCTGGTCTGGTCTGGATACCGACCGGCGTGATGGGCGAATTGATGAGACGTTTTTGTCTTCTTTTCTTTCCACACCTGGGCCCTTTGCCTTCACTCTGCCCGTGTGCGTTTGTACAAGAGGAGCCCTTCCGTTCTCTGCCTTTCTTGAATCGAACGAGCGGGTTTATTCTTCCAAGCTCCGACGCTGACATGGCCGCACCCAAATGCTGGCCTGCTAGTCGTCGTTCAATCCTCCCATATCTAGGGAGGTAGAAAAAGCACGGCGCCGATGATCCTTCACAGTTTCACAGTGTCGGAAGCTCGAGCCCGAGTCCAAGAACTATCAATGTACCAATCCAGCCAGGCTGTCATGTACATACGCATTTTTCTTTTCGCTCTCATGAGACCATCCATCATCATTGTGTATCATTATCAACAACAGACATTACCAGGAAAGAAGACGAGAGAAATTCAAGGTTGGCGGAAAAGCTCGACCACGCCCCTCTCCTCCCTCTCGCGATCCGGGTTGAGGATGAACCGGACGGTTCCCTCACGGCCCCGCTCCCCAGCGCGCTGCCTCATGGCCGAAATGCCAGCCGGCAAACCCGACGCGGTATTATTAGTGTTGGCGGTGTTAGCAGCACTACTGCTGCCAGTACCATTGCCCGGACCGAAACCGCCGTTCGTGCCCGGACTCATCGCGTCCCCGGGACTGACGATTTTACTCGCTGACGCGCGCGAGTGATTCCTTCCGTTCGTAGCCGTGCCGTTGAGGTTCGTGTTTTGGTTAGTGGGAGTGTTGGTGCTGCTGTTCGCGTCTCTTTGCTCGACCCAGGCGGCGTAGCGAGGGAGCGATTTCTCCTCGGATTCGCGGTTTAACGGGATGCGGACTTCGAGGAAGGTGTCGACGCTGAAGTCGCCGCCCACAGCCGTCGATGTGCGATGGTGTGTATATAGTTCCAGGATGTCGAGGAGTGATTCTGCGGCACGATGGGTATTAGTCAGGGAACTGACCAAAAAACAAGAAACGTCCTCCTGGAACCGTCTCAAAACGTACCCATGACCATGCCCCGATCGATCTTCCAGCTAGAGTAGTCCTTCCCGGACCAGATATCCTTATGCTCCTCGCCCAACAAGCGTCCCGCCAGTTCCAGGCATGCGAACGCCAGCGCAGCTGTCTGCTGCTTCAGCGGGGCGAATGTGCAGTACAGGTCGAGCGAGATGTTGAAGGCCGTCTTGACGACGCGCGACGACTTTTGGAACCTATAGTGTTTCGCTAGCTTGATCATCAGGTCTTGCGGGTGTCGGTTGCGGAAGTCGAAGCCTGATGCTTCGAGCATCAGTCGCTCTAGGCCGATTATTGTGCGGGATTGGTGTTCGAAGACCTGTCGTCCCGGTGTTAGTGTCCTGTCGCTGGCTCGGGGAAGAAAGAGGCTCCACTGACTTGATCGTCCGGAGATAATTGTTCTTGTCGAGGGACTTTCAAATTGTGTGCCGCACAGAGTATATCTCGTGATTTTTTCAGCGTGTCTTCAATTTTGCACGCTGTGAACAAGGCTGCTGCGGCCGCGTCCTGGGTGGCGGATGCAATGGTCAGAATGATCTCCAGAGTGCCATCAAGAAATGGGAGTTGACGGAATTACCACAAAGTTATACTCTCCATCAGAATGTTGTAGTCGAAATTTGTGATAGTACACGACGGCTGTATTGAAAGTCTTGACCGGCCTGCATGAAATCTTCATTAGTCACTTTCTTTCGACAATACATCCATAGCCCATGGCTCCTATCTCAACCTCGCCATTTCCCAACCTTCCCATCTAGGAATACTGCTGGTTACGTGACGGCGTCATTCGGAAAAGAGGTGGAAATGCTCACAGTTTCAAAGCCCGTCTGACGTTGTCGATCCACTGAACACCCGCCAGCCTGATGTTATCCTCTCTGGCCTGGCTGACGCCCGTGTGATGGAGACACATCTGGATCTCCTGCTCAAAGACATAGCTTTTGGCTACCTGGACGTGATTCGGCATGGGGCCATTCCGCCTTGCTGTTGACGACGTCGACGTTGCTGTCGCGTCACCACTTCCGGCCCCGTTCATCGTGGGGAGATGACCGTGAAGTTCTATGCCACCACATTCGCAGAGAGTCTTCCAGGTTTCCGAGGCGTGAGGAAGGAAGTACGGGCCCTGTGTTGCAAACAGTGGTGGTGGTTCAGGGCTCTGGATTGTTCGAAGTCGTTCGTCAACCAAATTCATCGCGAGCGCGTGAGTCGGGAATTCGGCGGCGGAGTCGGAGAAACTGGCTCCGGCTTGGCGTCACGTGCTTAGAGGGCAAGTCAGGTGACCAGGATGTCGACGGCGATGATGATGAGGATGACGACGACGGTGTTGAGGGGCGGGCGGCAGCGACAACACGCTTTGGGTAAGATGGGGATAACTGTCAAGTGAATGTGAATGGGGTTTCCACAAAGGCGATGTGATTCACCCTCCATAATGCTGAAACGGTTTGTCCGCTGAGGGCTCGAAAAAAGGCATGACAGACAGAGACTATGCACCTTGGCTAGACGACCGTCATAGCCACCAGGGGGTATGTAGATACTAGTAATTCCGCCGGGAATTCTATGCTTGCTGTATCGTAGTACAAATAAGACGCCGATTTTTTCCCCAATAGACTCCATGATTCTGTGTTGGAATGCCATGTCTCCCCCTGCCCATCGGCCGTTTTTGACAAGAACCAGTACAATCAAAGCCCTTTGCAGTCACAACTGCGAGTGACCCACTCTCTCAGGATCACCTCGTCGTGGAGCTCCATTACATCATTTAGGAGGACAAAGTCCAGATCTGAGTCAAGAGGTGCCGTTGGCGGGAACTGCATCAGGCTTGGAGTCGACCTTTTTGGCTTCTCGTTGTCCCTCAGCATGGCCACCAGTACTCTCCTCCTCTCTTGCACGCTTCTTTCCAGCGGTAGCTTCGATATCAGCGTTGGCGGATTCGCCGGCGGTCTGCTTCCGACCCTGATCCTTCTTCTTGTCCGCCTCAACTGCAGCTTTCGCCTGTGCAATCGCATCATCCCGCCCTGAGTCGTGTTTTGGTGTCGAGGATGACTTAATGGTGGGAACACCCCTGGTCACAAGTTAGCTTCGTCGACGGACATAGACAAAGAACAGGATTGCACTCGCCTCTCATCCTTGTCAGGTCCGTTGAATCTACCACCCCGGCCACCACGTCCACCACGGTCACCGCCACGGCCACCACCACGGCCACCTCTGGAATCACGGTCCCGATGGCCGCGTTTCTTGTCATCTCGGAAACCATGTTTGCGATCTTCGTCCCGGCGTGTTCTCCAGTCTCTGTCATCGTTATCATCACGCTTGCGCTTGCCATCCTGGCCACCTCGATCATCTCTCCTGGACTTCCCAGCATAGCGGTTGTTTGACTTGATTTTTCCTGAGTTCAGGTCTTCCACCTTCTTGTCGCAGTACTCCTTCTTGCTCATGATCTGCAGATCTTTGCCCTTAAATTGTGGCTTGTTATCTAGCTCCAGGAATGCTTTTGCCAAGTCCTCAGTCTCGAACTCGACGAAGACACTGCCTTTGAAGGACTTCTCGTCATTCCGTCGCAGACGCACAGCGTTGGTCGGTCCATACGGTGCGAAGAATGCCTCGATGTCGAACTGGGTGCTGGGGATTTCTTCGCCAAAGCCTTTGACATAGATGCTTCGTGGCATCGCACGGTCTTCAAAAACTTTGAACGCATTTGGATTAGGTCCATCGTTGAGACTTTCGGGGAGTGGCTCTCGTCGCCGAACGGATGTGTCGTCGTTTGTGAGTTCGAGGATTTTGGATTCTCGCAGTGCTTCTACAATGGCCTCGAAAGGCTGGAAGTGGCGCATGCGTTTGAAGGTGTGAATAACGCTGAGTTCGACAGCGTTGTTCTGGCTGCCACCAACCTGTGATAGGAGAAACTTGTCCCGGGGCAGGTTTGAGTCAGAGAAGTAGAATTCGACCTGCGCATCTCATCAGCTCGGAACTTGAATGGTGACGGTCTGCTGGCTCATACCTGTTTGCGAATGGCAACTGGATCACGACTCTCTTCCTGCGTGGTAACATCTGACTTGATGTTGTCGCGAGTGTTGCGATGGCCCTGGCCATTTTGTCCACCTCGACCACGACCGCTGGAGTGTCCACGGTCTCGGTGATCACGAGTCTTTTCCGGGCTGTCCTGTTTCTCCTCGGGCACCTCTTTGGCGGCCGCATCCTCGGCTTTCGTTTCAGGTTTGGCCTCGGAATCTTTGGTCTCTGAAGTGCCATTGGTATCCTTTGACTCCTGTTCAACTGCAGTCTCGCCCTGTAGCTCAGCTAGCATCTTCATGGCTTCTTCTGCGGCCTGTGCATTTTGGTCGACGGGGGTCTGCAGCGCCTCTGTCACAGCTTCTTCCGCTGACATGGCGGCGGCAAAAGAGAAGAGGTAGGTATTAGCTCGGTATGTCGCGAGAGAAAGGAAGCTTGCTCGACGATGTGCGGGGATAGCGCTCTGGATGGTCGAAAAGAGAGAAAGACGACTGCGGCGCTGCCAATAAATCTGGGAATGTCAGGTAGGCGAGACGTTGTGCTGGAAGCTAGATGATCAAGGTTTCCAGGCGCATGCAAGCGACAATTTGGTAATAGATCGATTGGCTCCTGTAGGTACAATAGTGAACATAATAGTAAGGACTCGCTATTCGATTTTTTCCCGCGACTGGCCTGCGTCTTGAATACAAAGCGGGACGCAAATATTGCCTTGGCGTCTTACATAATGAACTGTTAGAAGTTGATTCGCTGCTATTGGTGCGGCGTTGTAGGCGGTGAAAGAGGCACGTGAAGAGGCACGTGAGCGGGCTAGCTACTACTCGGGGACGAACATCCTAATTGATAGTAGCAAGACTGGTCAGCATCCGTGGATGCTAGCCCTTCCCTCGGCACAACAACACCATAACACGGACTTAGTCGACGCTTTAGACTTCTTTACTTAGTTAGCTGATCACTGAGCAGTGAGCACTCCTTGAGCACTCCCTGAGGAGCACACCGAGGCCCCCCATAGTAATCGGCTATACCTGCCCCTCGGTTAGGCACTTGCTGCAGTCAGATGTCAGACAACTTCAGATTCCCTGCCCTCGCGCTGCTGCCGAAATTTCCTTGTAACCCTGGCCCTGGCATTGCGACAGGATTCGGACTGCCTTGACGCTAGCTTTACGAGGATGGGTAGGCCAGTTGTGAAGAGTCCCAAGGAAAACAATCAACAATACTGTAAAGTCCTCAAAGGCTGTTCTTGAACGGCATGATTGACGATAACCCACAGTGTTCGATCAACTCCTTTTAATTCGTAGTTACCCATGTTCCACACTTTCGACGGCGCAGATGGTCATTGAGACTGTATTTAACTATGCTCAACTACTTAAAGACAATCCCATCGGCATTTGGATATGTCATTGTAGGATGACTTGCACGGTACTTTTATTTTATGCTACAGATGCAAGGGTTGTCTTGCTGGTCGATGTTCGTCTTTTCTTCGAGACGTATCGTACTTCTTAGGAAACATGTCATTTCAGTCTTTGGGTTGACGCGATCGAATGTGCAGAAATCGCACAGACGAAGCAATCTTCCTTGGTGAATTCAAATATATGAATAGCAAGGTGACCACGTCTTCCTGGAGCTGATTTCGAACGACGCGCTTGCCCCAGTGGTGAGAAATGTAGTCAAAGAAAGCGGACATTACAAGCGTGTCCAGGCATCGGCTGGAAGCATCCTGTCCAGTACTGTCAGCATCTAGCTGCTGAAGATTGCTAGCCATGTTTGATTTCGGCTTCAAATATCAGCTCGGAAAAAACCCGAGCAGCAATACGAGAGAAGTGGTGCGCGGTCTGAATTGTGCAGTTCTTAGTTCGTCGTGTCTCTGATTACTCCATCACAACTGCATGTCGACACAACCTCCAGCCTCCATCACTTGTATCCATTCATAGTGACTACAAATTGCTGTCCGTACATGATGATCGATCCCGACTCTTGACGGTTTAGAAGATGTTTCTAATACCAGCCATGATATAATCCTTAGGGCCTCTCTTCTTCTTTTCATCCTGCATCTCCATGATGCTAGCGCGCCTCTGCTCTTCCGAGACACCTGCACCACTGATCAAGGTTCGCTGGCCCTCTCTCATGCCCGTGTAGATATCAATATCCTTTATTGGGACGAACAATGGGCGGTCTTCTGGCCGGGCGAACCAGCTGTAGCCCTTCCAGCATAAGTATAGGAAGATGAGCAAAGGACCAGCGAGGTAGAGTTGGAAAAAGGTGGTGGGATCCAGTTCAGTGCCGCCGACTGGATACAGTGCGACGTAGAACTGAGCGATGAGGCTGACAACGTTGATTAATAAGCACAGCCAGGAGCCCCAGATGCCGAAAGCGGCCCTGAAGGGGAGCTCGTCCAAGGAATGACCGTTGGCAGCCCTGTAAGTGGTTAGTCACCGAGCAGCGGAGCGGAGCGGAAAATGCAGTCTGTTGCTTACCAGGCTGCGCGGAAGCGAATATGAGCCAGAGCGATACTGCCGTAGACGAAGAGGATAGAAAGACCCGATAATGACAGGAGCCAATTGAAGATCGTTCCGCCATTCGGCGCCAAGTTGATAAATGCCAGGCAGCCGAAGAGAAGCTGGAGAAGGACCACAGACAGAGGACGGCCCTTCTTGTCCACGTAGGCCAGTATCTTAGGACCCATACCTTTGTATGAAGTTAGCGTCGTAAAGAATTGTGGAATCGCGCACGCACCATTTGCAGCGAGAGCCTGAATTGTTCGAGTGGAGCCAAAAGTGCAGGAGTTGGCAACGCTCATGACAGCGATCAAGATGACAGCATTGAAAATCGATGGGAGGGCCTTAATGCCAGCAAGCTGAATCGCAATGACAAAAGGTGAGTGACGCGAAGTGGAACCTTCGCCACTATACAAGGGACTGTTCTCCGGTACGATCAAACCAACGAGGAAAAGGTTGACAATGTAGAAGATAGCGATACGCCACACGACCTGTTTCGAGGCCTTCGGAATCTCCTTTATTGGGTTGTTCGATTCCGCAGCAGCTAGTCCGGTCAGCTCAGTGCCAGTGTAGGCGAACGCCGCGGTGACGAAGACGCTGCAGAAGCCATGGAAGCCATTGAGGAATGCAGAATAAGGTGAATGCCTGTTTCGAACCATTAGCCTTGCCGGTAGCCACTCCTGGTGAAAATTACCAGTATCTTGCACCAATGTAGCCTCTGTCGTCTGTTGGAACGCCACCACAGTTGATTATTATTCCAAGGATTATGAAGCCTGTGCAGGCGATGATCTTCATTATACTGAGGACGAATTCGACCTGTTCAATTAGCTCATACTCTAGAAGACTTTCGGTAAACTTGCCTCGCCATAACCCCTCACACCAAAAAACTGAATAGCAACCAAAGCGACAAGCAGCGGGACGATCCAAGCACTGTTGTTGATACCCTCTGATCCTGGCCAGTAGTGGATAATATTGCAAGCAGCCGAAATTTCAAAGGGAAGGACAGTCAGCCAACTGATAGCGTACTCCCAGCCGCAAGCAAACCCTAAGGAGGGATCAACGAAGCGACAGATGTACATGGTGAAGGCTCCATTGATCGGATACATGACGGACATTTCCGCGAGGGCCTGCATCATGAGGTAGCTAAATGATCATGTCAGCTAAGGACAAAGTCTTCTGATATCTAACAAACATACACCATGAGACCTAAAAACGCGTTAGCTATCGCATCACAGTTCTCGCGGAGTTTAACTGACCGATAATCATGAAACCAAGAAGCACAGAAGCAGGTCCACCAGTCTGAAAAGCACCGCCAGAACTAACGAACAGCCCAGCACCAATTGCACCACCACTGAAAGCGTCGATTAGTATGCACTTGAGGCCTTGGGATTGAACTTACATGGCAATCATTTGCATGTGTCTGCCCCTTAGATCGCGGTGAAGCATGTTCTGGTCGGTTTGCACCATAGCATGATCCTCTGGGTCGATGCTGAACTGCCGACCGCGTGCATGATCACCGAGCGAGGCCGGTTCATAGGCCGGAACATCGTTGCCCTGCTTCTCACCGAGCGTATTGGTTTCGTTCTTGAGACTCATCTTTGCGACAGACGAGAGAGAGGAATGAGATGGGAAAAAGGGTGTAAGATGAAAGCCCGCGGTCACCCCGGTTTTTAAAGCGTCAAGCTTCGCAAGCTTCGCAAGCATCCCAAGCATTCGCAAGGACCGCAAGCAACCTTCCTCCGTAACCTGCCATGACATTAGCGACATGCAGCTGTGGCAAATCATCAATCGGCGTCCACAGTCGAATCATTCGTTCGGAAAGCGCATTGGTCACCTCACTGATACAGGAAGGTGACATCGTGCCGGCGCGCCTTCGTCTTGTGAAACCCTGACTAGGCTTTGCGGAGATGGAGGGACATTTCTGGGTGGACGACCGACAGAAGCAATCGCTGCGCCAACCGATGTGGCGCTACCCTTGTGATCGCTTAACATGACGATACCATAATCAGGCTGTTCATCGCAGATCCAAATGCGCGTTTCCCGTGATTACGACCAACGCTGGCACGCAAATGGCAAGGGCCCGATAAGGTGACCAGTCGGACAGAGCGAAATGTCCTTTTAGTTCAATCCAAATTGATTCGCTGCGCGGGGGGCCGAGGTGGGCTTCGCTGCCTTGTGCTATCTACACCTTGATTGGCCTGCGGAACTGTTTCTGGGATTGCTTGCACAGTGACTTGGCAAAGATAAGGACGTCGTAGTGGTGGGGTGATCACTGGGTAGTGCCCGGTGCCTTCCATGCATTCTCTGGGGTCTGCGAGGCGAAAATGAGACTTTTGGCCACCGTCAAACCTCGTTCAGTACTTTGAAGGTGAGCCATACTGTGTAAAATCTTCTAGAAGTTCCATTAGTTTAGAAGCTCGAATCGCCAATCTACAAATAGCGGGAAGGATCAGGACTCAGGACTCAGGACACGCAACAGGAAGGACCAGGGCGCCTCAATTCACGCGTCATTCGTACATTCGGCTATCATGCCCTTATTGGTTACGATGCCAAGGTACTTAATCCTATTCGCATTTTGTACCCAAATAGATGTACTCAATACTCACCCATCCTGAAGTGAACGTAAATCGAATAGTGATTTGACCTCGCCGTCGACCCCAAGCCAGTCTTCTGTAGCCAATTCTGAGTGTTGAGAAAGCAGCCCAGTTGCTGAGGCAAAACTCGAATGACTTGCTAAATGACTCGCTAAGTTACTTTCCTAGCACTCCTCCTCGTATCGCAATGACTAATTCGCATGCCGACTACGGTAGAGAGACCTAGGCGACGCCGGACGCCTTCTTCGGAGCTCGGCGTTCGGCACCCTTACCTGAGGCTATTGCTTCGGATGGAAGGCGAGAAATATGGTCATTAGAACGGTCACCAGGCCCAAGCGTACCGGTCCGGTTTCGAGAGATTTACCGAGGAGCTACCTCTGGTATTAGACCTTTAGCGAAAGTGGTTGCTATCTGCGGAGGTTACTGAGTAGCGAGACACTCCCGAGTATTACGGACACCTCGCAACTTCATACTCTGTAATCAAAAATAGTAATTGAGAAGATCCTCTTCTGCCTCAGTCACCTACGTGGACTAGATTCACTTCCCAACAGTGTAGAGACCTCGAGGATGTACCTATGTCCTTTCGGCAGGCTCGACTTCCACACTATGTTCAACTGACATTATGAGAAGATGAAGACACTCCAGCGTGAGTCTGACCTGTTGACCGGTCAGCCTCTCCCGGCGAGGATGAGAGTGGATGTTTTCTTCTGTGGTGCCAACTCAGTGCAGACAATCGTAAAACAGTCATGCAATGCGAACACCCTCCGATGAATTCTTCAAGAGCCGGAAATTGAGTACCTTAGCATTTTCATCCTGAGATCTTCTGAGGATTTCTACCCGGGTTTAATGATGTGGAATGCATTTCATTTGGTGTTCGACCAGATTTGAAAATACTAAACAGACCTAGAGCGTTGCTTAAAGATAACCTCAAGTAGGTAATGGTAGGGAATCTGACCCACGACGGGTGAAAATAGGCCGGTACCTCCTTCGTCTGTATCGGGGACGAGTCCATTGTGAAAACATCTTTACTCTGTCTTTGCACCTTTACGGCTCCGTCTACTAGCATACCTACATACTTAGTCATCGACAGTTTGCGTCTACGTACCGGCAGTTGAGGCAAATATTGACAGCATCCAAGGACGAGTCATGAAACACCAATTGGGCAAATCAAGCATTTTGGCCGGAGCATCAACCTGTATGTACCGTCATCACTCATCACACTGTATAAACATGACACACGACACACTGCCCGGGCCAACCAGCATGTCACATCACGTCATGCCCTCCTTCGAGTCCTTGTCAGTTCCAAAAGGACTCAAACTAAAACCTGACTTCTCTAACCTCTCCCCTCCCCCTCTTTACATCAAACTCCACCCACCGGCCGACCCCGCCCCCGCGACCCCCTGCTGTACCCCCTCTCGCTAGGCCCAACTCATCGACAACACGCCCCGGATTCATGACATGGCAGCCCTCGTAGGTAATAGTGAAGCCGGGCGTCTCGGAGTCACACAGCACTAGCGCCGTCGGCAGTGGGTACAGCGACAGCGAGGCGGCATGGTCCCAGAACACAGGCCGGATGGCATGACTGAAGGGTGTCAGGATAGATTGGTCCAAGAGAGTTTTTATCAATTTACGCGCAGCGTGGGTGGTGGGCTTGGAGGGAGTTTGAGGAAGGGGGAGATGGGTGGTTGCTTCGTGCATGACGGATTCGAGGTCTTTGGGGAAATCGGGGTCGTTTTCCTGTTGTTGGTCGTGGGTGGCTTGTATGGCGTCACCATTGTCTTCTTCTTCACCCTCGGGCTTTGGGAATGTAATTGCATTCCTCCGAAACCGGCTGGTGATATCATCTCTGAACAGTACAATCTCCTCGAGCGGCCCAAAGAGACTAACCCTTGCCGGATTACTCGTCCAGATCGCCTCTCCAGCCGGCTGTTGCGAGTGCTTGTCTCTCCTCCCACTTTCAGCATTCGCAGTCGCGAACGCCCTTCGGATCCGTGAGGTAAAGACGTCAGGCACACCCTGGCGGGGGAGGACAGTGGCACCACCCGCAGAAAAAGAACTCGCCCAGAGATCGTTGTCGCCGGGGACGAAGATAAAGGATGTGTTTGATAGCAAGAGAGGGAACTCGGCGAGAACGCTGGCCAATGCGTCGAAATGCTCTTTGTACTCCATGCTGCCACCACCTTGGGTGGATCCAGCCATGCAGGCAGCAGAGACGAAATTGCCCATCATCACGACGGAAAGGGGGAGGTTGTCGTTTTCAGTGCTTGCGTTGGTGTATGAGGAGAGAATGCCCCGGATGGCTTCCAGTGTCCGCGGGCTGTCGAGGTTGCACTCGCCCAGGAGGGCGATTTTGGTCCGGTGCGGTGAAGCCTCGTCCTCGGCGTGGCTGATCTCAGCGGCGATGGCGGTCGGTGGACCTAATATTCGTCGCTGTATCCGTCGCATTTGTGAACCGATCACCTTTTCACTGCCCACGCCCAGGAAGTCAATCCAGCCGAATCCCGGTCCAATATTGGTGTTGGATTCGGCATCACCCCGCGACAGCCCGAGGGTGACAGCCCGTCGTTCAGCAGGCGGTCCAGCCATGGTCTCGGCCAGGAATTGGCCTTTGATCTGTCCACCCACACCAACTGCAGAGCCAAGGTTCGAGTTGTGCGACCCATCTTCTTCATACGTGCCTTCGACAAGAACGATCATTCCAGGACAGAACCATGCGCTGTCTTCGGGGACAGGACGGGCCAGAGTCAGATCTAAAACGACGCTTCCAGATAGGTCTGTCATTGCCAGATCCCCGGCCGCGGAATGCACCAGCATGCCTAGAAGGAGATGGGATGAGCCCGAACGGCCCAGGAGGTTGGATATTGGTGTGATTTTATATGCTTGTTGTATTGTAGTCGCACTACTTCCCGAGTGCATCAGACTTGGTGGTCTGGTCGCTCCTGAAAAGGCTGGTGTCTGAAAGGATTCATTCCTCATTAATCGTTGGTGGACCAGATGGTAGCGGTTCCTGAACATCGCGATTTTGTGCTTTATAGGAGGTAAGAGTGAGGCTGTGCCTGGCATGGGCTCCAGAGATTTCTTTGAAGTCGAATATATTAGTCGGGGTTGGTTGAATGCTGAAACGACCTTGAGATATGATCGAGGATCTTGTTGAGAGTCTTTGTCATCTTGCCCAAGGTCCTCGTTCCCTTCCCCTTCCATCCTGGAAATACCCAGACTTGTCTGGCTGTCGTCTCTTGATTGTTCCGGGCGTCGGCTGAACGAATCTGTCCGGGATAGGCTAGGGCTTTCCATGGAGCTGTTGGACCTGGACAATTTGCCCATGTCGAGTCGTCCGCCAGACATGCATGGTTCCAAACTCTTCAGGATGTTGGACAATTTCTTGTCCGTTCCGTCCTCCACAATAAGGCCTCCTCCCGACCTCTTCCATTGCTTTGCTACTTCATCAAGAACTCGTTCGGCAAGACCTTCTTCGCGCCATGCGCTCCCGCAATTCCGGCCGACGAATGTCGACAGCAAGCCCAAGCCAGAAGATGTTAAAGTCAGGTTGTGTTTCTTGGTCAGGGTTCGAAAGGCGACTGGGCGGAGAGTTTGTGGAGGAAGAAGGAGTGGTAGAACTGTAGACGCATTGCTGGCCGAAGGATTCAATTGCTGCTGCGCAAACGGCTGCCGTAGACCTGGCGGTCGACTGGCGATTGGATATGCTGGTGTTCCGAATGCAGGCGATGAAGAGAGGAGTTGTTCTGCGGTGGCGGGACCAGAGCCTGCTTTGAAGACCGGTACAGGGAGTCTTGGAGTTGACGCAGGCTCTTCCATTGCCAGATCCGTATCTGGTTGAACGTTCAATGTTGAAGGGTGGGTGAGTGCGAAGAGAAAGTTGAAACTGCGGTGGAATGCCTGCGCCGCGTGATGCGATGCCACTCAACGCGTCGAGAAAATGACGCGTTGAAATGACGCGGGTTTGCACGCCTCCAATTTTGGTTGACTCCTGCGCCCTCGCATCCTTTTCTTCAATCCGCCCAACGACTCTGTATTCTCCCTTCATCTCAGACCAGCTCTTCCAGGCACACTGCCTTCTAACTGCCATTACCCTAACGACCGCCCCGCCGTCTGCCACCATGTCTGCGCCAACTGAGGTGCAAGCGGCAGAACCGCCCTCAACTACGTCTGAACAACCAACAGAGTCACCATCGCAGGAGCAACTTGCGGAACTCATAGCCAAAGCGACTGCAGAATATGCCGTCAAACACTTTTCCGAGGCCGCCGAATTATACTCGCAGGCAACTGAAATACAAGCCGAACTCAACGGCGAGATGGCACTAGACAATGCAGACCTCCTGTACTCCTACGGGAAATGCCTTTTCTTCGTCGCGCAGCAATCGAGCTCGGTGCTTGGCGGCACCGCAGCATCGGCCCAGTTGTCCTCGAAAAAGGACAAGAAGACAGCTAAGAAGCGGAAGGCCAATGATGTGTCACAAGCGGAATCGAGTGCGAAAGGCGCGACTCTGGGCGACAGCTCTGAAAAGATGAAATCCATACCAGAACATAACACCCCGGATGTCGGTGACGTGGTCTCCGAGGCAGTCGTGGAAGCAGAGGCCTCAGCCGAGTCGGACAAGCCATTGTTCCAAATCACAGGAGATGACGAAAACTGGGACGAGTCAGATGATGATGACGAGGACCAAGATCAAGAAGAAGAGGAGGAAGATGATTTTGCCACGGCCTACGAACTCCTGGACCTGGCACGAGTCCTATCGCTGAAGAAGTTGGAACAAACCCAAGAATCTGCTCTCAAAGACTCGGATAAGGGGAAATATATCGCCTCGATAGACCTCACGCCAGAAGTCAAAGGCCTGAAAGTCCGTATCGCAGACATTTATGACTTGCAAGCAGAAGTCTCGTTGGAAGGCGAGAAATACTCGGCCGCCGCGGTGGACTTGAGAGCATGCCTCGCATTGAGAGAGGAACTTGAGCTTCCCGAATCCAGCATCCTGGCCGAATGCCATTACAAGTTGAGCCTCGCACTGGAATTCAGCTCTCAGACACAACAGCGTGATGCCAATGGGAACCCCGTTGGCGAACTCGAGGTCGATTGGAAGATTCGCAACGAAGCAGTTGAACAACAAGAAAAGGCGATCGAATGCTGCAAGTTGCGCGTGGCCAAGGAAACAGCCGAACTCGATAAGTTGGAGCCTGGACCGCCGAAAGACAAGGCTATGGCCGAAGTCGAGGATGTTCAAGGCATGATTGGTGAGATGGACATTCGTTTGGCAGAGCTTCGGAAGCCGCCAGTTAATGTCAAGGAGGAGACCGAGCACGAACTGTTGAAGGGCCAACTTTCGGGGGTGCTAGGCAGTATCATGGGCAGTGTTGGGACGGCAGAAGAGAAGAAGGAGAAGTTGGCTGAAGTTTCTGCCACTGCCACTGACTTGACGGGGCTAGTCAAGAGAAAGAAACCGAAAAATACGGCAGCAAATGGGGGTGACAGTGAACTTGGGTCCTCTGCCTCGACCCCTGCTGCCGTGGCGGGGGGATCCGGTTCGGCGTCCGCAAAGGCCAATGGAAAGCGGAAAGTGGACTTCTTGGACGAGGCTGAGGACCTCGAGACTGGCAAGAGGACCAAAGTTGAGGATGTAGAGGATTCTGGGACCTGAGCATCACTCCAGCCGACGACAACAACCACTATAATACCAAAAGATACAAGCTTGGTCGCAAAAGACCTGGCGGAGGAGAGCCCTGCTCACTCATGACACAGGGTTGGCAGCAACGGGTCTTCGAATATGGCGACTACGGCTAGGATATGCGCACTGGACAGGATGGCATTTTGATGTCGGGATTGGGTGCAGACACCCAATAAAACCCATGGTAGACTACGTCGAGGAGGGCACAGGGTAGCGACAAGGCCGGCGCGTCACACTCGCTTTGATGAACACACCATCCGAAAAGGAGGAAATGGATGTCTAATTCAAGAGTCCCTGTTATGCGAATCATGCTTTATGTACAATAGCCGTGGCCTCGATCTCATAGAGCAAGTTGGTGTCGGCCAAAGCAGCCACGCCAACCAATGTACTCGGGGGTTTATGGCCACCAAAGAACTGAAGATAGGCCTGTGCTCGTGTCGTGTCCTTGGGATCTAGGTTGACCACAAACTGGGTGACTTTGATTACATCGGCCGGTGTTGCACCGGCGGCCGCCAGGCATTTACCCAGGTTGGCCAACGCGACCTCGACTTGTTGGGCGAACGTCGGCGGGACCGTCTTGTTGTCTGGCTCGATGCCGATCTGACCCGCGATGGTGACGAATGAGCTCGTGGGGGAGATCGCGGTGATGGAGACGTGCGAGTACGTTGGTCGCGGAGGGTGGACGGTCGCGGGATTGATGAGTTGGGAAGGCATGATGCAGGCGGGCGACTTCCTGGGTGTGATTTATACGAGTAAATAGTTCAACGAAGAAAAAGGAAACTGAATGGAGGGTAATACGTCGACGAGGTCTCTCCCCAGTCTCTTTAATACGCAAGCATGCGAGAAAAACTCGGCCGAGATTCTCTTGGCGGCTAAAAAGATGAGGAAACATTTACTGCGACTTGATAGATAATCGTTCGCCTTAGTAGTCCCACAAAGTAAACTTTCACTATTACCAAGGCTGGACCGGAAGTTCTTAACTTGGGATTACCTTGGACAATTACGCTAGGAATTCCTTCTATAAGCGCGCTGTCTTGGTATGAATATATTTCATGAAGAGACATCCTCTCGCACTAGACATGTCCTATAACCATAGCGGTTGACTCAAGCCGAAATCTATAATTCGAGATATATCTGTGATGAGACATGGCCCGTGGCTTAGCACCACACTCGTTCTGTGACTGCTGCCCTGGATTTACTTCGTAAAGTCGTCATGTGAGTTTTAACGTTCTTGATCTCTGCCATCATTATTGCGCACTTGATGAAACGTCGTATAGTACATCTGTACGAATGACGTACTTTGCTGATGGTTTCGAGCCCGGCTGCACCCCTGTGCCTTCGTGAAGAAGACTACCTTCGGTTTCGCCGTGAGGAAACATGGCCACACTCCCTTGAACGGGCTTGACTGGATACGCATTCATGGTCCCCTCTCGTACGCTCGGCAAGAAAAACGTTGTCTCTCCAGCCTCAAATTCGTCGTTCAAGTAGATAAGGAATGTGAAGAGTGAGGACTGTTTGGCCTCGGGAGGGGAAGCATCGTAGATGTACTTGTCGGTAGATGGATCGATCGATGATGGAGGCCAGGCACCATCAATATGAGCCCGGTATTCGGCACCGGGAACGTATCTGTAGACCCTGAATCGCCTGTTCAAGCCTCGAACATTCTTCCCATCTACCGTTGCCGGAATGAAGGATTCAACTCTCTTCCACATGGTGGCACAAAATGCAGTGTCGGCGATCCAGTAGAAGTTGTGGGCTAAAACACTGCTCTCCTCTCCTGGTGCGCGAATTGGAGCATCAGGTGTGAAACCCATCATCTCTGCCGAGCTAATAATGCGCGTACATTCTTCAGACGTTAGTACATCTTTGAACAGATGCAAATTTGGGACGATCGAGTGTTTGTGATGCGTGGCTTTAGGTGATTCGGTCGAGAAGGATATCGTGTCATTTTGGGAGGCGTACAGAATTGCTGGATGGAGGTTGGGCGGCTTTCGCTGAAGACCGGGAGTGGTGTCAATGATTCGGAATCGAGAAGTGATGTTGTTTGGGGAGGTAGGAAAGATGCTGCGATCCAGAACTGCCGCATAAGTTTGCTCCCTTGATTTGGTGTCTCTCAAATTCCATTCCCTTCTCCGAACGATCGGCCGGTCCATAACCACGTGCTGCTCAGTCGTGTAGTCCACCGGGCCCACGACTCGTAAAACGGCATCAACAACCTCGAGCAGCTGTTCCTTTTTCGCGCTTCTTTTGACACCTGTCTCATTGATCTGCTCGTACAGTCCGCTAACCACGTCAAGGTCTCTAATCCATCGACATAAAGCGCCCAATTTCGGTGACTGGCCCCGTATACGCATCTCTGCTAAGAGGATTCGAGCTTCAACATAATCTTCATCTGCCAATGCTCCACTAATGCGTGATGTTAGATTTGAGTCAACTGAAACAAAATGTTAGCCTCGTCAGCTGAGTTGAGAACACAGAAACTGACTAGTTGCATTGAATCCAGTCGTACAAGCCTGACGAAACTTGAACACTGCAGTACGTAGGTCCTTACAGCCTTTTGATTTGATGATGCTAGGGTTCTCGGCAAGTGAATCGAGGGTGTCAACACTAATTTCGAGATCGTCCTGTGTCAACCCGAGATCGCTCAATGTCTTTGGCTTTGAGGGAGCATCTGGTGGTGGCGTCGTAATTAAGGAAACCTTGGCTTTCTTAGCGTGCCCGGCAATCTGCGGGCCTTGCAGCGCTCTTTTAGTCTTGTTCTTAGCCATGTTTGGAAAGGACTGATGTATCGAACGTTACGTGTGACTATGAAGTGATGTTGAAAACTCTTTAACTTATTCTGAGGGTGCCAAGATATGCACCCTGCTTCGGGACGAGGGTGATGCCGCCCTGTGCTCACCTTCGGCTCACATCTTGGCGCGGATGATAGGAGGCGCCGGGGTCCGTTGATTGGCGGTTCTTTGCGGAAAGGATGAACCAATAGAGCCGCTAGGTTAAGTCCGCGGACTATTAGATGCCGCAATCCGGTCTCAAGCGCCTTGAGGAGTTACTCATAGTACGACAATAATACAATGTATTGCAAAACCGGCTTCCTCTCCAATCTCTCTTCTACGGAGTCCGGATCGCAGGGAGACTTTGGAGACCCTGACACCTCAACCTACGTCGAGATCGGTCCACCTTATTCCATGCCGTCCCCTACGAAACCACTACCTAACCACCATGGACACTGGCGATGACGACTTAGATGGACTATTCAACTTTCAATGGGCATCTCAAAGGTCTTCCCAAATCGGGTCACAGCGGCTCAATACCGCAAGGAGCGACGGAGTGGTGGAAAAAGCACCCCTCCCTGTATCCGATGTACCGAGCACGTTGACGACGCAAGCCCCACGAGTGATCAGCCCTCAGCAGCAACTACAGTAAGAGAAGTTGATGTTTGTGCAGGAGGCGGAATGGGATGCAGAGAGAACGTATGATGAGGAACCTCCCATTTGTAGTCACTACACGATCGAGTGAAAGGCGACACTGAATGGCAAGGCCATCTCTTATAAAACGTGCAAGTTCGAACCCTCCCGGACTGTAACTTCAGGTATGTATAACTGCCAAATCAATAGCCGCACTTCCCGCAATAGCCACAATCGTCCGCTGAGCAAGCTGTGAAGTCTCGGTCGGAGTCATTATCGCAATCAATTCCCGCATACCCTGTGCGCCAATCCAAATTCTCATCTTCAGAGCTTCTGTCCGATTCGTCTTCTTTGTTGCCATCTAGTGATTCGATGGAATTGAAAAATGACGGTACTACGGACGTAGCGTTAGTGCTAGCAGCGCTCTCGGCACTTGCACTCGCCGTGGAGTTCAAGCCTGAGGTTCCGATACCTGACACTGCTAGTCGCTCTGGTTTGACTTCTAAGGCATTGAATTGACTGGCCAGATCGTCAAGAGGGCAGTCGTTGAGGCGGCACAAACCATCAAGTCGGGCTGAACAAACGAGGTCCACCTCCGGGCTTGTCGACATAATCATATGGTCACTGGAAGAGCCGTGAATCAGTTCAAGCATGTGCTACTGAACGCACATCGACTTACCTTGCCGCCGCCAGATATGGGCCAATAGCCATGTGTCTACCCTTGCCGCTGAATGTGGCCGACTTCGACAATTGAATGCGGTCATCGACAATAGTATGGATTTGTGCAGCAATCCCGGGGCGAAGCTTTGGGCCATAACAAGCGAGAAGTTGTGGCATGAGCATTACGTCTTGCTCACAGTACTTGACAATGTCCGTCGGCATTGGTCTTTCGAGAAAGACCTCGTATTTCCCGCCGATCTCGGGTGCGAACAGACGACGTCCGTTGGCTTTGATGAGTGACCAGCCTGGTGTGTATGGGAGGTCCTTCTCGATGCACTTGGCCAGTCCGTTGACAAATTTCCCTCTAGGCTGCCGCGTGGCGAACTCAATGACTTGAAGATCAATGATCCCAGCAACGTTGACACCAAAGTGGTTGTACAGAGCATCTGAATCATTGCGAATGTCGAAGAAAACTTTGAAAATGGTCTTGGATTCCAGAACAGATTTGAGGCACATGTCGTCATCTGCGGTAACTTCGAACGCTCTTGCTCCGAGGACGTGAACATCGACGAGGTAGACAATAGGGTCTGGCGGCATCAGCAGTTGCATGATAGCGACCGTGCCTAGTCTGCTGAGATTGACGCCCTCTAGATCGACAAACATGAGCTGGTCGTCCTCCCCTCTCACACGTTCTTTGACGTGATTGAGAAGAGCCTTGAGCTTGGGTTCGTCGTCGGTGATGAATGGTGCCATCTTGAAAGTAGTGTGTTGTTGGTAAGAGAGACCTCGGAGAACAGAACAAACCAGCTTGCTTTATACACCTGAGTGGCAGTCCATGATGACCGCACGAGCCAATGCTTTCACCAGACGATACCGATGCATGATCAACTTCCACCTTCCTTAACCCTGCTCAGCTGTTCGCTATTGCACGCCCAGGTGAAGTACTTTACAAAGCCGACCCTTTTATTTGACCAAATAATGCTCATTGGTGATGACGTACTTCAGATGTGTGCTCATTGGCGACGCCATGATCAGCCAAGGTACCAACGGCCAGACTGCAGAGTCTAGCCTTAAATGGCAATATCGGCCAAGAGACCAGCGGCCAGACTGCAGAGTACTAGCCTTAAATGCCAATGAGTGACCAACTCTGTTATCCGAGAGTTACCTGGTGCCTGGTGCACTGGTATAACTTCAGGGTCGCTTGCTTTCCCAACTTTCGATTCTTCTTCTTCTTCTTCTTCATCGCCTCTTCACTCCTTCAGAGGTGGTCAAACCGATCTTTTCGTTCTTTGCTTGAGGGAATTCCACTTGATATCTCGTTGGAACACTCCGGCAGGTTCTCACTGTCAAGAGGTCCTACTAGGGCTACATCTCGCGGCCGTCGTCTCCAAGACTCAGTGAGGATACCGGTGCACGTTATCAACTTCATCTAAATCAACGATCTGAGAACTTTGCACCGGCATACTGCATCGAGCCTTGGAAATTAGATTCGCGTCTTCATTCTGCCGGAGTCCAGCTCAGCAACCCGTTCCAAGGACAATCTCAAGAAACCCCTCAAGCATTCCCTCTTCCTCAATTACCGCCACTCGAAGGCGACTCTATATTATCGGACCTACTTGATCCGCAGGACTTGCAATCGCAGAGCACTCATTCCACAGCACAATCTCAAAGTGATCAGAGCTTAGTCTGTCCGTACTGCCAACGTCAAACACAGAGTCGATCACAACTAGCGTGAGTCTTTCCATACCTTCTTGGCGACGCGAACTGAAATTTCAGAAGGAAACACTTACCTGTACACACGAAGCCGTTTCCATGTTTAGAAGCTGGTTGCCAGGGGCAGCGATTCCAGAGCCGACGGGACCTCGACCGGCATCGTGACGCATACCACATGTTTGCAAGACTTCCCCCTCAACGCTTCTGGTGTCCAGTTACGGGTTGTGAGCAGTCTCAACCACCCTTTTGCGGCTACTCGCGAAAGGACGGGTTGCAGCGTCATATGAAGAACAAACATGCTTAGATAGTTGTCTCTACAGGTAGTATTACTTATCAATGAATGTCAAGCTTGTAAGCTCCAAATTAAAGGCTTTCGTTGTTTCTTACCTTCAGTCGTGCTTTTGTTGGCGAGGAGAATGGTCGGACTATATTGTAGTCGAGTCATGTCACTTGAGAGGCAGTCGTTCGAACACCATTTTGTCTAATGTAGGGGGATCTGTTCTAGCGGTCTGGTTGACCTTTTCGCCTTTACGCAGTCACATGTTCGCTGTATCGTCCCGCCGCTCAACTGTTGCCCAGCAGACCTTCCTAAACTAGGGTGGCCTGCTGGATGCGGCACGTGCCTGCAAAGGGACGCCCTCGAAGTGGGATCCGCACGTCTGATCCGATGCCGATGGCCAGAAAGAGCCTGTCAGACAACTCAAGAATATTCTTATTGATACGTAAAAACTCTGTAATCCGTAAAATGAGGCTTCAACATGGTTGGCTGAGGCAGGAAGTGGTCTAAACCTCATAGTCAGATGTGGACCCCTGGTGTCTCGGCCTAGAGGCAGAGCCCGGCTCGATAGATTGCCTGCCCGAAGCAACTGGCAAACAGGTGGGATTTCAGATCGTTCAAGGTTTTCAGGGTTTCCAGAAATGACTCCAGCAAGGTATCCGGACGAAGAGTCTAAGAGACGGCCTTCACATAGAATTATTTCTTTAAAACCAAACTAAGTAGGTATTAAAAATTATTCTGAACGTATCTATTTTCAATAGATTGGTTCAAGAAAACGTCTGCAGTAGATGACAAAACTAAGCGTTAGACGAATAAAAGTTCAATCTCAACTCCCCATTACGGGAGATTCTGTAAAATTCCTGGCTGCAGCTTCTCCAGCTTCCTACAGAGAAGCTCCCAGACCTACGCGGCGCTCTCCTCATCTTGGGCAGTAGGGGCATACTCTTGTACTGCGCCAGCTCGCATGTAGAGTCCATGCGTCTCCCGCCCTGCTGACGCAGCTTGTACCACCAGTCGAGATCCCTCCTCGGCGGAACGAGCTGCAATCGACTCGAACAGCTTGAAGAGGACCTTGGGTCCACCTGCCAGCTCTCCCGACAGACCTGTTTTGCAGAAGCATGGATCGACGGAGTTGATCACGATGGGGTTCGGATTGGTGGTATTGACCGGATCGACAATTGCGCATAGCTTGATGACTGTGTAAAGTTGCAGCAACTTGGAGAGGTGGTATCTTTATCGAACCAATCTTGTCAGCAAGAAGATATTGGAGGAGTGCACGGGATCGCCTTACTAATTCCTCCAATTCACATTCGACTCATCCTTGAACCATACAAAAACATCGCCTCCATAATTCTCGGGGTACTTGGCCACATCATACAGGGCCGGCGCCACGATCGTCATGTGCGGCGTGACCCCGTAATCCCGCGCCGTATCCCTGAGCTTGGGGATCAGCTGCAACGCGAGCAAAAAGGTGCCGATATTGTTCACGGCGAGCGTGCACTCGGTGTCATAAACGACTGAAATTGACGGAGCGGATACCCGCATTGTTGATCAAGACGTCTAATCGGGGTAGGGTCTTAGCCCGGTCAACGAAGCTCTTGATTGACGAGGCCGACTCAAGGTCGACTTCCCACACTTCGATTATGTCAGGGCTGCATTTTAAGAGAGTCTCAATTTCCAGTTTGGCCGTGTCGCCCCTGGATTTGCTGCGGCAACCTAAGACGACTTTGCTTGCGCCGAGGCGGATAATGTGCTTGACAGTTTCCTTCCCCAGACCTCCGTTGGCCCCGGTGACGATGACGGTCTTGGAGGTAAAGGAGGCGGAAGGTTTGGGGATGTTGAGGACAAACTGGGTATGAAAAAAGTCACCGAAAGAAGGAATATCTGTTGGTCGGCGGTCTCGCTTGGGTGGGCTTGGTCAGGATGCCTGCTGTACTATAACCACTCCAAATGCTTTATATCTCCCACACTGGTCGGGGGGATGCCATGTCCGCGGACTTAACGGTCACGTGGGAGGAAATGGTCACGTTAAAAGTGGGACAGACCCTCTCCTCAACCTCGAGCTGTCGAGCTGTCGAGGCTGTCTCCGCGAATAACCCTCCTTGAATGAGAGCATGGACCAGATTCGACCACTCCCTATCAACTGGACGTGCGCACGTCAGATAACCTAGACATGTGACCCAGTGCCAAGGACTGCTTCTGCCGATGCCTCTACTCCAGCTTCGACACACACTTTTGGAGCCTTGCACTACAATGAATCATTCAAGCACACTCAAGCCGTGACATCGACGTCAATATGAAGTCCCAAGGGGCTGTGTCGTCTTCTCGGACCGTAAAGCAAACTTATAGGCCTCGTCGACGCTCCCGCATCCCTTTATCGTGTGACCCTTGTCGCGCTAGAAAGTGAGTTAAACGATATCGATCCGCTGTCGGGAGCAACTTGTCTATGGGTGTTTGCTGACAGGAGCTTAGACTGAAATGCAATCGCGAGAATCCTTGTCAGAACTGCACAGCCCGCGACGGACAGACCACGTGTAAGTTTCGCGGACACAACAATGACGCCACGCCTGTCCCCCATCGCGATTCGAATGGGGATGCCATGCGCCGACAGATCGACCACTTGGAAGATCTGGTCAACAGACTGATTGCGGAGCGCCAGCAAGTCTCATCGCTTAGCAGCGATCTGATTTTCACGCCCGAAAGTCCCAAACCCAACGGGGCCCTGGCCGCGGCGTCTGATGCTCAGGTCCTGGTGGGGGTTGGGAAGACGGCGACGGATGGCATCCGTTCGGTGCATCCAGGCGGGGAAGATTGGTTTGTCGTGCTCCAAGAGGTACCTTGCAGCTTTTCAACTTTGAATTTTTTTTAGCCGCTGCTCTTGCTCTCTCTCCTTTCTCTTGATGCGCGCAACATTAACCTTGCCCAATCTCATGCCCAAGGCTGATTGGAATTAGATAAAGGACCTCAAAAGAACCTGGAGCCAGGAGCAGGACGATCAGAGTGATTACGACATGCGCCTCACTCTCCCATCTACCGTCGATGGGTCGAGCCTGCTCTTCGCCCAAGTCAATCCAATCGAACGGCTCGAGATTCTTTCCACCCTGCCGCCCAAGCACGAGGTTGATCGGCTGCTCTCTAAATTCTTCGACCATCAAACCTTCCCCATCGTCGTCCCTCGTAAGTCCCCCCTTACATACCGGCACCTGCAGCGCTCACACGATAATCAGCTATTCTCCATGAGCCAACTTTCATGCGTGAGGTATGTGTTGTGTCCCAATTCTGTGCGATCTGTTGGCTGATGGCATCTTAGTACAATGGGCACTGGAAAGACCCAACGCGTACAAACTTCATCTGGCTAGGCCTCCTGTTTTCCATCCTAGGCATCACCATGCTTGCTTATCACCAATACGGGGAGCCACCAGAGTATGAAGGCATCTCCGAGTCGCACTTCCAACTCTATCGGATACGCACAGCGCAATGTCTGCTGATTGGTGACATCTCCAAGTGCTTACCGTACACCGTGGAGACCTTGCGCTTCAATGCTACCGCCGAGCTTAACCGCAAAGACGACAATCGTCGCGGGTTATGGATAATGACAGGCGTCATCGTTCGTGCTGCCATCAACATGGGCTACCACCGCGATCCCTCACAGTCACCGGGCATCTCGGTTCTGCAAGCAGAATATCAACGCCGCATCTGGCTCTCCGTGATCAACATGGACGACATGGCCTCGTTTGCCGGGGGGTTTCCGCGAGTGATGTCAGCAGTGTACTCGGATACGATGGAGCCCGCCAATCTGCACGACTGGGAGCTGTCCGAGGACACTACCGTTCTTCCCCCATCGCGACCGCTCACGGAGCCTACTCCGATGACGTATCTAATTGTCAAGGCACGTCTCCTTCGTGCTCTGGGTCGCATCACCGATTTCAAAAGTACCCCGAGTCCAGGCTCGTACGAGATCGTCCTCGAAATTGACCACGCCGTGTATGAAGCATATCAAAGTTTTCCTCCCCACATGAAAGCGACTCCCGTCGAGGATAATAGCGGGCCCATCCTAACAATGGCTAAATTTTCCAATTTGAGCCTGCTGAGCATGTACCACAAAGGCATGTGCATCCTGCATCGAAGATTTCTGGCCAATGGAAGGGTCGACGGTCGCTACAAGTTTTCCCGAGATCGATGTATCTCGTCTGCGTTGGCGATACTGGGCTTCCAGCAGTGCCTGAAGCTACCCTTGTACAAAATTGCACAAACCCGGCAATTGCTGACTTTTGCGGCAATGATTCTTGTTTTGGAGCTAGAATTGAGACGAAAGACCCCAGATGCGGAGGCGTTTCCTGACGATGGCCTTCTTTTACAGATGTTGGAGAAGTCCCGTGCACGATGGGCAGAAGCGATGGACAGTTGTGACGAGGCACGAAGAGTCCATCGGTTTTTGGCGGACGTGCTTTCGGGCTTTGAGACTGACACCGGAACTGGCGCTGGACCTTTTCAGACGGTGTCACTGGAATCGGCGTTTGAGCTTTCGGGACTCAGTCCGCCGTTTGACGCACCCAACAGCGATTTCTCGTTCGAGAAGGATTTGACTAATATAGATTTTGATTGGGTTTGTTTCTCCTCTCTTATATTCGCAGTACTCTCGACTGACGAGCGCAGGCTACGTGGGATGCCTTCATTGAAGATGGTAGTTATGAAACGGGCCCTGTATATTGAGCCTTCGCCAAGTCGTCAAAAATTCTACCTATTCGGTACCCTAACTCCAGAGTGTATATTTCCCCACTTGGATTCAAGTCGGGCTCCATCAAAACCTCTCCACAATCACCGGCGACTTGTTGACAAGAGTCGTGTCAATCTCGTCCAAGATGTTGGGTGTGAGCCTTTTTACGCCTTGATGGCCTGGATATTCTCGTACACCTGTTCGGGTTTGCTGGCGCCCGTGAAGGCCGAGCTTACATTGGGGGTTTGAACCCAGGCCAGTGCTAGGACAGTTAGTGAGACGCCCAGCTTCTCGGCGACGGGTGCCAGTCGCTTCGCCTTCATAGCCATCTGCTCAAGCCTCAAAGTGCTCCTTTACCGCGCTCTTCTGAATGTTCGCGATGAATTCGACCTAGGTCTGCGCGGGACACGAGTCCAGTCCTGCGGGATTCGGTCTCGGTACTTGCCTGTCAGTATGCCGGAGCGCAGGAGCGAGGAGATAGTCAGGCCCATGCCGACCTCGCGGTACAGGTGGGTGAACCCAGTCTCGACCTTACACGCTTTGGCATGTTGTACTCTGGCTGTTCCATCAGTGGCCCCATGAGGGTCAGCTTGTCGGCACTCCACTCTGATGTGCCCCAGTCCAGGGCCATGCCCTGGTCGACGACATGGTTGAAGGCGCGCACCGTCTCCTGTATCGGCGTCTGGCGATCCGGCCGATGCGCGTAGACTTAGTCCACATACCTGAGGTGCAGGCGCTCCAGAGTCATGTCGAGCCGAACGATGACGTGTTTACGGGTCAGGGCGATGTTGTTGGCGGGGTTGTTTCAGCAGCTCTCGCCCCGATGAATCTGCTCGCACACCTGAGTGGATCTTCAAGATGCGTAGAGCATCAATGCTTACCTTGGAGAGAGGACAAGATGAACGCGCTTCCAGCCATACTTCCTGATGGCCTCGCCTATCACTTCTCGCTACTGCCATTGGTACAACTCTCGGCGCAGTCAAAAAGAATTACAACCCACGTCGTACGCCGTCTTCGTGCAAGCAAAGGTCTCCTTTATTTCAGGCTCGTGTCAGTGTTTTGCTAACAGCTGGCGAGACGGGTTGGATACTGACCTTGCTCTTTTGTATATGAGCCATCCGCCTAGGGAGACGGCAGAGACCTTCAAGCTGGAGCGGCCAAGGTCCCGTTATTCCATCTCAGGGAGGCACGGCTTCAACGAAATGGTGCACAATTATTTTGGTACACCGGAGCAATTCTCATTGGGTCCGAGAATCGGGGCCGACACTCCCGATTCGACTCGTCAAGACCGAAACCCGTTCGCTAAGTAGACCATGCTTGCGTCTCCGGACGACGCCATGTCGAGAACACTTACTCTGACTTCATGAATGTTGTTTCTACTTGACATACATCATCCCTATAAATCTGATTGCATTTGGGTTGCTATACCCTCCATTCTTTTGGAGCACAGCCATATCTACGGAACCCACCCAAGCCTTGAGAAAGAACATCACTTCGCTCTCCACGACACATTCATATCAAAAAATCGAGTTATTGGGAAATATGGACGAAGAGAAAAGAGCCAACAATGATTCGAGTTGGGGACGAATCTTAGCCCGATTTAACCGGCTAGGAGAGCGCGGGAAACCTTTGATCCCGGAGAATCGACAGGCAAATCCAGAGTACCACGCTGGCTTCTTCAGCCTCCTGACGTTCTCTTGGATGTCACCAATTCTGGCAGTGAGTCAGGCAAAATCTCGATTCGTCCATTGCTTACACAAGGCTTTTTTTAGACCGGCTTCCGACGCCCACTGGAGGTCAATGACATATGGCTCATCAATCCCAACCGCCGTACACAGGATTTGGCAGCAAAGTTGAAGACCAACTTCCAACACAACTACAGGAATGGTGCCCAGCGGCCACTTGCAAGGGCACTCTTCCAAACATTCAAGACCGACATGATGATCGGTGGCCTGGCGGCATTCACCAGCTCCATGGTTCAAGTGCTCGTCCCTTTCGTGGTCAAATACATCATCGCCTACGCCGTGCAGGACTACGAGGCCCGACGACTGGGAATTCCTGGACCGGCGATCGGCAAGGGTGTCGGCCTAGTCCTGGGCATCACGATCATGCAGATTTTTGGGAGCATGGGATACAACCACTTCTTCTACCGCGGTATGCTCGTCGGTGGGCAGGTACGGTCCGCGTTAATCTCGATGATCTTTGACAAGGCAATGACCATCTCCGGACGTGCAAAGGCCGGCGGAGAAGTCGAACCCCTACCACCGGGGATGAAAGTGGGAAGCCAAGAGGAGAAGACATTCTTTCGGCGGCAGCTGGGCGAGAAACCGGGCGACTCTGGCAAAGAGAAGGGCCCTGGCGCCTGGGGCAACGGCCGAATTGTCAATCTCATGTCCGTCGATACCTCGCGGGTCGACCTGGCTGGTGGCTGGTTCCATATGATCTGGGCGGCACCGCTCGGGCTGGTCGTTACGATCATCCTCCTCCTCGTCAATCTTTCATACAGCGCCCTGGTCGGGCTCGCTCTCTTCTTCACTGCTACCCCTCTGGTGGCGTACATTGTGCGGGCCATGCTCAAACGTCGCAAGACGATCAACAGAGACACAGACGAACGTATCACCATGACACAGGAGGTGCTCCAGGCGATTCGTTTCATAAAGTACTACGCCTGGGAAGCCGACTTCCTCGCACGACTGGGAGCAGTCCGACGACGGGAGATTCGAGGTATCCGCTATCTTCTCGGTCACCGCAACACGGCCGTCGCCATGGGCAGCGCGATCCCCATTTTCTCATCCATGTTGACGTTTATCACCTCCTCGCTGACCAACCATGCGCTCGAACCGGCGTCGACTTTCTCCTCGTTGGCCCTTTTCAACCAGCTGCGGCTACCCTTGATCATGTTTCCCATGGTTGTCGGTTTGGTATCGGATGCGCTGCAGTCTCTTGCGCGGATGGAGCAATTCTTCCTTGCGGAGGACATGATAGAGACGGACATTGAGTGCGTGGGTGATCTTGCCCTGGACCTCCGAGATGCTTCATTCACATGGGAGAAAATCACGCCTCATGATCCTGATGAACATCTGAACAAGGGTGATTCTCCACCGAAGGAAACAAATATGTCTAGCCAGGGGACGAATGTTGAGGCACCTACGGCCTCGAAAGATGAGCTAGAGCCGCAACGGCCGTTCACCCTCAACAGCATCAGCCTTCAAGTTTACCCCTCGGAGCTGATCGCGGTCATCGGAACCGTAGGCTCTGGTAAAACGTCTCTGCTCTCTGCCATTGCGGGCGATATGCGCCGAACATCGGGTACTTTACACGCCAGAGGGAAACGCGCCTTCTGTACACAGGTCGCCTGGATCCAGAATGCCACTATCCGAGACAACATCATCTTCGGCCACGAGTTCGAAGAGGAGAAGTGTGACCGTGTCATCGAAGCATGTTCCCTGGACTACGACCTTGAGATCCTCCCGCACGGCAGTTTCACTGAAATTGGTGAGCGTGGCATTAACTTGTCGGGAGGACAGAAGCAACGTGTTAGCCTGGCTCGAGCCGTCTACTCGGGTGCCGATGTTGTTCTTCTCGACGATCCGCTGAGTGCTGTCGATGCCCACGTTGGTGCTCATATCATGAAACATGCGATTTGTGGCCTGCTGAAGGACAAGTGTCGGATCCTTGTGACTCATCAGCTGCATGTTCTCCCTCGCTGCGACAGGATTGTCATCATGGAGCAAGGGAGAGCTGTAGCGTGCGACACCTTCGACAATTTAATGACCGACAATGCGAC
The DNA here is from genome assembly GCA_001599795.1 of Exophiala calicioides. Taxonomy (NCBI): domain Eukaryota; kingdom Fungi; phylum Ascomycota; class Eurotiomycetes; order Chaetothyriales; family Herpotrichiellaceae; genus Exophiala; species Exophiala calicioides. The sequence continues at coordinate 5,835,720 of BCHZ01000001.1, read as the reverse complement.
ATTTCAACAAATGATGATGAGTGTCACTACCGAGGAGAAAGAGGAAGACCTGCTTGAAGAAGTCGAAGAGGCTTCGGCTCAGCCAAAGTCGAGCCAAAAAGGCCAGGAGGCCTTGATGCGAGAAGAAGATCACCAGTCAAACGGCATTTCAAAGGCTGTATACCTCGACTACTGGAGGTCCACCGGGTCTCTCTTCATCCCACCAGTTATCATCCTCATTCTGCTTATTGCTCAGGCCGGCAATATTATGACAAACCTCTGGCTAGCCTGGTGGTCGGAGAATAAGTTTGGATACTCGACCGGTGTCTATGTGAGCATCGGTATTCTTTATGAATCGCTAAGCTAACTTGTTGTAGATCGGAGTTTACAGTGTGCTTGGAGTGTCCCAGGGAGTGTTCCTCCTACTTGCTGGTCTGGGCTTCACAATCTTCGGGACCGAGGCCAGCAAGAACATGCTTCACCGCGCTGTTCAACGGATTCTACGAGCGCCCATCTCTTTCTTCGATACGACCCCCCTCGGCCGAATCATGAACCGCTTTTCCAAGGACATCGACGTCATGGACAACAACCTTACCGAGTCCATGCGCACGGCCGGCACGACCGTATCGATGCTCATATCGATCATCATCCTCACCATAGCCTACTACTACTACTTCGCCGCCGCTCTAGTCCCCCTCTGCATCCTCTACTTTGTGTCTGCGGCATACTATCGCTCATCCGCGCTCGAAATCAAGCGCCACGAGTCTGTCTTCCGCAGCACGGTATTCTCGCGATTCAACGAGGCCATCGTGGGGACGTCGACCATTCGAGCGTACGGTATGCAAAAGGCCTTCTCGAAGAAAATCACCGACGCCATCGACGACATGGACTCGGCGTACTATCTGACGTTTGCCAACCAGAGATGGCTAGGTGTCCGGCTCGACGTCATTGGCGTCTTGTTCCTCGTCGTAACCGGAATGCTCGTCATCACAAACCAGTTCTCCGTCTCCCCGAGCATCAGCGGGCTGGTATTGTCGTACCTTGTCTCTGTCACGCAAACGTTGCTCCTCGCGGTTCGGCAGGTGGCTGACGCGCAGAACAACATGAACGCCGTCGAACGCATGCATTATTACACTACTTCGGTAGCAGAAGAGGCACCGGCGGAGACTGTTGGGTTTGATTTGCCTGCTAGCTGGCCAGAGCACGGCCATATCAGCTTCAAAGACGTGCAGATGCGGTACCGAGACGGCCTGCCCTTGGTACTCCATAACCTGACCATCGATATCCAGGCGGGGGAACGGCTGGGGATTGTCGGACGCACCGGGGCCGGCAAATCTAGCATCATGTTTGCACTGTTCCGGATGGTAGAGCTGGCGAGCGGCTCGATTGTTATTGACAACGTTGACATTAGTTCTATCGGACTAAAGGATCTGCGCGGTCGCCTGTCCATCATCCCCCAGGATCCGACACTATTTCGCGGCACCGTACGTACGAACCTTGACCCATTTGGCCAGCACAGTGACCTGGACCTGTGGGGTTCTTTGCGGCGGGCACATCTCGTGAACAGTGGGGAGCTCGAAATGGCACACCAGGGAGAGACTGAAACTCGAAACGGCCGGATCACACTAGAAACCATCGTCGAAGCGGATGGCGCAAACTTCTCCCTCGGGCAGCGCCAGCTCATGGGTCTGGCAAGAGCATTGGTCCGCGACTCGCGCATCATCATTTGTGATGAAGCCACCAGCTCAATCGACTTTGAGAGTGACCTCAAGGTGCAGGAGACGATGGCGGAGGGGTTCAAGGGCAAGACAGTGTTGTGTATCGCACATCGGCTCAAGACAATCATGGGGTACGACCGCGTTTGCGTCATCGACAACGGGCGTGTCGCCGAGCAGGGCACACCGCTTGAACTGTATGACCAGGGCGGAGGATTTCGCTCCATGTGTGAGCAGAGTCAGATCACAAGGGAGGAGATAGAACTGATTCATAAGGAGAGCGGTTGAGATTTAAATTCATGTTGCTAGGCGTTAAACCTCAAGGTGTTTGTGTCCTTCCAAAAGCTCTTATCTTTTACGATGTCTTATCCTGTCTCTTGGGTGATCCCGCTCAAGTCGAGAGTGCCTGGACTCAGGCGAGTAGCCCGAGGCCCGCCATTATTATTAACCTGTACAGGCTAGTACAGCCTGGAAGTGGACGAGTCAGTTAACTACTTCGTATCAATCCCTCCGTACCCCGCTCTCTCTTCCCTTCTCTTCCTAATTTAAGTCACTCTGCTAATGATCTCGGCAACGGACAGGTCATTATCTACCCTGCCGTTCAACAATGTCGAATTGATACTACTTTGAACCTGTGAGGGGCCTAGTGCACAATGTCTTTGCCAACTCGTCGATATATGAGCAAGCGCGATAGGCCTTGCGATTTCTGCCGTTCTCGCAAATCCGCATGCCACATTGAGGGCAGCCTGCCCTGCCGATTGTGTGCAGCTAGGGGGAGACAGTGCACCTTTAATGAGGCTCCACCACCACGGAAGACTCTCCACCGAGTTAGGCGCAGCGAAGGCATATCACCACAGGGCTCTGACCCTCCAGAATCAAACGGCAATGGTTTCATCGAGACCTCGTACATGGAACAAGACGCTGAACGCTCGGGTCGACACTGGAACGATATATCTTTACAATCTCCCTTCATGGACGAAGTCGTCGCCGGTAACTTGGACGATTTTTATACCACCGCGTTCGATTCGCATCCTTGGGAAGAATTTCCTCAGAACACCACCAGTAGCGACTTTGGTCTGCTCCCTTGGAATGCTAGCCCGACGCCAGGGCAAGACTTCAGCTTTCCAATGGACACTCCTCCAATCGCTTCTCCTCCTTTGAGTGAAAGTACATCAGAGAACTTTCTCGACATTGAAAGCGGGACAACAGCCCTATGTACGGGCTTCACTGGCGACTGGGAGCCCTACCTCTATCATCGGTGTCGATTCGATAGTCACAACAAATGTCGCTTCCGCAAGATCACACACTTGAATTTCTCCAAGAGCCTCAACGAAACACTATTCATTCTAACGGACTCTTCTTTGTATACAAAATCCCAGGAGGAAGTTGGGCAGGTTCAGATCCCCACAGAACGCTTACGACTAGATCTGGAAGCCATAATCACTGTGGAAATTGGCAGACGGTTAATCAACCTTTACCAGCTCTACATCGCACCTGAGTTTCCAATTTTCTCTACGTCACTACCATTAGATCCAACATCGTCATCTCCCTCCCTACTCGCGGCTGTATATGCTATTGTACAACCTTTCGTGCAGCTCGATGAGTATCTGGTCATCGAATTCGCATATGATGTTCCGCCATATTCCCAACTGTTGCAGCTTGCTCATAGAGGGCTCCAGCCACAACTTCATTCGCCTTCACTATCGACTGTTCAGACTTTGTTGCTTCTGATTGTAAGGCCTTCCACAGAGACAACAGTTTCTGAAAGTCCGCTGAAGTGGACACTCCTTGGCACTCTTGTGGCGGCTGCCCATGCTTTAGGACTGCACTATGATCCTACAACGTGGAACATACCTTCCTGGCTTATTGCACAGAGGAGAAGGACCTCCTTTCTCATTTACGCTGTCGACAAGTGGCTTTCCTGCAGCCTCGGCCGACCTCCTCTCCTCAATTCGAGTAATTGGCTGGTGACAGGTTTGGCTTCAGATGACGATCATCAGTCAGAACTTGGTCCAGGTCCCTGGTCATGCCTCCTGAGATACTCGGAACTATGTGATATCCTCGACCAGATGCTGTGCGACTTATTGTGAGTATTCTAGAAAGAATTGATGACTCTGAAAATGCTGATCGATTAGTTCCTTGCGCAAAGAATCTGAGCTGAAAGACGACTATCAGAAAACGCTTCAGGCAACAAAAAGATTGCTTGAACTGCTATCATCCTGGCATAAAGGGTTTAAGCAGCACATTGACGACACTGAGAACGGAGAGGATGCCCCTGTTTCATGCTCAGCTGTTTGCAGACTGGGCTATGAATACATCAAGGTGACCATTTTCCGGGCCAGCATGCGTCCCTTTTTAAGACAACAGAACCATCTTCCACCGGATGCAGCCGAAGCGGCAAAGCAAACTCGTGCAGCTGCTCGATTAGCTACACGAAACGCATTCGAGTTTGTCCGCAGCTTGAATCAAGACCATGTTCGTGTGCTTTGGCCTCAATGGACACGATCGATTTATTGTGCAGTGGGGTATTTTATGCTACTGATGTTCACGACGTCAGAGACCTCGGAAGAAGCCCGTTGCTGGATCAAAGACTTACAGGTGATGAGAAAAGAGTTGAGGATCAAAGCTAGCTTTCACCCCTTCCTGCGGTTGGGCCAAATTCGAATCGAGGCCATGTTCTGGAAGGACCTGAGCAAGGTATTTAACCTTGAGCCACACATTCGGAATGCTCTTGATGAGGTTTTTCACGCCACCAAATCGCATCCATCGCAGCCCAGACTAGCTTAAAGAATGTCTTATCATAAATTGCGTTTTTGCAAGTGACGGCATGAGTCTCTGACGCTCAAAGCTCGTCATGGTATATTTGAGCAACCTTGACTTTGCGCACCTCTACTGGGTAAAGAAGGTCGTCTCTACCTCCCCATTCTGCTGGAAGGTCTTTACGAAGATCCCAGATCTCGGCCGAATCGAGGAGATGAGTGCTTTGGGCTTTAACGGCATCTACCTCATCCATGACCCTGAGCAAATTACCTCCCATCAAGTCTTTTACTTCGTTCTCGGTCCAATTGCGTGCGAGAAACTCGGCAATCTGGCTCGCATCAGTGTCACGTCATATGGGCTGGAGGTGGAGCTCACCAGGTTCGGATATTGACTGGCGTTTTCCAGGCCTTTTGCCGAATGTTGCATGCCGTCGAAGTCTGACGCAATGCCGACGTGTTTCTTTCCCACAATGGAGGCAATATACTCGATGTGGTCCGTGACGGTAGAGACGTTTGCAATCTCGTAGATACCCAGGAAGGCTGGATAGAAGACGGAGTTAACCATTCCTTTGTTCTTCCCCGGACCGTCCCCTATCATGTGAAGGATGTCATCAGGCACGTTTCGTTGATGATCCCACACGGCCCTCGACCCTGAATGAGTCCACACAACTGGGGCAGTAGACAATTCGATGGCTTGTCTCGATGTATTGTCAGATGTATGAGAAAGGTCAATTAGGACTCCAAGTCGGTTGAGTTCGCGAACAAGTTCTCGTCCGAGATTTGACAAGCCATTCCCCGGATGAACACCCGGGATATTTGTGTCTCCACCCCCACCGTTGGCGGAAGCAAAAGCGCTATGACACATGTGGGTGAGCGTAACATATCGAACACCCATTTGCGCAAAGATTCTCATAGCCCCGAGAGAGTTTCCGAGCATGTGAGTCCCTTCCATGCCTATTAGGGAGGCGATTTTGCCGTTCTGGAAGGCCCGGCGAACATCTACAGAACTGTGGGCGTATTCAAGGTGGTCAGGATGTCGCTTGATCATATTTTGAATAAGATCGACCATCTCGAGTGAATCTCTTAGTGCGTTGGTAGGGTTGTTGAAGTCCGTGCCGGGGTCTTCACCTCCATGCCCATGGCAAGGTGCCCAAACTGTCCAGAACGCACCGCCTAGACGACCTTTGCGCATTCTTGGAATGTCGACATGGCCGGGAAGATAGTGTGCCAGTTGTGGAATGACGTCGATTGGTCGACGGCCTGTAACCCATTAGTTATCCCCGGATACGTAGCGTGAGACAACTTACCAAGCGATCGAATTACTTGAGGTAGGTCAATATGTGTATCAATCAAAGGAGATTTTTCCATAATGGAGATAGCTTGTTCGTAGAATGGACTTCGTTCGCCTAGGACCTCCTGTTGACCCGTGGTTGGCTGTACAAGCCATGGCAGTGCCAGCAGGACGGCTAATGTGTTTCGCATCTTAAATTACGTTGTAGAACTTAGAAGGATTGTCTTTGCTTGAAATCCGTTATCGCGGCGTTCAATCGTAGACGAAACCCGGCTCATAATTCTACACCTCTACGTACGTTTTTGTATGTTCACCCGGATAAGCTAAGCGAATGCAGCGGGCATCCGGTGGTGACCGACGTTCGGCATTGACGGGCGACACTAATGAATGCCGACGCTTTCTTTGTGGTGTACGCTAACATTGGATGCCGATGATCTGCATGTCATCTGTAGGGCGGCTGCATTAGGAAAGAAAGGCTTGGTTTCTATTGCACGAGGCAATTTATGGTTATAAGTAGTTAGATGTTGAGATTTCCAGTTCGCGGCCTTATCGCTGCTATCATCTCTTGTCATGATCAATCACTCCAAGGAAATATCTGATCCTCCCCAGCATAACAAAAACATTGGATCAATTGAAATATCCCCGTCAAATTCGCATTCATCAAGTTCTTGCACTGAGCCGCATTGGCAACCATGGACCAGTTTATTCAACACGATGAGATCCAAGATATTTTCAAGCGATGGAATATCAAAGGTGGCTTTGTTGCGGCAGTCCATCTCGGTGCAGATGGCTCGTGGCAGGAGCTGATACAGACTTTTGGTCACCGAAATGAGAATAACGAAAAGGTCACGGAAAATGTAACGAATACTCACGACGACTCAAAAGTGGCAGAGATAATCTGACCAAGTCAAGACTAGATTTTTCATCGGCTCTAATTCGAAATTGTTCTGTGCCCTGGCCGCCGATATGGCCCTTCGAGAGGCCAAATATGAGAAAGGATTGAAGACCAGGCTGAAAGATGTCATTCCTGAGTATCAGCTAGAGGACCCCGTCGCCACTCAAAATGCCACCTTCGAGGATGCATTAGCCCATCGTACAGGACTTGCACCATACACTGAGTACCTGACCCCCTACATTCGAAATCTAGAGGATCAAGTTCATGATTATCACCATCTTCACTTGACTTGCTACTGACATACATGGCAGCTGGATGCAATCAAAAACATGAGGTCTTCAGTTGGCTTTCGAGAAGCGACCCAGTACCACAACCCGGTAAGCCAAGTCTCGAAGTCAATACTTACATGGGCGAATCTGATCATGAAAGCACTATGATTTGATTGCCCTCATCATTGAAAAGTTGACAAACTGTACATACATCGACTATGTCGCAGAGAAAATACTTGGTCCTCTGGGGTTGAAAGATACATCTGTTTCCGTTGATGCGATGCTGTCGTCTGCCGATTACGCGGAAGGTTACTGGCAGATGTTTGAATCCACAACTTCTCCCGGATGTGCAGTGCCATTAAAATGCTGCATGACCGATCAGTCCGCAGCGATTCTTGGATGCGGTCGCATGTCGAGTACCGCAGTCGACATGTCACAGTGGCTGAAGGCGCTTCTCCTCGGAGGCCGCTGCCCAAGAACCGGTGCTCAAATACTCTCGGAAGAGGCAATCAAACGATGTATGATAGGGACAAACCGGTTTGAAACCGCAAGAGATTACCCAGAGCTTAGCCCTACGCTCTATGGACTGGGTCTCTTTGAGCGGGCGTACCGTGGTCATACTCTTGTTGAACACGGCGGTGGCCTACCTGGGTGGATGAGCCTACTGACTCTTGTTCCGGAGACTAAACTCGGCCTCTTCATCGCCGTAAACAACGCACCGTGGGGTGACATGGCAGTCGAAGAAATCAAGTATGCAATCTTGGACCGTGTGTTTGGTCTAAACAAGGTCGACTGGCATTCACGATTTCAGGCCGCGAAGGTTGACATGATGCAGAAACAGGAATCCCACTACAAAGCGGCAGTTCAGTCCATCTCTGACGGGAAGGGTGTCACAGCCTCAGATTTTGCTGGAGTATACAGAGCTTCGGGATTTGTGACCTGGAAGTTTGATGAGACGCATCTCCTTTCACACCCAGCCGAGAAACTTGTCAACATCGTCCTCCTGCCTATGATATGGTGCAAGGTCCAACCATTGATGTGGCATGTCTCTAGAAACTCTTACAAGATGTGCTGGCAATTCTCAACTACAGATCAGATGGGCTACGAGGACCAGTTGGGGTACCCGTTGGATGTTGAAATGGATATTCAGCATGGACACATCAAAGGGTTTGGGATTCGGGGACTTTGGGGAGCTGGGGAAGGGGCTCTCCCTCTGGTGGGAGAGACCGTTCAACAACGAACTGAGGTGTACTTTGAGAAAATTGAATGATCTTCATACGTGTAATTTTTAAACTTAGAGGTGATATGGTATCCCCAGCCTTCGTTCAGCTTGCTTCCTCTAGATCATTGTAGTTACACCCTTCCCTACCATCCTTCAGACATACCGTGGAACTCATCCAACTCATCTTTGAAGGTAATCGCTAATATCGTCCACTGGCCAGGGATACGAAGATCTTCAGCTCATCCCATCCAGTGCTACTTCTATATCGTAGCTTTGTAGTCAACCGATGATGTCCTTCGGCTTATTCGTCTATGTCAGTGTTTCATCGTGCAAAATTGAGTTCGCCGATGTCCGAAAATGTAGTTTTCTACGCTCATAGAGCCCGTTGGTAGACTTCGATCAAGTGCAGCACCCTGGATTCCGGACTCTGGATTCTGATTCAGTCAAACCGGACTGTTTACAAATGCACTCTCCAGGAAATGAAATCGGGTCTCCTAATTAAAGAGAGCATGGGCCGATGATAGGCGGAATGCCGACGGCCGCGGTCGGCATTCGTTTTGATTGCTTGAAGATTGTCTCCGCCCCGCTAGGACGCCGATTTTCACGAACTATAATTCTAGGTGGAATCGCTGACGAGTCCGGCCCTGTTCAAGCTAGTTTGAGAATGAAATAGCAACTAAAGATGATAAGCGACTTGCGACGGCCAGCGTCGGCGTCCGTTTTGATTGGTCAAAGCTAATCTAAACGGTTGTCGCTCTAGAACAGTACTCACGGCGACGCATATGATAAACCGAGCGAGCTGTGTGGACAGCACAAGGGGCTTGAAGATAAAAGGACCGCTCACTCCATCCAGAGATCATATACCCCCAAAGCCAAAGCTGTCTGGCTGTGCTCTGCTGCGATCAAATTCAATTTCTATCTACCAATTTCAATTCGCCCGGACGCCATGGACTCAGTACCCGCGGAGAAGATCTTCTATGGGGACAACCTGGAGCTCCGAGAGCTCGCTGAGGCGGCGGATGAAGCAACTAGAAAGGAGCACGAAATGTCTACCTGGAAGGCGTTGAAAAAATACCGAAAAGCTGTGGCGTGGGCGCTTTTCATCTCACTTACAAGTGTCCTCGCTGGATTCGACCTTCAGACGTGCGGCAACTTGATTGCAGTGCCAGCATTTCAGAAAAAGTATGGCTACGAATACGACCCCGTCAATAACCCCGGAAAGTTCATCATTCCAACCCCGTGGCAGGTTGCACTCGGGGTAGGCGTCATCAGTGCTCAATGTGGTGGCGCGTTCTTTGGAGGGTCCGTCGCCGATATTTATGGCCGAAAGAAGCCCATTTACGCCTGTTTGGTTGGAAATGCGACTTTCATCTTGCTGGAATTCTTCGCCACGAGCATCGGCATGATCTTTGCCGGGGAATTTCTTAACGGCGTCTGCTACGGCTTCTACTTTGTTTTGGCGCCGTCCTTCGCCGCCGAAGTGGTCCCTCTCAATCTCAGACATATTACCGCCGCCTTCACGGGGATGGGGCTTCTCGGTGGGCTGCTGCTGGGCCAAGGAGCTGTCACGGCCACGCAGAAATTGAACGACAGGTGGGCCTATCGGGCGCCCTTTGCTCTTCAATGGTTTTGGTGTATCGTTGTTGTTTCTCTCTTGTGGAAATGTCCAGAATCTCCCTGGTGGCTGGTACACAAAGGGCGAATGGCAGAGGCCAAACGAGCTCTTGAACAGCTCGCCATCGCGGACAGCCCCCAAGACACGGCCAACATCATCGCCATGATGGAAAAGACAGACAGATTGGAAAGGGAGACTCAAAATTCGTCTCATTTTACCGAATGTTTCTCCGGTGTGAACCTACGACGCACCGAGATTTCTGCGATGCCATTTACGATTCAGAATGTGGTCAACCAATTCTCGGCGACAATCACCTACTTTCTCACGCTGACCGGCTTGAGTACAGAGAATTCCTTCCTCATGGGGACGGGGATGCTGGCGCTGGGTTACCTCGCTACCCTCACCTACTACCCTCTGGTGACTGTTATTGGGCGAAGACCTATGTTTCTCGCCGGGTATTCCGTGCTCACGGTCTTTCTCCTGCTGGTCGGTTTTTTGGATCTGGCCCCAAATTACGATACGAATCCCGGATTCGCCTGGGCTCAGGCAGTCATCTTGCTCCTATCGTACGGTGTCTCCATGTTGACAGCCGCGCCGCTGTCCTGGGCCATCATGTCCGAAACTTCATCCACGCGACTGCGATCCAAAACCGTTGGCATGTCCATTGCCATCTGTGAAGCTTTTTATATCTCTACGTCTGTGGGATTTCTATACGAGATCAACCCAGATCGAGCAAACTGGAGAGGCAAGACTGGTTTTTTGTACGGTGGATTCGCCTTCCTTGGCCTCTGTTGGGGGTATTTCCGATTGCCTGAGATGAAAGGCCGCACGTACGAGGAGTTGGATATCCTTTTCCAGCTCAAAGTGCCTGCGAGAGATTTCAAGAATCACAAACTTGAGAATTTCGAAAGTCTGGCTCAAGATCAGGAGATGGCAAAGAAAGCTGATAAAGCGGCGAATGAAACAACAGGGGAAACCGGGAAGGCGGCGCGGGAAACAGCGACAGAGACACTGTAAGAGCAACAGGCTGTTATCCACGCCAGGATCAAAGTGACATAATGGCGAGGGTCAGGCTAAATGTGGGCTAAGAGGTCGTTCGTTACTCGGCTTTTTATGTCTATCTTCCTCATAATAGGAATGATGGAGAAAGCAAGTTCCCCTATCTTTGTCGAATAGTAACTCTCGCGTGGTAAAGGCATAACCTCCTATATTTGATATGTAGAATCATGACTGAATTACCTCAACTTCTCGGGTTGCTCACAGAAGCTCCAGCGTCGGTCAGAAGGAAGATTTCCAAAGCCATTGATGAATCGGGATGGTCCTGTTGAAAAATCAACGGTGTGCAACGACTTAGCGATGGAAATCTGGTGAGCTCCGGCGGGCTTTTCAGGCGGAAGGATAGGGAAACTCGCCATCCTCCCCTGGCTGGATTCCAGGTCCCTTGCTGCTGACCACCAAATACTCTTCACTCATTCAACTGACCCCTCCCCTTATTTCCTCCTCAGGCACGATGACACTAATTCCAGGAATCTAGACGACAGTCTTTTCAGTATTATTCCACAAACTCGACCTGACCGAACCCTCACTTCAGCGCACCTAATACCTCCTGAGCAGCACGCTGGCCAGATTGCACCGCCCCTTCCATATATCCGCTCCAGGCCGTGGAGGTTTCGGTGCCGGCCCAATGCACACGGTCGACAGGCTTTCGTACCCATTCGCCCAGGGTCGTCCACACACCCGGGGCCATCCCCGCAACAGGGCAACCTGTCGACCACTTCTCAGCCATCATGCTATGGACTGTAAACTTGACGGGATCGGCGGCTTTAGGCCCATATGAAATCGCCAGTTGCTTCAGTACCACCTCCTTTTGCGCCTTATCATCCATTTCCGCAAATAGATAGGCCCTAGTCCCAACTATAAACCCCATCAAGACGCCTCGACTGCGGTCCTCCGGCGACACATCGTTGATCAGGCTCACCATACCGTCTGGACTGACCCCTTCTCCTCGCAAGCCGTCGTCGTGCCAAAAAGGCTTGGTGAATGTGGCAAACACCTTCCAGTACGCGCCCATCGGCATTCGCTGCAGCAGTTGCGTCTTCTGAACCGGTAGTGCAGGCTCGAATTGGACTTGGAGCACCAGTGGAGGTGGGACAGCAAAGATGACTCGAGAAGCCGAGTAGGTGGCCGCCGTCGTGCGCACAACAACATAGGCATTACTTGTCTGGTCCACATGTGTGACAGGCTCTCCAAGCCGGACAACCTCGCCCAAGAATTCATGGATCTTGTTTGCGATGGCTTGCCCTCCTCCTTTGACCAACTGTTGCTGGGCACCTTGGTCGATGGAGCTGAGCACCGTGAGACTGACCCCGGACTTTGTGTACCACAATGCATGCAGGAGGCTTATCTGCGACGACGTCGTGCCCCAGATTGTCTCAATTGCAAGGTTGAACAGATCTCTTCCCACGGATGTCCAGCCCTGACGGCGCACCCATTCATCGACCGTCATGTTGTCCAATTTACACGCCCTAGGTGTCTCCCACGGCTTTTCGAGGTTAACTGTCTTCGCCATGGTCTCGAACTTTTGAACAATGTACCCAATGTCGATCAACGCCCATGGTGATACGGGCGGCAGGAATCCAGAATACAGTTTAGCCTTCCCTCCATAGTATAAGACACTTTTGCCCTTTGTCGGAACATCGAAGGTGTGAACGTCGAATTCCTGAGCTAGCGCGTACATCTGCGGCTGCTGAACGCCCAGGTAGGAGCCTCCGTTGTCTTGGTAGGTACCGTCAGGAAGGTGGTTCGTCCACACTCGCCCGCCGATGCGGTTGCGGGCTTCGAGTACAAGGACATTCTTCCCGGCCTCCTTGAGTGCTTTCCCGGCCGACAGCCCAGCGTATCCGGCGCCAACCACAACACAGTCGTAGAGAGTCATGATTGGACTATGGAAAACCCAATGAAACTTTACTATTGTCAGACAGAGAAGATTGGACAACCACCTGTTTCTCAACAGTGGATGAGAAGAAAGTAATGGAAAAGAGGAATGGACGAAAGGAGATGACCCTGCGCGGCCCGTTGTTCAAAGGCCATGTCTTCTCTTCTTATGTGACAGAGACAAGCAATCTCGCTACCCCACCGGCTGATATTGTTCAGATCCCAATAGAGGGAGAAGTATATGTGGGAAGCGGGAGCGCGTTGTATATGACCCGGCTAGATAACCGCGGCTAGATAAGAGGCGTGAATCTCGTGTAGATAAGTGTGTGTCCAATATCCATCGGAAGAAAAGTGGACCGTCATGAAATAGGTGGAGACATATTGCCCATTCTAAAAGCGACAGCGGAAGACGGAGGACTCGTCAAAAAGACTAAGCACTTCTCAAACAATTGGCTCCTCAAGCGCCTTGATGAGTCGTAGTCTCTAAATAGATCAGGCAGCCGTGGATGAGCTTGTGAGCAGGTCGCGCTTCTACAACTTGGCTTCAGCTTGCCATCTCTTGTATCCCCAAGCCTTCCTTCCCTCGCTAGAAGGAACGACACATAAGAATACATCCTCTTTTCCTTTCTTGAAACTCCTTCCGTCCAACCAAGGATACATCTCATCACCCGATACAGACCCTTCCTCCCTCACGTTCATACAATTACTCTCGAAAATGTCGAACAACATAACAGAAATACCAAATCCAACACCCAAACAACTGGCGTCTTGCACGCTGGACACCTGCCCCATCAGCTCATCTTTCTACATGTACCGGCTAGACCTGGTGCCCAACAGTATATTGCTGGGATTTTTCTCGATCTTGTTGCTGGTCTTCATCGCCATCTACATCTTCACCCGGCGTGGGCTTTTCTTCACCACGGCCATGTCCCTAGGAATTCTGTGCGAGATCGGCGGTTATGTCGGCCGCCTCGTGTCGTACTTCAATCAGTGGGCTGAAGATGGTTTCTTGGTCCAGATCATCTGTCTCGCCATCGGACCGACCTTCCTGTCTGCCGGCATTTACGTCTGTCTCTCACGCATCGTGCAGATCGTTGGAGCCGAAAACTCCGGTATTCCGGGCATATGGTATACCAGAATTGTCAGTCTCGGTTGCCCTTGGCCCCATCATCTTAAGAAAAGGAATATTCCAAGAACGGCTAACAATGACATGTGTATAGTTCATTCCTTGCGATGTTGTGTCCCTGATACTGCAAGCCGCTGGCGGCACCATCGCGTCAATCGCGCTGCAGAACGGCACATCCCTCACAAAAGGCGACGACATCATGATTGCCGGTCTGGCTTTCCAGGTCTTTACGCTGTTAATGTTCATACTCCTCTCCGCCGACCTCGCACTCAGCGTGCGACTGCGCAGAAACAGGAACAGGAGGAAGGAAAAGCGAGAAGATGGCGCTTCCATTGAGGAGCAGGGCTCATCGGTCCTCGCGAACATCCAGAAATCCTGGCAGTTCAAAGGCTTCCTCGTTGCTATAGCAGTGGCGACTATTGCCATCTTCTGGCGCTGCACATACCGAGTCGCTGAGCTCAGTGGGGGCTGGACGGGTCCAATGATGTATCACCAGGATATGTTTGTGTGGTTTGAAGGCTTCATGGTTTTGCTTGCGGTTGTTTCGATGGCTTTCTTTCATCCAGTCCTGTGTCTGGGTGATACGATGACTTGAACCTTCTCTGATCCTTACCAACAATGTTGAGCAGCAATGGGAAAGAAAATAAAATACAAGGTTTAGACTTCAACCATAAATTCAGGCTTGTGGAGTATGGTCTTACGGTCGATTTATGGCCAAGGCATCTGAGGGCTAGATTATTTCCAATTCTTGGAGATTTCAGGTATCGCCGTGTGAAGGTAGGGGGGTTATAGAATAAATGTATTTGGACAATACTCATGCCATACAAAACTTGATGCCATGCTTCTCCATAACAGCTTGCAACCCCATTGGCCCAAACAGGGGGCTATCGTCGTATTCCGTATTGTTGTTCCAGAGTAGATCCAGCAGGAGAGTGGTTTGGTCGACTATCGCCATCTTGTATGGCGACCCTAAGATTGAGTCTCGCACGATCTGCCTCTCTTCCGGCCGGCGCACACATGATCCGACCACGAATACCGGCCAGAGCATAGTGGTTAACGTTGGCTGGTAGTTGTCTTCGGAAGAGAGGAGGCGGTTTGCAAGCGGAAAGAGCGCATCGATCTCTGGCTGTAGCAAGGCCATAATCTGATCGTCTACCCTGGGCGAGCCATGAAATGCTGTGTGCAAGAAGATCAGTAGAGCATGTTGATAGATCCGGGCTGCGGTCGACAATTGCTCAACCCAGTCTCTGCCTTCTTCGTCTCCGAGGTCACCGGGCACCCGCCAGGCACGGATCCGCTGTTCGAGAAGCGTGTATTGTGCTACGCTTTCAAATGTCACGGTTTGGCATGCACTTTCCCGTATTCGTTCTTGCCCGAGCTGACAGATACTGGGAATCAATTCGAACAGCCCATGGCTGCACCCAAGCATGACTCCATAGGTCTTTGCCGGGCGGAATTGCTCAAGGGACGACAGAAGAGGGTCCTTGATCAGGCCGCCTGTTGCACAGTAGCCTGTGAAGGTGATATTGGCCACGAGAATAAGGTAGGCGTACACCTCGACCAGGAAGGCCCACAATTCTTGATTGGCCCGGGTGGGCGTCGAGGCCAGCATGTCCGATACAATTGGCTGGCTGGCACATAAATGGTAAAACACGGCACCTTCTGCGTTTCCACCTATACTCTGTTGACATTTTGGGTCAGGACACATCGATGAGAAGTTTAGGTGTTAGATTTGACCGGAGACTTACCTCCACATGGGCCAAAACGAGGGCCGCGAGCAGGAGACGAAGCTTGTCCCCTTTTGCATCGCCCAAGGGTATGGCAGATGCTAAGTCGCGCTTTAGTAGGCGCAGGGCGAGCACATAATGCTTGTTGTATAGGACATCCCACCCCATGCCTGGAGCTTCATAGGTCCGGTGGCAGGCACTCAATGCCAAGATACAGTGTAAAATCAACTCATCAGCGAGAGCGCGCGGCAGTACACAGGTTAGAAAAGGGTTTTCGGCCATCGGCCGTGCCGCAAGAAGTCTCGCAGTCCGCAGCGTGTAGTGTTCGAGGAGCAGGCGAGACCCAGGCGCTTGAAGAATATCGTCATTGAAAGGCAGCCGCCATGGCATTGGTCTCTGTATTGACTCAAAGTGGCTGAAGGCGTCGATAGTGCTCTCGTCGTTCGTTGAAGTTGGCGAATGGGAGATTGCCACCGATTGCGGAAGACTGTGCGGATGGGGCACGTTTTGGATGTCTGATCCAGGAATTGTAGAAAAGCAAACGCGCCTAGATGTTCCAGCCGTCTGTTCGGCTTTTTGCAAGCTACATGGTGTCTGTTTCTGCTGCAGCGGTCGGGTTATTCCATTCTTCGCAGCCCGTTGGGCTGGCCAGGCACAAGTCAGCCTATTCCGGATACAGGCAGCACATGTCGGCTTTTGTTCGTCGCATTTCTTATGACGGCCGCGACACATTAGACACCCTGCCTTGGTCCGGGATCTCCTTGGCCGTAGCTGTAGATGCAAAGGGACAGCGGCTCCTTGTGACGGGGACTTGGAGCAGGCTGACATAGCACCCAAAGGAGTTCAAACGGCCTCTGTCGCTCGCGGGCCACTGCCTCTCCACGCAAATGCAGGAGGGGCGGATGTTTGGAGAAGGCGTATCATTCAACGGGGATCCTTAGCATACCGGGATTTGGATTGATATCGGGAGGAGATTTTGATTCTGCTGGCCCTTAGTTGGAAAAGAGTAAGCGAATGATGGAAGTCATGCTCTAGGGACGCGGGAGAACATGCTCTAAGGCCGCGGGAGAAAGACTAGGGACATGGAATTACATTGTTCCGATAGCCCGCCTTCCTCACAAGTCACGGGGACAGTCACGGGGATCGTACGAGTATTGTCACGTGGTTGATCACGGGACCCGTTTCGAGAGTATATTACCATCTTTTACCCATGACGGTTGTGCCGGAGAGTCCTTGACCATTCTCACCAAGTTCTCTCTAGCAAATGTCGCGTCAGCACCCATTAATTGGTCTTTGAGTGAATCTTTCTCGCCAATGATTACTCTGGCCAGGGCACTCCTCGGCTTGTCGGCAAAATGGAGCAGATTGTGGGCAGATTGTGGGCAAATCTCCGCCTAGCGAGTTGTGGGGGTTTTACCTAAGCAGCGTCGCACCACCTCGCACCCTCAAAGTTCCAGCCATCCTCGAGGACCCTCAATCTCACATCCGGAGAGCTCGGTCTTTCGGGCTTTTTCATTTACTTGCCTGTGGTCTTTGGCACATCATATTATTGCTTCGCGCCAGTATCCACCTGCAGTCTGATCTGTCGCAGAAAACCATCGACACATGCATGCATCTCAAATGACAACATTCAGCGCACCGCAGACTTCGCCCACGGAGGATTCCGAGAGAAATTCCCCGGTTTCTGGGAGCGATGCCGAAAACGACAACGAACAGTCGGATGATGGCCCTGACACCGGAAGCCCAAGCAGAAAGAGAAAGAGATCCTTGAAAATCTCGTAAGCAACCCCAGTTTTATTTTTATCCTCAGTCAAAGACCGGACTAGGCACTGATCGAAAGGTACAGCTGTGAATTGTGCAAACAGCGCAAAGTAAAATGTGACCGTGTCGAACCTGCCTGTGGGTGGTGCGCACGCAACAACCGAACATGTGTCTACAAAGAACGGCAGAAACCTGGCCTTCGCGTTGGCTATGGCCGTGAGCTCGAGGAAAAGATCAATCGCCTCGAAGCATTGCTAAAAGTCATGGGCCGTCGGCTGGAAGACCACATTGCCGACCATGGGGACTTTTCCACTCCTCTTCCCGGCTCCATTCGCATGGCTTCACAGACCGCTCATTTTTCCTCTTTCTCCCAAAATGACCCTCGACCCTCGAATGCAAGCATGATATCCCAGGACACGCCTGTCTCCGACTCAAGATGGCCGGTGGCCAATGCGTATGAGCGTATGCAATATCCTCGGCCCCAAGACGCGATGTCCATTCGCTCCGTGGTTGACACTGGTAGTCATGATCTCATGTCTCAAAGTGATAGGGCCGCTTCAACAGCATGGTATCCAACCTCGACCCCTGGGACATCCATACCGGACTCCGAACTCCCTCCATATGATCTCCTGTACACACTTGTTGATTTGTATTTCAAGCATGTCAATCCCTGGTCGCCAATACTTGATCGGAAAGCGACTTTCGACGCATTCTTTGGTTCTCAGTCAATGGATGGATCGGACCGAGTCCTGCTGCATGCAATTGTCGCCACCACTCTGCGATTTTCCAAGGATCCCCGCCTGACTCCAGAATCGAGAAGTCAGTTCCACGAAATATCAAGACAGAAAATCATGATGTATGTTTTAGATCATCCTAACGTGAGGGCCCTTCAAGCCCTCATTATTCTGGCTGTGGATGTTCTTGGGACTTCCAATGGCCAGCAAGGTTGGAATTTGTTGGCTCTCATAGCACGCAATATTGTTCGGCTCGGACTTGACGTGGAGAAAAGCGCTTATATCGAGTCGAAAGCATACCCTTCTGCGACTCTGCTCCAAGCTTCTCAACCAGCTTCTTGGATCGAGAATGAGGAACGTCGGCGGTTATGCTGGATGACATTTATTCTCGACAGATATGCCACCGTTGCCACCGCGGATGCATTCACTTTGGACGAAAGAGAAATGGATCGCTGCCTGCCATGTCGATACGATCTCTTTTCAAGAAATGAGCCGGTCGAAACAAGGTGGCATCGTCGTGGCACACAGTCTGAAATGATCGTCAATGCATCCGAAAACATGGGCAGTTTCTCCTACCATTGTGAGGTGCTGGGCATTTTGAGTCGCATTCATCGATTCCTTCATCAACCACTTGATATCACTCGCCACTCTGACATTCAGAAGTGGCGTGAAACATACCGAGAGCTCGATGGTGAATTGAACAACTGGCTACAAAACCTACCTGGGGAATATGGGAAGATTTCACAGCTTTGTCATTCGGATCCGGGAAGTAGGATTTCCAACTGGATCATGCTTCATGCAGCGTTTGTCACTTCGGTTATTCGACTCCACTCATCGGCTGCATATCCAACCATCAAGTCCCCCGTTTTTACGGCGTCCTATCATGCTATTCAACGCTGCCTCGGTGCCGTGGAGAGTTTGAGGGAGATTGCTCAAGATGTACTCAACACAGGCATGCTAGCGCTACTTGGCCACCCATTTGCATTTGCATTGTGGGTGTCCGCTCGGCTACTTCTCGTCCATGCCGCTACAATGGAATGTGAGGTCGATCCGAAAATCAACTTCTTCGCATCTACACTGGAAAAGATGGGCCAGAACTGGCAAGTTGCGAGAGACTATGCCAGGATATTAAATGATGTCATCCAAGAAGGAAGCAGCAGCTCAGGACGAACGTTTACCGCGATGAGAAGGTGAGTGAAGTCGTATGCGGAGATTTTGGTTTCGTTTCCTTATCGGAACTGACATTGGCTAGGTGCGCGTACGAGCTCAACCTCTTGACTTCCCAACGTCCACGGTCGGTCCTGGAGCCCGTTACCACCCATAACTCGTCGCAAAGCGAGCTCGAGTATCTCGAAATCTTCGACTTTTTCAACTACCCCCGCTTGAATGCGATAGCTGGCAACGGCTTTGACCCCTATGCTGTCGTTCCATCGGTAGAAAATCAGACTCCAACCCAAGAGCAGCCGCCGTCATACATAGCGACCCCGGCTTTTGTGATTCCAAACCCAGAGTCTGACTGGCTGATCTTCAAACCGCCCTACGAATAACGAATCCTCGCGGTCCAAAGACAAGGATGGTTGCCAACGCTGCTTGTAATTCTATTCTGGCAATACAACGTCATTAAGATAATGCGCGTTACTGCAACTCCATTCTGAACTACAAGGCTGATAGAGCCTCACAATTAGCTAATCAATACAAAACTTCTAGTCCACCTAGATTTCTTTCTTTCATTCTGGCATGGTTCTTCATTACTCACGCAGAGATTCAAGAACAAGTTGACAAAATCAAAGTATCCACGAAACCCAGAAGTCCCATACCTAGGCGACGCACTCGAAAGAAGCATCCCTGGCCAGCCCTATTAACGCAGTGCGGCAGCAATATTTAGCATCCAAGAAATCCATCTAAGGGGTGGATGGTTGAGATCACACTCACCTCCTGATACTGCCGAACCCAGCCCACAAATGCACACTTCAAATATATCACTTCTACATTTCCTTCCACAATCGCCAACACCCTTCCCTCCTTTGGTCAGCCCGCTGGCTTAATTGGTAACATGGTGAGACAACAAGTTGAAAGATTTGCGCCTCGAGCGTTCAGAAAGAGTCTCCAAAATTCTAAGAGCTGGATAAAAAATCGGGAAGAACTCCTCTTCATCAGAAGGTTCCACTTACTCACAACCTCTGGGTTCAATCTTCAGAGCTTGTAAGAAAAGTCTTTTTGCCCTTTTGGGGGCAGATTAGACTTTTACACCCGGAGAGAAGTCTTTGTGGGTGTCGTTGTTTTTGTTGTTGGTGGTGCGGCAGATCGCGGAGGGAGGATGGTGAGGCGGCAAGATGGGATCCGGGTACTCTTTTTCCCGGGTGGGAATGTGACTCGTCATGAACTTCAGATACGTGTCTACTGCTCCTTTCCCTGCGTCATGCTGCAAATCATACGCTTTCAGGTCAGATCGGGCTTTACGAAGGTTCAGCTCTTGAGATGGAACCGGAGAAAACAGATTACAGATTCTATATGGACCCGAGAAGGAACATCATTACTGCACTTGGATCCATGAGAGAGAGCTGAAAAGGAAGTCCAGGACGGAAGGCCACTCAAAGAACCACGGGTCGAGGTCGGCATAAATGTTGAATGGGACAAGGGATCATGCCTGCAAGCTACCAGGGGTCAGAAGACAAACACCTCGGTTTACTATAAAGGCTAGAGAATCTGAGATGATTGGCGAAAAGATACCACTGAACTTCAAGCTCGCACATTGAGACGATATTTCGAAATGGGGCCTCAACATGGAACCGCCAAAGGTCGCTATTGGCAGCGATATATATAAAAAGGCTGAGACAACCGATATGTAGAAATAGATTTCTAATAATCAATTGGGTGAATCTGTCAAGGATGGCTGGCACTTTCTTGTAACGAGACGGGCTTTCTTGATCAACAGGTCTTGTCAGCCGTTGAGGTTCATGCTGTACATCCGTAAGCCTGCTTTTTCTCCCAGAGGCTCCATGACCGTCACTAAATCTCTCCCTTGGCCGTATTCTGTAAGAATGGCAGAAAAGAGGAAGAAAGGGACGGCGGTGGAGATTTGTGGAGATCAAATTGACGGTGAGCTGGTGGGGAGCAAGTAAACATTGGGATTTGGAGAAACCGGAATGATGAAAGTAGAGGCAAAATATTTTGTTTTTGAAACATGTTCAGAAAAGTAGTAATTTATATCAGGGTATTGCTTTTTCCATTTCCTTCAGGTAATGATTTCAAATTTTGTCCTTTCTGGTCCCTTTCCATCTCATCCGTTACATCCAAAAGCTATGCACATTCTCCAATACCCACGTTGGAGGCCAAAAGCAGATACTTAGTAGATACTCCCAAAACACCTTGCACCTTGCACCAGAGGTCATGGTCTCATCATGTCGAATCCTGAGGACTAGTCTCGGAATGAAGTTGAAATAAACAAATCAGTAAGACAATTTAACCAGTAGAAACAATCTGGTATCAAAACTTTGGGGCGGAAATTCAAGAAATTGTCCCGTGGGCCTCTGGAACCGCCTCGAAAGTAGGCTTCAGTGGCTGCACTTCAACGGCTGAGCTCTTCCCTGGCGAAGTGTTGCTTTTGGCAGTTATGCCGTTTACAACCTCCTGGCGTGTGATCTGCAGCAAATCTTTGGATAGACCCATGCTCTCGAGGAAACCCACGGTGTCTCTCCACTCGACCTCCTTGCGCTTCTCGCTCCACTTCAACTCCTCGGCCATGATGTCGATCACTTTCGGCAGGGCTTGCAGCGCGGCTTGTGCATTCAGGAAACTGAGTCTGGTGCGTCGGGCGAGCACGTCAACAGCCGTCTGTGCGTACTCGCTGCGGCAGGCATAGCGGACCTCGCCATCGATGAAAGGGAACGATGGCGAGAGTCGTTGGCCACGGAGTGGGTAATTCTCTATGGTTTCCAGTGGTGAGGCGAGTGCAGCGACGTCCCATGCTCGGTCGCCGTAATCGGCAGCAAGATGCTTGGCAACATCTGGATCGAGGCCGAAGTGCTGGATCAGGTTGATGAATAGAGTGGTGGAGTATCCGTGAGCACCGATCAGGCGAATGTGGTGAGTCTGGCATGTTCCGTTCAGCAGATGGACTGAGGGATCTTTGCCGTTGACGCCACTGATGTCGGCAACATAGGATATTGGTTTGGGCTGGAGTTTGAAGGCTTCAACTGCCTTGTCCACAGCGTCTTCCGCCATTTGGCGGTAGGTTGTCCATTTTCCTCCTGCACATGTCAATAGGCCAGATTCGGAGACGGTAACAAGGTGGCTGCGGACGAGGGACTCGGTATTCTTCGAATTAGGATCGCGCACGAGGGGGCGGATACCTAGAGATTCATATCAGTTCTCAAGATCATTGACTCTGGTGGGGCGGGCATAACATACCTGACCATGCGGCTAGAATATCGGACCGCTGGACGTCGATATCTGGCGTCAAATACGTGCGAATCTCGTCCAAAATCCAGTTGATGTCTTTCTCGCTAGCAACGGGATTCTGCTGAATATCGCAAGGTGCGTCGGTTGTGCCTGCAATTGTGTTGCCTTGCCAAGGGAGGAAGAAAATAACCCTCCCATCCGAGGTTGAAGGATCGATCAGACCCATATTCTGAGGGCTGAGATATCCGGGGAGAACAACATGGACTCCGAGACTGGGGGCAACAAGCTCCCTCTGGCCAGGTACGTCCATCTGCTGGATTCCATCTGCAAACGGGCCGGTCGCATTGATAATACCTCGGGCATTGATCACAAACTCTTCGCCCGAGTCTTTGCCATCCCTTGAAGGAATGAGATCTCGCACTCGAGCGCCTGTAAGCTTGCCACTGGCATTCTTTTCAAGACCCGTAACTTCGAGGTGGTTGACCGTTGTTGCGCCGTAAAGAGTCGCAGTCATTGCCAATGAAACATTCATTCGCGAATCGTTGTGCTGGCCATCGTAGTAAACCAGGGCACCGATCAGGTTATCCTTCTTCAACATGGGAAATGCCTCGAGCGCCTTACTTCTCGGGAGGAAGTAGGAGCTCTCAATGCCCTCGGAGCCAGCCAAGAGATCGTAGAATTTTGTGCCCGCCCAAAAGTATGGGGCTTGCCACCATTTCTGCAAGGGTAGCATGATCGGGAGCCAGGAAGAGAGATGTGGCGCAGTGAACAGAAAACTCTTCCGCTCGTGAAGCGCTTCCCTGACCAACTGATACTGGTTGTAGTCCAGATTCCACACGGCCTTTTCAAGATAGCGAACTCCGCCATGAACGAGTTTTGTGGATTTACTGCTTGTGCCGCTGCTGAAGTCGTCTCTTTCTACCATGGCAACTTTCAAGCCTCTGGTAGCTGCATCAAGTGCTATTCCTGTGCCCGTGGCTCCTCCGCCTATGACAAGAAGATCATAGATCTCCGATGAGGGGGAAGAGGACTTCTTGAGGTCGGAGATCTGCTCTGCTCTGGTTTTGATGTAGGGGAATTTCGGAGGTATTATGACGCCGTGCTCGTCTCGTCGCGGAGGTTTCGGTGCCATCGATTCTGCGCCTGGGACATTTCGGGGTCGGTAGGTAAAATACACGACGGTGCCCCCTGCAATAGTCAGACCTGTGCCGTAGGCCAGGGGCTTCAAAAGCCGTCGTGCGGCGAATCTAGAAGCCATGAAGGACAAAAAACTGCGGCAAAAGTTGGGTGGACGAAGGACAGCTGAGACGCCAAACAAGCTGCCTCAAGAAGCAGAAAATAGAATGTCCTGATGAGTACAGGAGCTGTAGTAATTCCCGTTGATGAAAGCGATGAATGATTACAGACGTCAATCTGGACTCGAACCACCGTATTTGAAGGAGTGAGAATTTGCGGTTGATCGACGCGCCCTTGATCGATCCAACAAGATGCGAGAGCAAGAGTTTGCCATTGAAGATGTTCGGGGCATATTCATGCCCGAGCGCTGGGGTTGTCTCCTGAGCCCGAACCTTCGTGTCCGTCCGGGTCTGGCTGGAGGTTCATCATGCTGAGTGTGCGCTGAGTGTGAAGGATCAATCAGCCGCCGACGCAACACCCCCGTGTCCGAGCTGCGGAGAAAAGCAGCAGCTAATGCACCTCGGTGTTGCGTGTCCGAGTCAACTGCCGCGCCCAAGAACTCGGTCGGCGATAGCCCGGCATGCGGATCTGGTGGCGGAGTGGCGGAGCCCCCAGCGGAGCCCTGGGCGGAGATGTTTCCGTCCTAGGCTCTGTGGTACTTCCAGATCCGGTCGGAACCCGGTAAACCCGCCATTGCCTCCAAGTGATACGTCCGACCCACAGTTGTTAGCAGCGTCGCACTGAAAATCTTGCTAACGGTCCTTTCGTCCAGGTCGTTCAGCCCAGACACCCGTGACCAGTTTGGTCACGGGGATGACCGGTACGTCGTAATGAGGTAAGTAACTCGTTGCTTACCTGCCAACGTGTCCTGGCTCCGAGACGGCTGGTGGTCTGATTTCTGTCCTACCAGTGAAACCTCCGGATTCCGACATGATGGCCTGGACTTTTCACCTCCGCGCGCAGCTGACCCTTTGAAGGCTGGGGGGGCGGGGGGGCGGCGGGGCGGGGGGGCGCTTCTCTAAGCACAATGAGGGTGGTAGCCCCTCGGCCTAGTGATGATGTTCACTAATTATTAAATGGAAAGAACTGAATCCGCTTCAGCAACTTTCCTTCGAGTAGAGGAGTTTTCGTAATATGGCGAAATCTCGTGAACCTTTTCCTGTGGGTCTTTTGGCCGTGTATTTGGCGCAAGCCGTGTTGGATTCAATACTGAGGCAATGAAGCTCTAAAGTCGAAGATATTTCTTTATCAAGAGGAAATGTCGCTCTCGTCGTATCTCCACTTGCCAATGCAAGGAACCTTGAAGGCCTGCTTGGCTGCTTCACCAAATCAGGGAAAACCACGGTGCTGAACGTGCTCCCTCTTTTGATACCGACTCACTGGAGATAGAGTTGAACACACGCTGGAAAAATCGAGACCAGTGCTATCTTGATTCTTCCGTTTCCTCCAAAATCCCCTTGCTATCTACTGTAGTTAGTCCTTTGCGTTCATTTCTCTCGAAGCTTTATTTCCTTGCATCTTGTTGCGTCGGCTTTTCTGTCTCCCCATCGCTCAGATTAGGTTGGAAACACTGCAGCAGTCAGTTTCGTGGGAAGACTCCGCATTTTTCTTGCCTCCTTCTCTGGGGCAAAAGGTGACAAAGATTTGCAGTCTCCCAACATCTCCCACCGATCCCCCAAGCAGGATCTACCTCCCTAATTAGGTATTAGGCCTCAGGAAAATCA
Source organism: Exophiala calicioides (assembly GCA_001599795.1). Classification (NCBI taxonomy): domain Eukaryota; kingdom Fungi; phylum Ascomycota; class Eurotiomycetes; order Chaetothyriales; family Herpotrichiellaceae; genus Exophiala; species Exophiala calicioides. The sequence continues at coordinate 5,810,392 of BCHZ01000001.1, read as the reverse complement.
AGAAAATGTTATTCCCCGGCTGAGAGCCAGGACTTAAACTTCTGGCCAGTTGGCCAGGGAAAAAGAGAAGCACGTATCGGTGAGAGCTACTGCTAAACTCGAAGGATCAGGGGCGGAGGCTGTGACCAGCACTTCGTCTCCTACTTGCGAAATTGATACTCAACAATGCAGCAGGAGATCCCAACTAGCTGTAGTTATATTTAGGTAGATTCTAATTATTTTCATTCCATGCTGGTGTTGTCGTTCTCTTGAATATTCTGTATCTGAACACTATATTTGTTTCCTGTACTGGCAATCCCTCGACTGTGCGGGAATATACATTGCCGCCTTTTAGCTGACAAGTCTTCTTTCTATCAGATCTCTACTCAGACCTTTTATTGTTTTGGACGATGATTCTTGCCTCCACTTGGTAGACTGAAATATTAAACTCACACCTGGCTCTCAGCCTGGTATGTATTCGACCAAACGCTTCGCTTAGGCTGCACAAGGCGTTGTAGGCCCATGTAGGGCGTGTTGATTGGGCTTTCGCCAGTGAAGAGGAATGTGTCATAGAGCCAGCCTCCAAAAGTGCAGCCGAAGAATGGAGCAACCATAGGCACCTTCAGAATCATTAGCATATCACTCCGGTGTTCAATACCAATCAAAGGAGCTTACCCAGAAATAGTAACCACCGAAGCTCCAGACCTCATGTCCGTACCCGATCATATAAGAGACCAAGCGAGGACCAAAGTCTCGAGCCAAGTTAATGGCGTAGCCGGTTTCCCAACCAAAGCAGGCACCAATACCAAAGATAACGAAGAAGAGGCCAAGAGGTGTCAGGTTACCGGCCCCAATGTTTCCATCGTCTTTCAGTGCGTAGATCAAGAACATCAAGAGCGTGCTAGCGATGAATTCGGAGAAGAATTGTCCCGTTTTGGTCATGAACTCAGCCGGATATGTGCAGAAGATGCCCGCGCTCGAAGTCTCGAGACCAACAGTGCGGATGTTAGGGCCACCCTCGAAAACATCGATCGCCGACTTGTAGTTGCCATAGACCACCGCAGCAGCAGCCATGGCACCCAAAATCTGAGCAAGCATGTAGATGGGGAATTTTCGCCAGGGAAACTTGCGGAATACGCAGTTTGCGAAGGTAACGGCCGGATTGAGATGAGCGCCTGAGATACCACTGCAGTAGACACCAAGCATGACACCGAGGCTAAGACATGTAAGCACTTTGCGGTTGGTGGCGAACAGAAGACGGGAAACTTACCCCCAGCCCCAAGAAATGGATTGGTAATCGCCCTTGGTGCCTCCACTGAGAACGACCTGCGCGACAACACCGTCGCCAAACATGATCAAGATGAAGACTCCAAAGAATTCTGCCAGAGGCTCTCTAAGAAAATGCCGAATTCGGCTCCAAGCCAAGTCGGGCTCTGACTGAACCACGTCGGCCTGAGGTATCTTGTGGTCGACTAAAGGACCGTGCTCGGCGAAGGCGGGGACATTAGCAACGGATGTACGTCTCTGTTGATCTTGAGCGGCGCCGAGGTGCTCGTCGTGATCGACTCCTTTGGCCATTTCTGCGTGTTGTTTTTCCACAGATGCTGAAGAGGACGAAGTGGACATGAGAGAGTGCAGGGTGGCAAGAGAAGAAAAAAGGAGAATAACCGCTTTGTGGGGATGATGGAGAATAACGGATAGCCCACGGGGGAGAGAGGAGAGATTATATAGATTGATAGGAGGTGTGTATTGAGTACAACCCCATGATTCCGCCCCTAGTCAGAATAGCTGCGAAGGCCTGGAGTCTGACCACAGCTGGAAAACTCGGCTCGCATGATACAAGCAAGGACCGGTATTACGAGAGTGGATTCTAGAACGAAGCAAGCTGTTCGTGCGACTCCGAAGAGAACAGCCGCACTTAGTGTGCTCGAAAGCAACGCCTCGTGGAAAGTAAAACAAGCCAACGCATTTCGGTCTCTGAACAGCGAATTTTGAGGCGTCTGCCGAGGCTTCGAGGTCGGACGAAAGAAGACCGATATGCATAGGAGGCTTTTGGTGGGTACTGAGGACTTAGGACACTGGAAATTTCAAGATGCCATGAGGGCCTCGTGTATCAGAGCAGCTTCATTGAAGACCCTGTTGTTAATCTCAAGAAATCAGGTTGATCAACTGGCAGCAACTGGTGTAGGACTCGGGAGATTGAGCAGTCCCTGGTATTTTGCAGCGTCATAGCTTGCGAGTAGCGGAGGCGGATGGTCCGGAAGTTCTGTGGCAAGAATCTTTTTCCTTTCCGGAGAAATAATTTTTCCGGAAAGAGGGGAGTTGTCTTGGCATTTGCTTGGCGGTCGGTGCCTATCCGTGCCTATCTCAACCTTCCAATCTCCACTCTCAAAGCTCTCGATGCTTCTCGACTTCATGCCCCTCGGTCTTCCTACCCCGAATCCCCGCAATACTACCCTCCGCCGCTTCCGCTCTCGCTTCATGTAGGCTGTCCCACGGAGATTCGGTTCTGCCTTTCCCCGCCATGTCGCTTCCCCTGATCTTGCGCGGCGCATCTGCTTGCTCCAGTGCTCCACGCTTCCATTCCCCTGGACCGAGGTGAGCGCGGGCCTGGGCTGGAAATGGCGGGCTGGGGGCTGTCGAGTTCGGGGTGATGTTGTCCTCCATACTCGGGGATTCAAGATCATAAAACACCGAACAACTGGGGAACCAAGCACGAGGGACATCCCCGCTAGAGCTCGAGCTCGTGTAAGATTCCACGAAAGTCCCGACCCGCTTCAAACTTCCAGATAATCTCAAGAGCAAGGGTCATACCACCGCATGTCACAGTTCCGGAGTGCCACATGCTTTGAGATGATCCTTTTTCCCCGCTGTGTTTATATACCACCTCTCCCCCCCTCTACGATCTCCTCAGGCCTTCTCCAGACCCTTCTCCAGACTCTTCTCCATACTCTTCTCCAACTGCTTTCGCAAATCTCCGCCGTCGGTTTTGTTCAAAATTCACAAACTTTTGAAAATGGGCAGCATACAAGAATCCTTCGTCGGTTCCATTGACCAGGGAACCACCTCGTCGCGGTTTTTGATCTTCAACAAGGCAGGGGAACCCGTTGCTTCGCATCAGCTGGAGTTTAAGCAGATCTACCCTCAGCCGGGGTAAGTGCTCGCCACTCCACAAATTCAGTAGTGGTCACTGACGTCATCTAGATGGCATGAGCACGATCCCCTTGAGATCGTATCTTCCGTGGAGCAATGCATTGATGGTGCGGTCAAGCAATTCGAAACCAGGGGACACAACGTGGGTAGTATCAAGGCCGTTGGTATTACCAACCAACGTGAAACCACGGTCGTCTGGGACAAAGAGACTGGAGAGCCATTGTACAATGCGATTGTCTGGACTGACACCCGCACACAAGCTTTGGTTCGAAAGCTGAAGCAGAGACTTGGGGCTGACAAGTTGACCGATCTCTGCGGGTTGCCACTATCCACCTATCCCTCGGTCGGCAAGCTGTTGTGGCTACTTGAGAACGAGCCTAAAGTCAAGGCTGCCTATGACAAGGGAGTGTTGGCATTTGGAACCGTCGACGCCTGGCTCGTGTACAAGCTGAATGGGGGTAAGCTATACGTTGACATTCACACAACTTTTCCATGAGCTAACATACCCAAAAAGGCCCAAAGCGAAATGTTTTCGTCTCTGATCCCTCCAACGCATCCCGAACCATGTTTATGAACCTTCATACTCTTCAATACGACGATTCTCTGATTGATTTCTTCCGACTCGACAGGTCAAAGTTCAGCCTCCCAAAGATTGTCCATTCGAGCGACTCCTCCGCATACGGCTCTCTTACCTCCACTATCCTAAAGGGTGTCCCGATCACAGGTTGTCTGGGAGATCAATCTGCGGCTCTTGTTGGCCAGAAAGGCTTCGCTCCAGGTCTCGGGAAGAACACGTATGGAACAGGCAGTTTTATTCTTTACAATGTTGGAGACAAGCCCGTCATCTCGACCCATGGTCTATTGACCACCGTCGCTTATGACTTTGGCGACCATAGCAAGCCCATGTATGCCCTCGAGGGCAGTATCGCGGTCGCCGGCTCCAGCGTCAAGTTCCTGGTAGACAACTTGGGTTTCGTCGACTCGTCGAGCAAGATCAGCCAGCTCGCTGAGACTGTCGACGACAACGGAGGTGTCACCTTCGTTACGGCATTCAGTGGCCTTTTCGCCCCTTACTGGATTGATGATGCACGCGGCACCATTTTCGGGATCACCGCCTACACCCAGCCCGGCCATATCGCCCGAGCTACCTTGGAGGCGACCTGCTTCCAAACCAAGGCCATCCTGGTCGCCATGGAAAAGGACAGCGGTCACAAGCTCAGTGAGCTAGCCGTCGACGGCGGCATGTGCAACTCGGATCTCTGCATGCAGACGCAATCCGACCTAATTAACATCCCTGTCAGGCGTCCCGCCATGCGCGAAACCACCGCGCTCGGCGCCGCCATTGCCGCTGGTCTAGCTGTGGGCGTTTGGGAAAGCATTGACGAACTCAGGGAAGTCAACAGCGAGGGCAGCACCACTTTCAAACCGGCCATTAACAAGGAGGAGAGTGCGAGCCGTTTCAGCCGATGGGAGAAGGCTGTGGAGATGAGCAAGGGATGGGCCAATTGAAATGATTGAACTTAATTGTGGCAGCGTTCGGCGTTTTTTCGGACAAAAAATTTGCTACACCGATGGGCTAGATTCGATGGCTCCTCCAAAGCCGTGGATGAAGGCCTTTGTGTACTTTGGAAATATTGGATACCCCCCTTTCCGTGATGCAACAGAAGTGAACGAAGAAGAGTTCCAAGGTCAAGGGATAGGGATGAACTGGAGCTCCCGAATACTATCTTTCCATTTCATACACCAGAACATTACCTTGCCCTTGGCACTGCTTCAATCTCTCCGTGACATAGGACGAGCTGTCGCCAGTGTCCTGTTATGTTATGTCTCTGGAGTACTGCAGATCTGTGATTGGCATTTGTCCTTGATGGTTATGACCTTAGCAGATCGCCATATTGCAATTGTGCAAGATATGGGTAGAGGGCAACTGCAACTTACCATGTTGCGTGAAAAATAAGTAACGTTCGCACCTAACCATGCTTCCTAATGTCCAAGTTACCCGCTGAAGGTGATGTAAGTACCTGCCTTTACTCGTTTAATGATACAGTAGACACAAACACAGAAAGAGAGAGAGAGGAAGAGAGAGCTTGGAGGCCCCAAGTTCTGACGATTGGATTCACACCTATAGAATGCCTATCAAGAGGCCCGGTAGTGACCATACTACAAGTACGCCAATTTCACGGTTAAGGTCCCGATAACAAGCTGTCGCAGACTTTTCTAGTGTGACAACAAAATTGACCTCAGATCAGATATTGAGACTACAAAGCTGAAGACTACTGAATTGGAGCCAGTCACTCAAAGAGAGTCAATTCCTTGTATGGCTTCTTTCATTGCTGACTTGGATAGTTTTCGGTGGCATCTCATGCAGGCACTGGGCTTTACACCGAAGGCTAGGTTCTTTTCTCTTAGAACGTGTTGGATCAATCGAGTACGAGCATTGTGGACTCGAGATATAAGGGATTCATTACTCAACACACCCCTGTCAGCTCGCTGTATTCATGAACGGGACATCTCCTCCGTGATTATTGCGCCTTGAAGATAAGCATGTGCAGAGTAGTGAAATCGAGACAACCACAATGGTAGTTACATCCGAGAGCATGTTTCTCAGTCCTTGGGCATTACGACAGAAACACGGTGTTAGTGACGAATATGAGGCAAACTATGAAGAGACGCTGGATCTAATGAAGAGACCCAAGCAGAAGCGATTCCGGAATGAGCTCCTCCGCTTGGCCGTTTGCCGACGCAATCGTGGGTCTCTTCAATGAATAGTTTGATTTCTTTTCATACTCAAGTTAAGTTTTAAGATTAAGATCTAGTGTTAGTTGGAGAAATGATTTCTTCCTTCTCCAGAGTATGTTGATCGTTATGCTTATTGGTCGTCCCATAAATCTACTTACAAAGACCGCTGAGATACGGTGTTTGGACTGGATCCTATGGAGGAAGCGTCGACACCGTCATCACGAGCCTCCCGCCAGCGTTCCCGTAATATGATCCTCCGGACCACGTGTGCCCACATAGCTAGTTGCCCACGTTGGATTAGCTCCATCAATCGCGACTCGTGAATGAGTTGAGCTGGTCATGGACAGTATGCAAAATGATGTAAAATTGGTGATAAATGCCAGGGTAAATTCAAGTTATTCGTGGCATATTGAGATTTAAATCGGATAACGTCCAACACTCGCAATCTAAAACGCCTAGCCAGTGAAATAAGAATAAGGGCGAGCAATAGAATAAACAGGATTATCTAAACTTAGAAGGCGATGGCCTTTGGAATTAGGACTGCCGACAGTGGCTATCAAGCTATGTGGTGACAGCGCCTTAATTCGGAGACCAACCCACAGGTCCACGCATTAAAGAAAACATCCCTACCTTTCGCTAAACGCCTGAGAGACGTCCTCCTACTAATCTTTTGAATGAACTCTGTGAGTCTGTGGGGTAGCCCCAGTTTCTGGTGATTCAATGGCTCACCAAACAGGAAAGTGGGGCTGGATCCTCCACATCCTATGCATTGGGGTAAAAGCCCACAAGGCTGAATGAAGGTGGGAGGGGGTGGGACGGCCAGAAAGTACCTATCAAACCTCACCGACGCTCATGTCGAGATTCTATCAGTCATAAATGTAGCGAGGATGTCGACGATCACCCTGCAACACCCTTCGATAGGGACCATAGTTGGAAATGACGGAGACGGCGTTCACCAGTTCTTAGGAATTCAATATGCTACCCTCGAAGACCGTTTGGCTGAATCCCGGCTCAAGACGAAGTATCAGAGCCCTGTGGATGCAACAAAACAAGGGTCAGTGGCTAGTTTCCTCCCCAGTTACTTACCACTTCGATAGCCTTTCAATCGCTCATGTTAGAACAGACCATCGCCGTTTTCTCCGGTGACAGGCTTCGATAATGAAATGAGATTTATCCAGCAAGCGTTGCCAAAACCAACTGTATTCCACTCGGATCTCGACTGTCTCAACTTGAACATCACCACGCCAAGACCACAAAGTGGGAATGCCCTTGCTGGTCGGAAGCTGCCTGTTTTCATCTGGGTGCATGGAGGAGGATATGTTGTCGGAGCAAACTCGTGGCCCCATTACGACCACGCGCGGCTGGTGAAACTTGCCAACGAAAATGGAGTTCCTGTCATCGGCGTAGGGGCTGGGTGAGTTTTATTCCTGGATGATCTCACCCTGATACAGGGAAAGATTAGGAGGGTGATTGTTCGTGGGGGCTGATTCAAAACCCATAGTTTTCGTCTAGGCCTCTCCGGCCTGTTGACCTCTGAAGAATTGAGAAAAAAGGGCTACAAGCCGAACAACCTACTCCACGATCAGAGAGCAGCGTTCAAGTGGGTGAAACAGCACATCGAAGGCTTTGGCGGCGACCCAGAGAACATCACCGTCATCGGAGAAAGCACTGGAGCAGGTACGTGATGAGACTATCTCCAGCCCCGTGACGGCCCTGGCCCAACCTCACGACCAAGACTCCTGATAATGATATCATCTCAGTGGCGACAACACTTCACCTATATTCGCAAGACCCTTTGTTCAACAGGGCTATTGCGACGGGCGGTTCTAGTCTTCTAATATCGCCCTTTTCGGCCAGTGACCACGAGGGGATCTACCAACAAGTCCTCGCCGCTCTGGGTCTGCAAAATCTGGGACCGGAAGAACGAGTCCAGAAGCTTTTATCATTACCCATGGATGAGGTGATCGCAACACTGCCTCCACATGTAGCATTCATGCCGATGATCGACGGAGATATCATTCCGTGCAAAACCACCTTTGCTGCGATCTCAGACAAGTCCGACGAAAGTATGCCTGGAAAAAGGTGGTGTCAGGGGTTAATGATTGGAGATAGTCAATTCGACGTAAGTTCGGAACCGACCTACAATGGGATTGATCACTCTATGGCAAGAGTCTCTTCTAACTCTCCACTGACACATAGTGCTCAACACTCGGCATCTTGATGGCGTACCTTAAACCCAACATTCGACAGAAATTCTCGACGTCTATCAAGACATCTCTCTCTGCCACGCCGGAGGTGGCCGATGGCCTCCTAGACTCGTATGGTTTCACGGCGCCAGCTCTGGCTGATTCCAAAAAGGACGACGAGGCTGCTTTCCTGAGCTTCTTACATTTTTGCAACGATATTGGTTACTACGCTGGAACGACAGCATTCGCCAGAGGCTGGCCCGAGGACTCAAAACTGTTCGCACTCTTCTTCAATGAACCCAACCCGTGGGTGGGACCGCACCAAGGCCTAGCCAGTCACATTCTTGATGTGGTATTCTTGTTTCAGAACTACAACGAAAAGCTACCACCTGCACAACGACGTGCAGCTGAAAATTTCGCCCTAGATTTGATGAGGTTCGTGTCCGGGCAAGACCCTTGGGATAGATACACAACGGAAGAAAGGAAAGCTAAGGTCTTTGGTCCCTCAAGGGGAGAGGAAGAAGTGGTGACAAAGGTCATTGAGGATGCAGAGTCGGAGGAGACCGGTCGAAGAATGGCCATTCTGAAGCTAGGAAAACAGCTTGGCTTCGATACATTGGCTGAGGCATTTGGGAGATTTCAGAGGGGCTTGTGATTAGACGATGGGCCAATTCATAGATATTTTGGTCCTATATAGGTACTACAGTGCCACCTCGGTAGATCCTTTTGGAATATCGATTCGCATTGGATGCTCAAGCCGTGAGACATCACTTCAGTCCTCTGGTATGTAGGAGGCGACTTCTCACTCTACACTTGCGAAGCAACCGGACGTATCCCTCATTAGAAAAGACTCGTGGTTTAGCCTAAGTAGCATGAAAACATGGAGTCTTACTTAAAGAAACGGCCGGGCAAGAAAGGTTATTCCTTCAATACTCTTGCGGAGTCTGTCTGAGTTTAATCGATGTTGGGGTTCTGGAAACTCCCGATTCATCGATGCTACTCCTTTCAGTAACCCCAACTCCTAACTCGTCTCCAGTAACTCGACAGGCTAACATCTATCCATAGGACTCCAGACAAACCTCCAACGTCGGCAATTGATATATTCCCCGTCTCTGTTACATTTATCGCCGTGTTTCAAACATTCGGGAGAAAAGCAAGCGCCGCTCGCTTGCCCACACCATTGCATTTGGGGGGGTATTGGGGCGGGGAAAAGTAGGTTATGTTGGAGATTGTGCTTCGCTTAAGGGGCGCCCAGGCTTGTAGGAAGAATTTGTCGACTCACGAGGTTTCGAATCAGTCAGCTGAGCTTGAAATATTTTGCAGTAACAGGATCGTCCCTGCAGCGTTTCAATAGAGCAAAAAAGGCCTTAGGATAGCTTGGCAGGTAAGCTCTGGAGGAATCAAATGTGTTTCACAAGGAACACTGAAAGTCCCAAAATATACCAACATAGATCGATCATCTGAGTAATGATGGATTTCATAGGATATTAATGCCTTTCGCTCCAACGTCCACACCACCAAGTCCTATTCGCAGTTCCGTGTTTCAACAACCGGAAAGTGTCCCACCATTGCCCGTGCGATCTCAGACGCAACCAAACTTAGGTGTAGCCCCTCCAAGCCTACTCTTCATGAGTTCTGATATGTAACTTCTCCAGGAGGTTGTTTCTCGCCCAGTAGCTCCTGTATTTCTTCCCGAAAAAGTACATGACTGGAAGTGTTGCCATCAACGCAAAGGCCACGCCACCCCAGACGTAGAAGACGTGCTCGGCACCAGCAGTCGCGGTCCAATTGTTGACGAAATAGCTGAACCCATAAAGGATGAGATTCTTGACCGCCATACTGGCGATGAAGATCTCGTTTGCCATGCCGCGGTACGCGTCGAGGGCGTAGTTTGCGGTGCCGATGCAAAGAAACATGACGCCGAAGAGCATTAGACCGTGGACGGTGGCGGTCGCATAGGGACTGGCACCGATGGAGACGAGGTGGCCAAAGAGCATCAGTCCAGCGCCTGAGAGGAGACCGCCCACACACGCTATCAGACGGTACTCGGGCTCGTAGATGCCTTTATTGCGCCGAGCGCACCATTTGATCCAGGGGTCGAATAGGAGACCGAGTATGATGGACCCGAGAGCCCCGCCGATAAATGGGCCTAGGGAAAGGTAGCCGATGCTCGCGGGACTCAGCAGGTACGGCGGAGCGGCGAAGATTTGGGCCAAGACGAAGGCAATGACGACGTAGAGGACGACAAACATTGAGTTGATGAGGAGGATCCAGGCCACGGCGATGTTAAGGCAGACGGCAAAAGGAGCAAGGAAAAGCTGCAAGAAGTTCTCGTTGGAGTAGGTGCCGGTAAAGATAGCCAGTTCTTGTCTAAAGGTCTTTTTGCTGTAGGCCGTTGACGTATCGCGGGCAGAGCTGACTGAGCCATTCGATTCTTCCGTGTGTGAAGCTGCCGCTCCTCGCTTTTCCATGTTGAGTTTCTCCTGGTACTCGAAGGCAGCGAGGTCTTGGAGATTGTCGTCTTTGATCTCATCGATCTCGTATCGTCGGTCGCGGTTGTAGCTTGTTTCTGGAACGAACAAGAATTGCATAATGGTCTGGATCCCCCCAAATAGCACCAGGAGGTAGTACCTAGATTATAGTCAATCTCCGGTGATAAATTCTTGGTTGGAAACAACTCACAGCCAGCGCCATCCAAGATTATTGGCGATCGGGCCAGCCACAACGCCCGTGAGATTCGAGATCCCGGCCAAAATGAAGTTAATGCATGATGAGTACAGTCCACGCTCGTGGACGAAGAACATGTCGCTAATCAAGGTGAAAACCAACGATTCATAAGGGGCGATAGCAAAGCCTTGGAGGATTCGAGACGCGAGGACTCCTTCGTAGCTGTTGACACAAGAACCTACAATATCGGCGACCAGACAGAGAACCGAAGCCGACAAGAATATCGGCCGTTTACCGTACCGCCTCGACAGTGCGGAAAACAATGGCCCCGTCACACCAACCACCAGAGTCTGATATCCGGAAGCCAAAACAAGCTTTGCAATAGTTGTGTCGATTTCGACCGCCATGGTTGCAAATGCCGCGTTTAACATGGCGCTCACTACCGCTGCATACAGAACAGAGCCCCAGCAAGTGATTCCCAGAGCAGTGAGCTTTTTAGACATAGGCCAGTTGAGTGGGTCGTTGGGGTCGTTGGAGGGCTGGGGAACCAGGACGATGTTGGAATTGCGGCCAGTTCCATGTTTGAGTCCGCCGGTCAACTCCTGGGAGTGAGCGGCGGTTTCTTCGAGAATAACTGTGCCGGGGATGTGTGAGAGCTTGGTGTCATCGAGGATACCGAGGAAAGGCATGTTGAGTGGTTGGAGAACCTTCTCCGATGGATTTGAGAATAGTCAAAATGAATAGGATCGTACAGAGTAGGATGCTGTGAAACACAAGGTGCAAATTTCCTATGCTAGGAACAATGTTGAAGCTTGAAGCCGAAGACGTTGGGTTCATCATATGGAAAATCCCTGGAAGCTATTTCTCCGACTTGGTGCCCCATGTCCGCGAGGGTGGAGACGAACCCACCGCAGGGCCTTCTCCAAGTTCCCCAGCCCCATAAGTAGTGCTGGGTACACCTGGCCTCAAATCCTGGGGTAATACTAGGGTCTTGTGGACGTCCAGTTGATTGTGACGAAGGTTGCCTTCCAATGTGAAGAGGTCATCAGATGCTTCAGCTCGTCTATTTAGGCGGAGCGGGGCAAACGGCAGATAATCGCCTTCTTGAGTCAGAATGCCGAGTCGTGTGAAAGGCATCCATTTCGGTAAATGATCGACACAAGTGAAAGGTATGAGTGGCCAACAGGTTCATTGTTTCGTGGGATAAAACAGCTTAAGTTTGAAGGACAGGCGAAGTAGCGTGGCAGGTCAGGAGACTTTTTGGATAACTTGGACCCTTGCGGTCCCTGGCAAGCCGCATCTCTGAGGCTAGCTTCTAGTGTTTTGTGTTGCTAACGCTGGAAAGCCGGTATCTGAGGTGATTGTCCTAAACGAGGACTCATAATTGGTGCTGAAAAGTTGAAGCATCTCCCGATTGTCACCTACTTTTCCACCGTACCAATCACATTTTCAGATTGTGTGATCGTTTGCTTTTCCTTTAAAATTTCCATCTTATCACCAATCGTCTCTGGGGCGTCCAGCATAATGGTTGTTGTCTCATCGTTGAACAATCTAGCAACCTCTTCAAGAGAGAGACCTTTGCTCTCCGGGAAGTAGAAAAACAGAGGTATGATGAAGCAAATCAAGGCGATTAGGAACACAAGGTAGAATTTCCACCCAATTGCCGCAAAGGCCTGGTGCGAAAGTCAATAAATTTTGACCTCCATGTCAAAAACCATAGAAAACGTACCGTAGGAGCAACTTCGAGATAAATGATGAGAGAGCAAAAGTAGGCGACAATACTAGCCGACATGCCTAACAACTGGTGTCAGCTGGAACTCAAAGCTTCTTTTTCCTCAACTAGGTGCAACAAGAGGAGCCTACCTTTGGCTCGAATGTGGTTAGGGAAAATTTCACTGACGTAGACGCTGCCAATCGGTTAGTGCTTGAAGAAAGGTAGATAATGCAATGGGAAACAAATTGGGATACCAATACTTACTAAGTCGTGACATCGATATTGAAGGCGAAGAGGGCTATGTGTAGGAAGAGAAAGAAGACACTGGCAATGGCGGCTGAACGAGAACCGGTCTTGTCGAATGTACTGAGAGCGATGCATTCCCCGATCAGCGCGACCGCATCGCCGCACCAACCGATCTTGAGGGCGTTGACTCTTCCAACATAATCAATTGTGAAACAATTGAAAAAGTTCCCACAAAGTGCGATGCTGGCATAACAACCTGAGAAGAGTAGTTGCATGGTAGTACCATATCCGAGGGCACTGTAAAGAGTTGGACCGTAATCTTGTAGCTTATTAGTACTGGAAATCGAATAGCGATTGATGTCCCATACTTGCGATTACTGTGGTTCCTGTTGTCTGTGCGCCAAACATGACGATTGCACCAATAATCATCCGCTTGCGGAATGACGGCTTCACGAACATTTCCTTCCAGGAGACGTTGTTATTCTTGTCAATTTCGTATTGTTGCTTCATTTGTTGATATTCTCGGAAGGCAAAGATGTCGTCCGGATCTGTCTCATCTTGATGCAACCTTTGTACAACTTTTAATGCTTCTTCAGATCGTTCTTGAGATATAACTACAGCACAAAATATTAAGTGGTGACCGAAAGTCGTGAGGGTGCAGTTCAACTTACGCCATCGAGGTGATTCGGGCAAGAAAAGAATGCCAACAGCGCAGAACAGAGCAGGGATGGCTTGAATGGCCAAGGGAAGCCGCCACTGAGCACCACTCGCGTTGACAAAGTAAAAGCCAAATCCAGCCCAGCTGCAGACGGCTAAAGTCAGTACATCCGATTCATGTTTGCTAGGGACGGTAGCATGCGCGGGTGTCTTTAATAACCTACCTAGCGGATGCATATCCTATGGTGACACAGACTCCATGGAATCCCACCATCATGCCTCGGGAATGGGGAGGGGAGACTTCGCTCTGGTAGAGAGGCACAAGTGGCAGCAGATTCCCTAGATAGCATATTAGTCAGAGCTCTCGACAGGAATGATGTGGAAACTGTTACGAACCGATTCCAAACCCATTGACAAATCTAAAGACAAGGAACATAGATAAAGCCACGGATCCCGCTTGAAGCACACCTCCGATCGTAGCGGCGAGTGCTCCAATAAAAATGGATTTTTTCCGTCCAAGATGATCCGCTGACCATGCTGAGAAGAGGGCCCCCAATACTAAAACCTGGTTAGGACACTGGCCAAGAGATAATGAGGAAGTCAATCTTACAGCCTCCAGTCGCATATATTCCACTCGTGGACCCCGCAATTTGGTTGCTATCTGAGCTTTTGTTGAGCCCAAAATATGATCTTCCTCGGTTCCATGTCAGAGAAGGTGGACCCTTTGCGTTAGAATTCTAAAGAAGGGAGCAATGGCTTACATGAATGAAGGTTGGGCAAGAGTTGTACCAATGATTGTGTTTGAATAGCCAAAGGCAAATGAGCCCAGGGCCACAAAGACCACAATCAAGATGTTGTACGCGTTCCTCTTTTCCTTGACCATTGTTGCACGATTGCAAGAGTTTGAAGGAGAATTTGAGAAGCCGTGGCGGCGATACTCCGAGATATAAGTCCACCATTTTCATTTTTTTGCCCTGGGCGGGATGTCAATCCCGTTATTGATCCAATGACAGGGCTCCATCTGGAGTCGAAGGTGAACGAATTTGTCGGGAAGTCAACGCACACTTAGGCCTGATACTCGGGATGGCCGCCCAAGTAGGAAGGCCCTTTCCGGAAGACCCCATAGTCCGTTCGTTTACAGAAGGTCTGAGCCGGCTTGGCATCAATGGTATTCTTCCCGAGGTCGACCCCTCTCGATCTGCATAATCCAATCTTCACGTTTAGGCATCAACCAGGTGTCGTCAATTTGGGTCGTCTGCAAAGAAAATGGCTTCCAGAATACCCCTTTCCCTCCTTGTCCCTCTTATTTCTCTTGTGCTCTATAGCCAATCAGACTTCTTCTGGAAGCTCGCTGGGAGTGTTCAGATCGACAAAGCGAGACTTGTTCGATGGGAGAATAGCACCAGCCTCAACAATGCTAATTGTCAAGTCACGAAGGTCGCAGATGCATGCGAGGATGTGAAGATACATTATGAATCGCAGACGGCTTTTCTTTCTTGCGGAAATGCCCTGGAACGGACGCATTGGTATCCTTGCGCAGGCATACGCACCTTGTCACTCCGCGCCGAGGATTCCTTTCGCGAACCGTTGTTCAAGCACGATTTGAAGACAGGTCAGACCACCGAGCTGGAAATAAAGGGCCTAGAAGGAGATTTTATCACTCATGGAATCCACATCTTGCCCCTTCCTGGGGATTCTTCAACGGTCAGCCATCATTTTTCAGTGCTGAATAACACGAAAACTGACGATCGTTGAGATCCATATTTTCGCCGTCAACCATGCTCGGACCGGAGACTCCATAGCTATATTTTCTCACAAGCTTGGCTCAGACGTAGTCGAGCTGGTGAAAAACGTCAAACACCCAAACATCAAAACGGCAAATGGAGTAGTTGCTACCGGTCCACTGTAAGGCCCAGAGTTCTTCATCATTTGCCCGACCAACATTACTGACACCTGCAGTGAGTTTTACATCACCAATGACCATTACTTTGCAGGCGGTGTACTTCGTGTTTTGGAGGAGACGTTTGGCCCTTGGGGCTGGGCGACAAGTGTCCAGTATTGTGACGCGAGCCTTGATGTAAGTGAACTGTTTTGCTTCAATCATGGCCACGCTGATATTCCCGAACAGGATGTCTCTTGTAGGCAGGTATCCGGGACTTTCCCTGGTGCGAACGGGATCAATTTATGGAAAGACCGACTCTTCGTGGGCGATGCCAGGAATGGAACTGTAACCATCTTTCAGATCCACGAGGACAAATCTTTGACACAACTGCAGCAAGTCGTGAGTAGACAAGCTCCTAATTGGCAGCTTCGGAAAATTGAGAGATGAAGCTTACCATATGGCTAGGACCTTGGGGCCGCCGCTGACAATATCAATATCAACCCTGCCACTGGAGATCCGATTGTTGCAGGTGAGCTCTGAGCTTATCACTCCAGCCAGAACTTTGGGGCTGACGTTGGACTAGTCTTTCCCACGCTCGAAGATCTTCCGCATTACATCAATAACGTGAAGTCGCTCGGAAAGGAGCTTCTGGTTCCGGCCGGTGCACTCAAATTGGATCATACAAAGAACTATGCACCTGAATTGGTTTACTTCGATGACGGCTCGACAATAAGCTTCATGACCGCAGCAGCAGTGGACCCTTATAACGGGTTCTTCATTGCCGCCAGTGTGTTTCAATTTGGAGGGTTCGCAGTCTGCCGGGTGCCGACTAGCGCCTTTGCATGAGCTACAGGAAAAACGCGAACTGTGCCCTCAGCATTGTTCTCCGATGGGTGAGAAGCCGGGTGCCGCCGGATAGCTTTGGAAACTGGATCTTGCAATGTAAGCATTTCATACTTGAGAAACCAACTTATGGGATTATTACTGCACTCATTGGATGGGAAATCCGTCCAATGGTATGTCAAGGTCGTCCCAGAAGGTATCATTAAGCCACGAATTCCAAGCGTCTCCCTCAATCAAAGCAGATTGTGAAATAAATTCGCCCTCTCGTCCGAAGGCGCTTGGCAGTAGTTCCATGGCGTAACGAGAGTCAGTTGTTGACAGCGTGAACTCGTCGCCTTGGGTTGGATTGGTGGGATGGAGTAACATAATGCTCCCCTGACCCAAGTTACTTGTCATGCCGCTGACTCCAATTCCAATTGCTATTAAGTAGAAGCAATCAGCAAGATCCTTAAGGTAATTTCCTCACTCAATAAACTTACACCTTTGAGCGTTGCCCAGTTGGTTCCTTGATATTGCTTCTTCTGCTTTCTCGAGGAGCTTTTGGATCATTTTGGTATCCTTTAGCTCGATCTGACTTTGTGGATCCACACTTCCTTCAGCGGGATCGGTTTCTCTCATCCCTTTCGCTTTCTGTTCCATTGTAGTTGTGACCCACAAGAGGCCTTTCCAGTATTCGATAATCCCATGCAGGGTTCTATGGCACGTTTCGTAATTTGAGCGATGGGTCATTCGCTTTTGGGGGTCTGACATTGACGAAGATTCTGCAATGAAAACCAAGCCTGCCATCTCTATTGCTTGGTCAACAAAGGGACTAGAAAGAATCGATCTGAGGTCCACCACCTCTGCCAGGCTGAGGATGGAGCTGATGGTTCGAGCTGATGAGAGTGCGATACCCCGACTCTCCGGTGTTAAAAATATGTTCTGCGCGTCAGTATCCTGGCCGTACCGGAGACCTGGGCGGTGAAGTCCTATCACTATCTAGGTGATAGTTAATGAAATGAAGTTCAAGGAATCAGCTTTGCTTACAGCATTGAACCAGAGATGCAGCATAAGGAATGTACCTCCTTCGCCTTTTGATACGTATGTCTGAAAATTGTTGACGCTAAAGGCTAGGGTGTCAGGCAGGCTGGTGTAATATTGTACAAGTTCATCGTTGTATCGAATGAGTCGTTCACGTGTATCTGCTGCTATTATATCAAGTTGATTGGCGATGAGGTTGAGTTCGTCGTGCACCAGACCCAATGTTTGCATGACAATGACCATGCTTGGAAAAGGGGACGGATGCTGCACAGTTCGATCAACATGAATCAGCGGTACGTCGATATACTTCCGATCGATGCTTAGCGGCCTCCCTGTAGCGAAAGAAATAATGTGATCAAGATGGTAAACGCTGAACCACACGCGGGACACGGTCCAATACTCTTCGGGGGTAAGTCTCTCAGGGCCAGAGATCGCAGCCTGACGAAAAGGTTAGTAAAGCATATGGCGAAAGAGACCATCCTGACCTTGTGCATCCCCAGATCCATGGCCATTCGCGACGCGATTCCCATGTACATCCATACTCCAATATCATGGTTACTGCCCAATTCCAGCCATACTATCATCAAAATGCTTGCCACAACATCGTAGCTCGGAAGGTTCAACAAGGGAACAAGCAGAATTTTGGCCTTCTCTGCAAAGACATCCCCCCTTAGATAGGGAGAGTAGTCTTGAAATGCTGGCAGATTCGAAAACCTAGCAGCGAGACCGCAGATGCTGTTGAGAACTAGGGCGGAGACTTTCCTGTCTTTTACCGCTTGAATGAAGCGGTGGCGGGAATAAAATGGGAAATGGCAACTGTAGTTGTCAAAGAAGGTTTCCAACAGTGGATACAATATCGAGGCAATCGGCGTTATGCTGTCGTCCTCAAACAGCGTGGCACCACGCATCTCCCGTATCGCAGGTGGTATTTGGACTTCAGAGTGGGTGGCTCCGGGTCTGGACGTGGAAGTTGGGGTGGTGTTTGATGGTTGGAGTCGAGGTCGTTTGACATCAAAGAGCATCTTCTTGTACCCTGGAGCAATACCTGTGGGGCCGAACCAGCGGAAGAATGGAATTCTAATCGAGCGTGTCTCTGGGTGCTTTTCAGGCCCCGCGGTCTCACTGGCCACTCCAGAATAAGCAGTCGGGGATGCGGGAAAGGCTCTGTGGGTTTCAGAAGTCTCAACAGGGTTGCCAGCAATAGGCGGATATTGCATCACAAACTGCATGCGATTCTTCATCCTCGATTGGCGATAGACGCAGGTTGCCCCGGTCTCGGCACAAGCTAAGGCAAGATAGTTCTTAACATCTATTCCAGCGCAGGGCGAGGGTCCTATACCTGTGCAAGAGGGTCTCTTGCCATTGCATCTCGATTTTCGCTCGCGGCAGCGGCTTCGGAAGTCAGTCACTGCGGAGAGGGAAGAACGGAGGCGCGCACGAGCAGGCGATCGAGGTCCGCCTTCTTTTTGGAGGCTGCGGACTGGCTCCGACCTTGGCCTCCATGTCTCGAGGATAAGAACAAGACGACAATATTGTCCCCCATTCGCACTTTCAGGACTGGTGTGTTCAAGGAGCCTCGGACTCGGAGAGCGAGCGTGGTGACAGGAAAAGCATGGCAAGACAAAATACTCCGCCGGACAGTCTAGCAAGGCTCACGTGATACTCGGCCAACAAGAGACTCATGCACTGCACTGCAGCGGCAGTGCCTCAGCCTTCTTGGCGTGCCTGGTCACCCTCAGCCCCTCCTGCACCTCCCAGCCTTGCCGGGAACGAGAGCGGAATAGGACTGAGTTGAAACTATCAGCGTAGACAGACATGAGAGACTCCAATTCAGCAGTGCTATCGGAAGTCTGACAGTGTTGTTCGGTGCAAGCACCCGAGGCGTGAGCGGACAGGCGGAGCAGAGGGTTATCGATAACAATTCATGGGCAACGACAACCCCGCCTCGTCGGCGATCGGGTGTCCCGCGGTGCGGATCACGCGGACGCTTCTGGTCGTTCAGTCCATCCCATCATCTTCTGACCGCACACCACCATCCCTTCGCTTCTCATTTCTCTTTACTCTCTCTCTTACTCTTTCACTGCATGGTCAATTTTGGTGGCTGGTCCACTCTCATCTTGGATATTTATCTCCTCGTCTCTGAGCCTCCCACTCGATCTCCTCAACCCTCGAGTTTATAAATCCACATTAATCCCCCCCTTCGCCGTCAACAATGTCTTTCCTGCGCAAATCCTCGGACCCTCAACCACGCTCCGCCGTCTTCCCTACCTATCTAATCCCCTCTGTTCCATTCCGCCGCAAGTCTCGCCAGTCCAGCACCGACAGCAGCGGCTCGAACGATTCGAACGATTCGACCGGGTCCAATTCCTCCACCTCCACGGCCTCCTCCTCCAACCCATTCTTGCGATGTCTGACCCCCACTCCTCTCCCCGCCTCATCTGCCTCCTCGATCGTCCTCCCGCCAGACGGCAAGTTCCTGAACGGCCATAGCTCCCACATCCACTGCGCTCAATGCTCCACCGATCTCTGCCTTACATCTCAAATCATCAGCAAAGGCTTCACCGGTCGACATGGCCGCGCATATCTCGTCCAGGGCACGACAAGTCACATCCACACCACCATCCCTGCGCTTCCAAACACCCATCAAGACAGGTCCATTCCGAGGAACCTGGTGACGGGCCAGCACATCGTCAGTGACATCAACTGTGCCATTTGCGGCACCATTCTGGGGTGGAAATACGTCGAGGCGAGCGAGGACAGCCAAAAATACAAAGTCGGCAAGTTCATTCTTGAGACCAAGAGAATCCGCATCGGCGTTTCGTGGGAGAATGGCGAGGATGGAGATCCCGGAACACAGACATATGACGTGTCTCTACCTCTTCCACCTCGTGACCTGAGGAAGCTGGTCGATGGCCAGGCGGCGGATCCATACAACGATCTAGAATTCGACTCGCAGGATGAAGATGAATGCGAGGATCTGTTTGCTGGGGTCTGGAGCCCTCAACTTGCGGCCAAACGGAGACAAAGGAAGAGAGAAAGGTTCGGGCGGAAGCCTGTCGGTGGTAGCTCGATGTCTCTGGGTGCTGCCAGCAGCGTGGATACGTTATCATAACACTGAACATCGACGTGGAGCCCCTCCCACAGTCACCAACAAGACTCCCTGGGTCACGAAGAAGGAGAACAAGAACACCTTTGACGAACGAGGATGATGCCTGTCGCCATGAGACAAAACCTACTACCATGATGAACACGACCATCTCAATTCCCGACTCCCAGCTAGATTTCCCACCATCTCACCATTCAACACCACTGAAGCCGGCGACGACAACCATACCCTAGATACACGTCGGCGTGTGGGGACACTTACCTATTCGCCGCTTTTACCCTGCTCATTCAATGATTGATGGGTTTTCGTCCATGTCTCATTGTTAATACCCCCTTTGATTTTTGGTTTTGGCGCACATTCGGTTATACGGACGCACACATTGATACCCCGAACCATACTATGGCGTGTTTTGAGTCGCTTCGAAAATCAGATCTGACTATTTCTGCTTGGCTCATGGAATGGAATCAAATGGACGATTTAACCTGGTTTAATTTGCTGGTAGTAATAGGAGAGTTTGGTCACCATGGAACAGAAGACGCCAGGCTGGGTTTGATCGTCTCTCCTCGCATTTGGAATGGCAATCTGCAGCATAGTTGAACATATTACACCGATTAGGTCTCCACCAAATTTAATTAAGTAGCCATGTTCCGAGATGTAACCAAGAACAGGTCAAGACGTTCGGACTGAAAAGCGTCTATCAACTTTAATAAATAGCATAATATTCACATTTTGATGGTCTCGACGATCTAATTATGTAGACTCGGCTCCTCGCTAGTCTACAAAGTGTGTAAACTTCGAATTCATAGCCGGCAATCCTCATTGAACACCGCATGATTTAATGTAGTAGGAAGACTTGACCCGCAAAACTCGACTGTTTGCACGAAAACCACCCTCGTTGCTTCAATTTGATTTGATCCACCCCACGCCGTTTGTCGGTCTCCAACCCTGCCCCGCTCCAATCCAAAGTTAGCTGCTCTCGCCATCACGAGTATGCGCGACATGATGATGGTGATGATGTATATGGGTGGCGGCGGTCGCTAACTGGGATTCACTGGCAGCAGCAGCGGCAGCGGCGGCGGCATTCTTGCCTGACGACGCATTCTTCAAGCCCTTTCCAAACTTACAGCACGCCTCATGCCTGCGTAAGTTGTCCAACCTCGGGAAGCGCCGCTTGCAGCCGACATGGTGGAATTTGCAGAGCATGTGTTGGTGCTTAGGTCGGTGGGTGGCCATGTGGCGCTTGAAGTTGGAGCCCTCGCCGTTGAGGAATTGGCCGCAGATGTGACAGTACATTTTGTTCCCATTGTGGCACGAAGCCACGTGCTCATCTAGCACTTGCTTGTACATGAACGATTTCGGGCAGCCTGTGTAAGTGCATTTGAAGGGGCCGCCTTCGTGCGTATGATGCCGGGCGGAGGAGTCGCCATTTATGGAACTGGTGGCGGGTTTGCTGCTGCTGGTGTTGTTGTTGTTGTTGTTGCTGTGGCTGGTGTTGTTGTTGTTGTGTGGGGATGTTGAAGATGATGGTGCCGATGAGAGCGATGCGGCGAGTA
Organism: Exophiala calicioides; assembly: GCA_001599795.1. Classification (NCBI taxonomy): domain Eukaryota; kingdom Fungi; phylum Ascomycota; class Eurotiomycetes; order Chaetothyriales; family Herpotrichiellaceae; genus Exophiala; species Exophiala calicioides. Next base: position 5,788,647 of record BCHZ01000001.1, on the reverse strand, counting down.
GCGGTGCTAGGTGTTTCTTGGATATGTGGCCCGTCAGGGCGGCTTCTGAGGTGAAGTCGGCTGAGTCGCACGCTTGCCAGCAGCACTTGGTCACGCCTTTGACCAGGTGTACTGCTTTCAGATGTTTCTTTAGATCCGATGCCGTAGCAAAACTGGCGCTACACACCGTGCCGCAGGGCATAAGCCATTGGCAAGCGCGGAATGTGCTGGGTGAGGTGATGGCCGCGAGAAGATCTTGGGTCGTGTTCAAGGGTCCTAAAGTCGGTTTTGTTGGTGTTGATTTCGGTTCTGCCAGTGGCGGGGCGCTCGAGGCGATGTTCGGGGTCGTCGGGGTGAAGTCGAATTGTCTAGGCGGTGTTGGGTATGCGGGGACGGGGGATTGCTGGTGGGCGGCAGCAGGATGACAGCCGTATTCGAGTCCGAATGGTGGGAGCGGGTATTGTGGCGTGAGTCCCGGATTTCCGGTGCAGAGCTGGTCTTCTGTGACCTGGTTCCAGTAAGGGATCGAATTCCCGAAACATTGATGATGCATCGGTACATCTAACGGAGGCGCTGGGGGGATCATGTCAACCGTCATGTTGGACATTTCAGTTGCGTCGAAATTTAGCATGTCGTTGGCCTCAAGCTGCGGCCCGGTTTCAATGTATCCGCTAGAACCCAGCAGAGGAACCGAAAAGGAGAGTCCTAGGGACTTGTCGCGCTCGAATTCAGACCAGTCGATGCAGTCAAAGCAGGAAAAATCACAATTGTCACAATTATCTTTGCAGACTGGAATCTGGAAGTTGTCGACCTCATCGCATCCCTCACAGTCATCAAGATAGCCATCTGATCGTCGGTTGAATTTCTCGTGCTCTTCTACACAGTCGTCACAGTCGTCCACGCAGTCCTCGCAGTCCATCGGGCTGGGAGAGTTGTGGAGGGGTTCATCGCAGCAACTGGAGATGCCGGTAAGATTGCTGACCTCGCCAGTGGCCTCTGGATAGTTGGCACAGCAATGGAGAGCACCAGATGGCCGGAAGGAGGATTCATCTTCCTCGCCGCAGCAGGCAAACCTGAGAGAATCTGTTGTAAACCTCGAGGGGCTTTTGGAGGAGGACTGGTTTCTTAGCGGCGGTCTGTAGGTGTGTGCCCGATTCGCCAGCCTGGACTTTACGGGAAAGACATCGATTGGATTGACATAAGGCTGATGATGAAAGTCCGAAGCGGTCAAGCCTTGAGGAGACGTTCGCCCCATGATTGTGTTTCTGGTTCTTCAATCAAATCAAATCAAATCCCGAGGCTGATAATGGCTGAAGGGAGAGACGAGGGGCAGCGGCGGAAAAACCCGACAAAAGAATGGGTGAGCATGCCAAGACGGGTTACCCCAATATGGTTAGACTAGTCTAGTTTCCTCAAACCACATTCGATTGTCTTTGATTCGTCGACAATTGCACCTTCCTGTTTGCCATCACTATTGTAAGTCACCAGGAGGAAAGGGCGTCGGAATTCTTCAATTAACAAATTCATCATCTCTACACCCTGAATTAATATCCTACTAGTATGCTTCTATCATACTTGAGCCTCGATCTAAGGTACGTTAATCACAACGATAGGCAGCAAAACTCTGTTTCAGCCGTTGCTGTTGCTTCAAACCTCGATCTTAGGGTTTTAATGGCACGTACCTTTACTACATGCGGTCGTAACTAAGTTCTAACAAGGCTCGACATTCCCAGTATCCATTCGTGATCTCCCTAACTTCCTCTTAAACTACCAACTTCCTCGTCTCCACATCCGTCTCCCCATGCCTCTAGCCATCTTTATATTCCACCAGCACGTTCTCGTCATCGTCAATCAAATCGCTCGAGTTGTCCAGCCCCTTCCATTTAGCAATGCCATCCCCTCGGAATTCCGATACCCGCTGAGGATAAAATATGTGACATGTGGGCTTGAATGCTTCCCGGCCTTCCTTGGTGTTTATTCCCTTGATGAGAGGCGGGAAAAGGAGAATCATATTTCGACCTTCGTCCATGATGGGCGATCGGCAGTAGGCGCATGAGACTTTACAAGGCAGATGGTGGGAGGTGTCTTTCTTGGTGGGGTCATACCAGCCCAGGCCGTGGTCACCTTGTACGAAGTTGATATCTGATTTGTGGAAGATGGCTGCCCACTGGAAGGGTGCCTTGTTGTTGAAAGACATCAGCACTGCTACCATATATCCCACCAATGGCGGGACTTTTTGCTTGGGACTTACTCCGTGTAATCTCTGGCAAGTCGCGCAGTGACAGTATTTGGCAGCCAGTGGCTTGTCCCTACTTAATTGATATTGAACTTTTCCGCAATGGCATTGGCCCTCCCACTTGATCAAGAAATGGTCATCTCGGTTGTGAATGCGGTATGGATCCTTATGCTTCCACTCGTCTTCTTTGTTCTCTGTGATCGCGCCTGCCTGTTACTGATGAGCTTCTCGCTTTACTACCACTGCTGAGGAGACACTTCTAGCCTGGCTAGACATGGGTTGAAGGGAGGGTGCTATTTGGAAGAGTCTGCAAGGGAGGAGAGTGCAACAATGCCGAGAGATCAGGTGTTGTCCAGATTGTCGCAGAGCATACAGGGAGAATTGTGAGTTCATGAGGAGCTGGGCGAGGAGAACACATGTTAACTGAATAAACATACCTGATCAAGATGCTGTGTAGCAGCAGGATCACTCATTTTGGCAGACTATTGAAAAAAGGGAACGGATTGGGAGTGGTGGAATTAGCCAAACGGCAATGTTACCGCGGGTAACAGAAGGACGCAAGACCATTCCCGGTTGAGGAGACAATCATGAGTTGACATCAGACCATTTTTAAAACGTCAAACTGTAAGTCCAAGATATATGACATCACCATCATCACCACCATCACCACCACCACTGTCAGTTTCTACCCTAGATTTCATATACCGACAGGAGTCACGGGATCGGCCCTATTGGCCCTAGGTTGGCCCTCTGATGATCAAGGGTGGACGCAGATGGGGTGCAGGCCGAGAAAGAAACCGGCGCAAGAGTAACATCTAGGCAATGTGGCTCTCAACTAGAAGGGCCCAAAGACCCCATAGGCACTGTGCTATTCGCAGTCCGTAGATGGGCTCTTGACCCTCTGAATAGACTCTGCCAAATAAACGCTTCGCTGAGCAGAAGCTCAATATCCTTTTCGGTCCATTCTCGCGTCGGCAGTGCTTGCAGGAACATCAATATTTCTTGAAAGTTCATCTTCAGCAACTGCTCCGACCACTTGACCAGGAATGCTGCACACACATACAAATGGAATTGTGAGAATCCATTTTCTTCGGCCTGGAGTATGGTTAATTAGATTCGACACCAGTCAAAAACGAATCTGCTCACCATGTATGTATCCCACATTCGGATCACGCTTCTGATACTCAGTTCCCGCATAAGCAAACAGTTCATCCACCGAAAACTGAACTGCATATACTCGACATGTTCGCTTTCAAAATGCTGAGCCAACCCTGAGTCGATTCTAGTGGTGAGATCCCGCAAGGCTGCAACCTGTCGGTGGATGCCAGGTTGAGCCACAATATAGTTGTCTTGAATCCCGTCAAGGAGCTTGGTCAAGCACCAGAACGTATCAGCTTCCACTGCATCAATTACGGGTCTGGGAAGTTGTCCCGGATCCATGCCGCTTTCAATATTTAGGTCCGTAATATAGGTCCCTAGAAAGACTTGCCAGAAGGGAGTGGCAAGGTCATTGATGCCCTGCACATATCCGCTTGCAGGATGTCGAATAGCCCAAACATACAAAATATGTTCGAGAGAGCGTTGCGTAGCTTCGAATGCATAAAGCGGAATGTGGGGATTCGTCCTCGGAACATCAATACTGATTTGATGCCAGACTGCTTCGTCCAATCCCCGCCCTCGACCAGTGCTGGCTGGAGGCTGGGATGGAAGTCCGGCTGAAGCTGTGTTCGAACTAGTCTTATTGGCAGCCGTTCCCGAGCCGAAAGACTGCTGTACAGCGTCAATGTATTCCTTACGTTTGCGTTCCAGTGTAGCAACTCGACGTTCGCTGTTCGTGGGCAGGTAGCCTAGTAGCAATTGCCATGTAATCGCTCGCAACTCCTCGGGAACTCCCGACCACGCAGCGGCCCGCAAGTCGGGAAGAGAGACTGAGCTTGCCTGCAAGATTCGTTTGAACTTGTTGATGCGTGATATTCGCGTGCTGTGTGCTTCCGTCTCCTTGGGAGTGGCATTAGCGGCCAGTACCGGGTGGCTGATAAGATGAAGCGAGTTTGCCGGGTCCTTCAAGATGTCCTTGTATTGAGGTCTTAGTATCTTTCCATCTCCTTTCTTTGCGCTCGGATATGACAATGGATTCCTTTCTTCGGCGATATCAAAACTGTTCGATCTTCCTCGAGAAAGGAGAGATGACGGCGCCCGCGCCGAAGCAGAGGATGTCTGTGTTAGGCTCGGGTACGATATTTGTCGAGATTTCGAATTCTTGTTCTTGAGACTTCTCTTCCGTCGCATACTAGCAATGCTTGGAAGTCCAAACTCATCTTCATCGTCCTCATAGACGAGATCATCTTCGTCCCCCTCGATGTCTCCTCCTCCAAGTACGTCCCAACTCTCACCCAGGGCCGAGGAGGTATAGCCAGAGTACGGTTTTCGGTCTGATGATTGGAGGTTGTGTCTGTCCGGAGAGGGGGTGTGCGAGGGTCGTATTGAAGAGGCAGGAGGTGTTCTTGGTCGTGAAGTCGATCCCAGAGACCTAGAATATATCAGCAATGCCCTAGGATTGTCTGCGGGTGTAGTACAAGGAGTCAAACTTAAGCATGTCTGCATGCGAGTAAGACGCCCCAATCACCTTTGTTGACTTTTCCGAAGCCTGACGAGAGGCGGAGGATCTACCTCGCCAAAAGGGCGACGAGGGTCGCCTAGTGGTTGTTAGTATAAGCACCTAGGACCGTGCAAGGTTGGGCAGATGTACTCTGATCTATCTGAGGCGCAGGCAGACGTTAGCAAAGACGTTCTGACAATGAAGGAAACGGAGGAACAATGCGTGAAAAGAGACACGAACCGACCTGGACCATTTCCTACAGAGAGTCAGTACAGAACATTATTGTAGTGACCATGGGCACCGGGGAATCAATCACCTGCTGTTGGGACTTCTTCTGCGGCATGGTGGCTTGCGGGGAGATGGTCGGGCAGGTAGCCACGGGATTTCGCTATTGTGGCTTTCTTCTGATCTCCTTTGCGTGAAACGGTGAGAACATTCTTAGCGGAGACCACGACAATATCTCCCTAGGGTGAATCCCGTGCCCGTGGTCGAGAACCAGACTTCGAATGAGCAACTGCTCGGCTCGCTGGGTATCGGATGCCTAGTACCAGTATGGTGCCACATACGTCCTCTCTTGGCATGGTTCGACTCCTCCACGTGACCATCATCCATTCCAAGATGTAGCGTACTCCTACTACATACATAGCTGGTACTCCGCATAATTGAGATTCTACAGTTGTGTATAAAATTTGGGACTCAAAAATGGATCACAGCTTCATCAAGTCTAGAATTGAGTCATACCTGCAAAGGGTCGAGCGAGTACGTCGTGGGTTTATTAAAGCGACGCATTTTGGGTGAGTGCCCACATGAGCGGGGATCGGCATACACGTTGCTTGCGTTGGTTGAGTCACTTTTCACCCCTTTCCTTGGGAAGGTACGCTTTGCAAAAGAGATCAAGTGAGCAGCATTACCAGGATATCATGACAGACTTCGTATGAATCGCGCCGTTGGGGCTTTTTGCTGGTCTCGGAATTGAAGAATGACCTGACTCAGATCGTGGGAAGCATCCACGTGTAACCTGTAATTTTGCTTCTGATTCATCACAGACCAAGTCAGCTTGGTATATTCAAGAAAATACTAGACAGGATTACAGAGATCTTTCTGTGTCACTGATCTCTTGTTTGCACATTTAATGACGACCGCACTTCCCTGCACACGGATTAATACTAGAGGTGGCATTTTACTAGAAGCAAGGTCATGCGGAGCTCAATACCAGTCCCCTGATGTCTTGGCGCCAAGCCTGCGCCGACTTGCCATTCATGCCAGTGGCGCGAGTGGCCTCGACTGACTCTTGAGTGAGAGGTGAGAAGCCAACTTCCCATTCCCTGCTCCCTGTTGTTGTCCATCACAAACTTCACAACTTCACAACTTCACAACCTTAGGCCACGCATCCATCCGCAACATCTTCTCTCTGCTACGTTCACAGGTTTCGTGACAGTGCTTACTTCTCCGAACCTCCTTGAGAGCTTGTCTGTTTTCCTCGAGTCTGACCCCGACTCGGAGTACTAGTCGAGAGCGCAAAACAACCTCGAACATTTTCCTTTTTACAATTCGTGACAATGACAGAGCCAGACGAAGTCGAAGAAGATCTCTTCGCCGATCTGTGAGTGCTTCCTGTGTTCTACCGTCCACTTCAAAGCTTCCCTGTTACCCGGAGTTTACCTTTGCAGACACTGATCTCAAATTCTAGCTATGAAGGAGACGAGAATGCTGGCGCCGTTAATTCGGCAGCGCCTGTCGCAGCGCAGGCAATGGAAAGTGACACGAATATGAAAACAAATGACGCGCCGGGTTACGGCGAAGAGCCAGAAATTGCCTACGATCCTACTTCCTTCGACGTTGAGCCCTCCGGCCACGATGAACCCATGAACGGCATACATGGCGCGAGGCGAGATCAAGATGATACCCCAAAGCCCGTGCATCCTGAACCTTTCGGAATTAACATGAAAGAAGATGGGTAAGTGAGCTGTCCTTGTTTGCACATTCTCGTACTACACATACCCCAAGCTTGCCATTCTGCTATTCGAGCATCGGGTCAGGATGCAATGAGTAAAGGTGGTTACCAGACTACCAGCCGAGTTGGGAAGGGCATTGGGAAGACATGACGGCTGGCCACCCATAATCCAACGGAAGAAGTTGTTCATGGGAGCTTACGTTCATCACCCGTCGGCTGGACATTTCTGGAGGTTATCACACAGTGAAGATGTAACAGCTCCGCAGCTTCGAAGCTGTTGAGTTGACCTGAGCATCAAGAGGCACCCTATCGGGATCTGTTGGGAGTTTCTCCCTGGTTCAATGGTGGGCGACGGATGCAGTCGCAGAATTCAACATGGCTTGCTGAATCCAAGCGGGATATGATGAGCAGCTATCAGGTTTCCTCTACCCGTTCACTGAAGTTCTCATGGAACATATTGGGTTGCTTGAGGGCGGACGGTCAGTCTGGGCAAACGATGAAGTGACGTTGTCCCACTTGGAACCTAGGTTCATGCGCTGCCTCCTATTTTGCAGCAACTAGCCAAACCGATTTCAATGCCGCGAGAGATCGTTCAGCAAGGCCAGATTAGTTGGATGAGACTACTACCATACACCAAGATACTTTACCAGGCAGAGCAGAGTAACCAGACAAAATCAGGCAGGAGATAGATGCTATGAGTATCTGTTGAATCTCAGAAGAAGCCAACAAAACCATTGTCCTCCGTCACTAGAACAAGCCGACCTCTTGCACCTCCAATCCACACAGGAGCTCCAGCGTTATGGTGGATCGATCTACAGTTGTCCGGTGCACTGTATACCGAGATGTGGAAGGCAGACAGCGAGCAAACACAAGAGAACACAGGAGAACACCCAGCTTCGGGTCTCCAGGAGGACGGATAGCCCAAAGAAAGCGATGGGGAATGTTGGTTCAGGTCTAATCGTCTGCGACCGAGCATTTACGACTAGTCTTGGCCTTGTCCCACCTTCTACCAGTGTCCCTGAACATGGACTCTCACTGTCTCGTACATCTATCTGCAACGAATACCAGCAAACCTCGCACGCGACAACACCACCCAGACTTTACTGCATTGGACATGTACCCAAGGCACCTGCATGATACCTCTCTTCTCGCATTCCTGCAGGGTGTCATTTGCCATGTTGCTGCTAGAATCCAGTGAGGGGTGGCACAAGGCTGACTTGATTTTCCTGGGATGATGCCATGGGGGCGGGGGCAGTCTCTCTTCGATGCATTCTTTTTGTTCAACTTCTCCCTTTCTCCGTCGCACGTCGTCATTTCTCGCCTCGCTGCTGGTGTGTTTCTATTGCTAACACATGACCTCCAATAGAAAAATGTTTATTGGCGGCCTCAACTGGGAAACTACCGATCGTATGCAGCCTCCAACCTCTGCCACGGGGCATCTTCCGTTCATATACTTATTCGATGATAGAATCACTCCACGATTACTTCTCGCAGTTTGGAGAAGTTCAAGAATGCACTGTCATGCGAGACAGTGCAACGGGCCGATCACGAGGCTTTGGTTTTCTCACGTTCAGGGATCCTAAGACTGTCAACACAGTTATGGTCAAGGAACACTTTCTAGACGGCAAAATTGTAAGAGCTACCCACGCTGAGAATCCCCAGGCTGGACAAAATAAATTTGGTTCCCCTCTCCATGGGCAACGGAGACACAAAGGCTTACTGTGTGGTTCCCAGATTGACCCGAAACGCGCGATCCCCCGAGACGAACAGGAAAAGACGGCCAAAATATTCGTCGGTGGTGTCAGTCAGGAGGCTAGCGAGGAAGATTTCGAATCCTTTTTTGCGCAATTTGGAAGAGTGGTCGACGCCACACTCATGATGGACAAAGACACAGGTAGACCTCGAGGTTTTGGTTTTGTCACATTCGACAGCGACGCCGCTGTCGAGAAGTGCCTAGAATACCACCCATTGGAAATTCTCGGGAAGCCGATCGAGGTCAAACGTGCGCAACCAAGGGGAAAGATGGGTGACGACGACGACTTCTCGCGAGGCGGTCGCGGAAGAGGGAAATTCGGACGAGAAGATCGTTTCGCCAACGACAACAACCAAACAGCCCAAACCGGACAAAATCAAGCTCCCAACATGACAGGGAATGGAGGTATGACCCCCCAAATGATGGCACAATACTGGCAACGGATGCAACAATACTTTTCGATGATGCAGCAACAGATGGCGGCAAATATGATGGGGGGTATGGGGGGTATGGGTGGCATGGGCAACATGGCAAACATGGGAATGGGTCAAATGACTCCCCAGATGATGATGCAGATGCAACAGATGCAGAAAATGCAAGGCGGCAACAGTCCCAACGCACAAAACCCGGGGAATATGGGCAACATGGCAGGCATGAATCCCCAGATGATGCAGCAGATGATGCAGATGCAACAACAAGGAGGAATGAACGGGATGAATATGGGCGGTGGCGGTGGCGGTGGCAGTGGCAGTGGCGGTGGTGGCGGTGGGAGCGGTGGTCGGACTCCCATGGGGCCCAGCAACATGGCGACGGCGGCGGCGCGAGCAGGGTTTTCGGCACAGGAACAACTTGCCTTTGAACAACTCAAGTATGAACAGCAACAGGCTCGCCGCCAGGGTAGTTTCCCAGCAGGCCCTCGGGGACAAGGCTTCCAAGGCCAAAACCAAGGTGGAGGTCCTCAGTCGTGGGAGGGAATGTACGACGACGTTCCCCAACCCGAAGGCAGCAATGGAGGCCGCGGATCTGCTGGACCCGTTCGAAATATCACGCCCAAACCGCCCAAGGGACCGAGTGCGACGGCTCAACCAAGTGCAGCTCCAGCCAATGCACCCACGGGACCGAAGAATGCTGGCAAGCCGGGAGCCAACTTCCGGGGAGGCCGCAATAGGTACCATCCTTATGGCCGTTAAGGCCCCACCGTGTGTCCTGTTTGGACGCCAGATCAACGCAACAAGGATGAGTTCCTTCGAGGATGAGAAGGGCTCGGGCAGAGTTCGGAAGGGAGCAGGTGTGCAAAAAGATGATATCAGCTCAGCGTCTAGCGGTGGATGACTTGGGACATGGTGCCATTGTCAACAGGTTCATCGCAGGGAGAAGACTGGATGTGCGTTGGTGGCCGGGTCGAGGATGGATGTACTGTACCATTACATAGCAGCAGAGCTTGCGCAGCCCGCAGCCCATGTGCAAGGCTTCGGGGGAGTCCAAGAACATGTCCCAAAAGTGATGGACCGAGTGGATGGTTCCCTCTCAAGTGTCGTTCTCGGCAGCATCGTGCCAGATCGCCATTGCTAACCGCGGTTCCCACTGCTTAGCATGATCGGTTCCGCTATTAATAGGGACAGGAAAAGGGATGATAGGCGCTACCACCTACCATGTAAGTAACATACTGGGGGTAGGCACCATAGCGTGCATAGGGCTCAATGCTTCTTTGATGTCGGCTTTTTGGCTAAGCGACGACGAGCAAAGACTGCTCTGTGAATGAACTTGATGTGCGGTGCGTGCGTCACTAAGGAGAAATGTGAAACTAGATGGAAAGTCTACTGGCGCGAGTGTACGAAGGGCACCTGTCGTTCGCTGGAATTAATACTGCTTACGGGAACAAGTAATAATATCTTCTTTGGCCGGTGCCTTTTGCCGGGAGATCCACGTACCCAGTACCTCTGTGAGTCTGTGGCCGCCAGGGCCCCCTGGCGCCCTGGGCCTCGGGCCACCTACGGGGATTCGGCGCCCGGAGTCCAAGGGCCAAGACCCCAAGAATTAGGAAATGGCACGAGGCACGAGGCGCAGTCCTGCCCAGGACGCAGTACCAAAGACCATGCCCAAAGCGTAAACTGCGGCTTGTTCTGGCGGGAATGTCTCGCATGGTTTGACACCTCCCCACCACCATCCTCAGCTGCGCCTCACCAACAATCCCCAACAACCATACCCAGCTCCACTGATGTGAAAATGCACCGGCCTAACAGAGGAGTCAGAACAGATCCCAGGTTGTGGCTCGTGAGCGGCAACTGTCGACAGAGAAACCGCTTCAATCGAGCTGACTTGAGAACCAGAGCACCCTCTCTTGTACCCTTCCTCTCCGCCGTTGCAAGCAGCCACGTCGCCTCCATGACGCGTCCACGGAAGAGAACTGGGCGTTTCATTGCTCTCGTGCTTGAAACAGACTCTTCCCGAAGGCGAGCTGATGGCGTAGACACCTCGCGTCAGATGGAAAAAATACAACGTGCCACCCACCACCACCAGCCTACCCACCTCCAAGCCACCACCAACCCCACCGCAGACCCTCCTTCCCCGTGCCTCTGGGCTCTTTGTCAGGGTTTTCTCCCCCAAGCCGCCCTGTCACCTTAACGCGTTACCTGGATCCGGTCCCCCTGACAGGCCCTCGGCCCAACGACCGGCCAAGACACAAGGTCATCGATCGAGAGCCACTCATCCGCTCTGGAAGCCTTCTCTGACCACACCACAAGCCTACCCATGCCGACCCACAGGCGCAACACGGCTCGATGGGCCTTTCAGGTACCGTCGTCCGCCCGACAGCGCAAACCTTGAAACGGCGTCTCCAAGCGGGACGCTTGGCCTGCAGTTGACTGAGCCATATCTTTCTCCTCGCCGTCCGGATCAAGACGAAGCTGAAAACCAACATCTCTCATTTCCCTCCATACGAGAGGCCAAAACAACCACACTCGCTACTACTGTCCCGTTGCTCGCTTCGTCTACCCTCACTTTTGATCTCCAGTGTTTCTTTCGCCTTCACACTCGTTAACCTGCTTCCGGTCTCAACTTCCTACGAATCTCCACCCATTCTCAACGCCGACGCAAGCCTCACTCCAAAGCCTTTCTGGTCCCGTTCTAAGACCTCGCTCCTTTATTGAAATATCAGGGTTGAGAAATAAAACACAGCTTCAAGGATTCGTGGTTGAAAAATTGACACCTGCCGCTTGACGGCCAATCTTTGGTTCCCGATTATATTTCTACACTCCAACGATGTGGAGGACCTCAGTGGCGGCAGTCGCCTCACTGGCCCTTCTTCCGTCGGTGCTGGGAACAAGTATCTTGAAAACGAATGGGTTCTCCATCTGCAGTAACGGAACATCTACCATCAAAGTCAATAATGTGGACATATCCTTTGACAAGAACACCAACGAAATCACCTTTGATGCTTCAGGCACCAGCACCAAAGAACAAAATGTCACTGCCGAGTTGATCGTGACCGCATACGGAATTCAAGTGTACAAAGACAGCTTTGACCCCTGCGATGAATCAACTAAGGTCGCACAGCTATGTCCCGGTACGTGGCGATGCGTCCAATGTCGATAGAGTGTTACTGACCATATATCAGTCCCCGAGGGAACATTCGGCGCCAACGGTACACAAGAGATCCCTTCGGAATATGTTTCCAAGATTCCCTCGATCGCCTATTCGCTTCCCGACTTGGAAGGATCTGCACAACTGATTCTGAAGAATAAAGCTGGAGAGGAAGTTGCATGTGTCCAATCCGGTGTTACAAATGGAAAGTCCGTCGAACTACCGGCCGTCTCTTACGTCGCTGCTGCTGTTGCAGCGGCGGCGCTTGGAGTCTCTCTGGTCGGCGCAGCTGCCACAGGGGCACATCCTGGATCGACCAGTTCTAGCCCTGGCTTCACCGAGGTTATCCACTGGTTCCAAGGCATGGCCATGAACGGAATGCATTCGGTACCATATCCAATCATCTATCGAAGCTTCGCGAAGAACTTTGCGTTTAGCACAGGTCTGGTGTCCTGGGCTGGATTGCAAAACTCGATCGACAGCTTCAGAGCGCATACGGGCGGCAATACAACCGACGCCAATTACAACTATCTGAAAAACGCCACGCTGGTCTATTCTGATGGCACCACCTCGCAGACGACCACTAGCATTGCCAAACGTTCGTTTTCAGCCTTTACACTACTTCTCCGTGACGTTACCACGTCCGTGGGAAATGGGACGTCTTCGAACTCCACCTCGAGCAGCTCCCAGCAATCGGAATTTGTTCAGGGGATTCAAGGCTACGTGGAGCAACTGACCATTCCGCAAGCAAACACTTTTTTAACGGTGCTGTTGATCTTTGCCATTGTGATTGCTGCCATTGTGGTTGGCATTCTCCTCTTCAAGGTCATTCTTGAAGCGTGGTCTCTTTTTGGCAAATTCCCCAAATCGCTCACGACCTTCCGCAAGGAGTACTGGCGTGTGATGTTCCAAACCATCACGTCACTTATCTTCTTGCTCTACGGCACCTGGACGCTATACTGCATCTTCCAATTTACCCACGGCGATTCGTGGGCTGCCAAAGTCCTTGCAGGTGTCACTCTTGCCGCTTTCACATTCCTTTTGGCGTTCTACACATGGAAAATCTGGAGTGTGGTCCGCAAGCTTAAGAAGCTTGAAGGTGACGCCAGTGCTCTGTATGAGAACAAGGATACGTGGAAAAAGTACAAACTCTTCTACGAAAACTACAAACGCGGTTACTGGTGGCTCTTCGTGCCTGCCATTGTCTACATGTTCGCCAAAGGCTGTGTCCTGGCTGCCGGTGATGGTCACGGTCTGGTCCAAACAATCGGCCAGTTGGTCATTGAATCTCTGATGCTGATTATCCTTCTCTGGTTTCGCCCGTACAACCGCAAATCCGGAAACTGGATCAACATTGTCATTCAAATCGTCCGTGTGCTATCGGTGGTTTGCATCCTGGTCTTTGTTCAAGAACTTGGCATCGCACAAACCACAAAGACCATCACTGGCGTGGTGTTGATTGTGGTCCAATCTGGTCTGACTGCCATTCTCGCCCTCCTGATCTTCATCAATGCAATCATCTCATGCTTCAAGGAGAACCCCCATCGCAAACGTCGCAAGGCAGCCGAGAAAGGTCTGAACCAAGATCTCGAGGGTGACACCTTCCTCATGCAACCCAATCCGTACGCTGCGTCGGGTTCTCTGCATGATCGACAAATGTCCGGCGCGGCGCAAGACTATGACCCAATACGGGCTCAAGCTCTATCTCGATTTGGAACCCAGTACAACGGGAGCCAGGAGGTGCTCGTCAAGGGAGCCTCCAGTATGGGCCAGTCGGGGTATCGCAGCCTGAGTCAAGGGAGGGACGAACATGACGGAAGCCCGCCTCCTTTCTCCCGGGAGCCAAAGTTGCCCTCTCTGGGATTCGAGGACTATCGACATAAATAGACACCCATGGGTCTGTCAGTTCGATTTCACCCATGTTTCTTCAAATCAACAGCGAGCAAGCGTCATCGGTCAATACCCCTGGAAGGGTTTATTGTGGCCTGTATATTCCATCGACCGGCTGAAACAGGGGATGGGGATTAACATGGGAACGGTGTGGAATATTTTACACTTTTTTTCCTGTTTGAATTAGTATTTTGTTTTATCAAGCATAGCGTGGCTTCCTCGACTTCCATGGCATAGGGCCAATGGGGTCAGGAATGAGATGACCAACCAACAAACTTCACACTAACAACTTAACGACTGGAACGGAACTATACATAGATTGCTGTACTGCTTAATAGTTGCATATATATATGATGAGGGTTGTGAAAGCTCTATTGGTAGAGTTGACCACCAACCCAGCTGTCCATCCATATGAAACCTTCTTTTCCTATCATCGTATCATTCATGACGTTGGAAGCGATAGGCTTGATTGAGTGTGGCTATGGCCACGGGTGTGGCTGTGTCGAGTGGTGTCAACGGTGATCCCCTATCAATCTACGGACTACCACTAAGGTGCATACAGAACAGCATCAACAATGACGTCAGCAACCGCTTGGTTTTCTTGTACACGTCTCCCGGAAGTTGGCAGCAAGGATACATTCCAAGAACCCCCACCAACCAAAGAGAGGATCGCTTCGCCCATTTCCTTGAGTTCGCTTACGGACGAGCTCCAGTGTGTTAGCTTCGACAGCTTGGAAAGCACCGCTGTGGCTAGGGCCTTGTCCGGCGGTTAGGACGATGATGTCGATGGCCATGGCGATCTGAGCCTGAGGCGTGTCTATCTCCTGCTCTGGTAGCAAGGTAAGTGAAGTAATTACATGAGGTGGATAAAAAGAGAGGGCCCTTATTATATTGGGCAATATATCTGTCGAATGTTCCTATACCTTATCTTCCCTTCACTCTGCTCAGTTTCCAGGATAAGACATTCACATAATTGTTGATACTGATGCTGACGAGGACTGCGATACTACTTCCCCCAACAACCTTAGTGACGACGCCTCTATATTTGGATGCTCTTACATGATTGATTAACGCTCTTGTCTTGATCGATTGAGGCAAATCTCCTAGTTAGCGGCTAGATTCATCTTCTACGACGGTTTGGGATACTATACGATCCAAAACGCTATATCGACGGGGGTATAAGAGACTACGAGAGTATACACATGCAACCAACGAAGTAGGCGCCTACTGGTATATAGTCTGTCCCAATTGAACGGACCATTAATCGCCCACTCAGCCTCGCCGCTGTACCGGAACGAGGTCCAACCTCGCCTATCGCACAGAGTGACATTGCTGGGGGTTCGAAGAGAGCAGACACCGAGGAAGGCCGACAGATCAAATCAAGATGAAGGCCCTCGCAAGGAAAGGCTCCAATCCAAGCCTCACCCTCATCACCACCACCACCAAAAACCTCGTCCTTCTCTTCAGTCTCTTGACGACGTGCATTCCCGGGACGCAGGCCAGCACGGCCAACTCAACGGCGCCCAAACGCGGCCTCGTGTACATCACGACGAGCGACTCGAGCCACGACGACGGAATCTTCACGAGAGCCAACTCGCCACTGACATGGTACTACACGTACTCGGCGTGGGCGAGCCTTCCGAACTGGAGCACGTCATTTGTGCCGATGGTGCACGGGTCAAGCGACGCGGCGAGCGACGTCGCCACGATCCAGTCCATGCTCAACGGCACCGATGATGATGATGACGACGACAACGCTGCCACCAAAGGGCACAACGAAATCACGCACGTGCTGACCTTCAACGAGCCGGACGGCACGACCAGTTCCGGCGGAACGGCCATGTCGCCGCAGAAGGCGGCGCAGATCTACTTGGACACGATCACGCCGCTGCGGTCGGCGCCGTGGAATCTCTCGATCGGCCTCCCCGCGACGACGGGGTCGGCGCACGGCCTGCAGTGGCTGCACGACTTCAACTCGTCGTGCCACGCGCGGGCTCCCTCCTCCGGCGGCGGCGGCGGCGGCTGTGAGTTCGACTTCGTCGCCACGCACTGGTACGGCGACTTCGCCGGCATGGCGGCCTGGCTGGACCAGATCCACGCCCTGTACCCGGACAAGAAGATCTGGCTGACCGAGTTCGCCGTGCCCCAGCTCGACGCCGACCAGACCCTGGCGTTCCTCAACGCCTCGTTGCCTTACCTGGACGGCCTGGCGTATGTCGAGAGATACGCCTGGTTCGGCGCGTTCCGCAGTGACGACGCCAATGAGTGGACGGGCGACGGCGTCAGTTTGCTTGATCGCAACGGCCGCTTGACTGACTTGGGCGCGCTGTATTTGGGTGGTGAGGCTGATGGGTTTCGCGGCGGTATGGGTGTCGGGAGTGAGAGTGGCGGTGCTGCTCTGGGCCGTGTGCATGGCCTGAGTTGGGTGCTTATGCTGGGTGCGTTGGGTTTGGCGGGGGTTCGTTGCGCATGGTAGAGGGGATGAGGGGAGATCAAAGATATCAAGGGATCGAGGAGACGGAGGAGTGTCGTATCAAGACATGGGTGGTAACAAAGCACGAGAGTGGGAGCACCGTACGCTGCTGTGCTGTATACAATTTTCATTTGCCGCCTTAAGTTAAACAGGTCTTTGCCATCTAGTCTCGATCTTCTTTCTACAATTCAACGAGGCTCCAACCCCAGGGGTCACCATGACTCATCTGTTCCGCTCTTATCTGGGGCCTCTGGCCGCCCGATCCAGAGTTCCCAGTTTTGGAGAGTTTGGGTTTTGGGTAATCCCCTTTCATTCTCTAGAAACAGAAGACTTGATCTTCCAACTTGCTGACCGGTCGAGCCTTTTGATAGCCGAGACTTTCGGTGGCCTTCTTCATCGCACTGATCATGGGCGGGGGGCCGCAGAGGAGGATCTTGATGTCGGCTGCTGGGGGTGGGAGTTTCGACTTGATCATATCCGGGGTCACGAAGCCAACTCCCCCGGTCCACTTCTCGGGCGGGTTGTTCAAGACGTAGTGGACGGTGAAGTCGGGGTCTTCCCTGTCCAGGCGGTCGAGGTCTTCCTTCAACAGAATGTCGTCCGGGTTGACGTTGGCGAAGATCAGATCAATCTTGGTGGTGTCGTTCCCGCCGTTCTTTGGTCGGCCACGGTTGATGGCACGGATGATCTGGAGCATGGGTGTGATTCCAGTGCCGCCGGCGATCATGCCGATGCGCTTGCAGAGATTCGCCTGGTAGACCATGGCGCCCTTGGGGCCTCGCACCTTCATGGTGTCCCCGACCTTGAGGGTCGTCATGTGTGCGCTGATGTTGCCCTGCGGGTATGACTTGATCAGGAAGTCGACGAAGCCCTTGTCCTCGTCCGAGGAAATGGGCGTGTATGAGCGGACCACCTCCTTCTCGGCTCCCTTGGGGGTCGCAGCCAGGGAGATGTGTTGGCCGATGGGCAGGCCGACGATGTCGGTCGGTCGGGGGAGGCCGAACCGGTAGATGGCGACGTTGTGCGACGTCTTGGTGATTCGAATGAGGGGGAATTCTTGGAAGGCATCCGGCTTCAGGACCTTCCTGCTAGAATCTAAGCCGCGCGGGAAAGGGGTCAGTGAGTGGGACAGAGAGAGAGAGAGTGTGTGTGTCAGGCCACTGGGCCACTGGGACTGCGCGGTCGGGCTCAACTTACCCCCACTTGTAAAGATCTTGTAGCCTCCCAAGATGGCTGCAAAGGCCGCAGCGAACGGGAGCCATTCTTTCTTGACGATGGCGATTCCAACGACCAAGAGCACCGAGGGGATGTAGACCCCGTTGATGTTTTGTTGCGAGAATGCCGCGTTCCTGCGCCCGTTCAGCATGTTTTGTTGGGAGGTGGGGAAGAGCGAGTAGAGAAGTAGAAAAACAAGTTGTCTTACCCCATGGCGACGGTGGTTGAACAGACCCGATCACTGTGCCGATCGCTAGCTGGTGACTTACTCCAGTGTCCTCGACGCCCAGAATCAAAGAGCAAGAGGCAGGAGAAGGTAGACTGCGAAGGTGTTGAGGTGGCTGTGATTGTGATTGTGGTTGTGGTTTTGGTCAAAAAATATATTATTCGGGAGAGGGACAGTCGGCGGGCGGTGTGGGCTGATTTGCTTAGGGCCGAGGGGGCCCAGGGGGGTCTACTGGGTACTCAGTACTTGGGGGCCCCTCCCGGGCATTGATTTGCCTGCGGAACGGGAGAATGTGGGGACACAGGCACCCCTCGGGCACCCCTCGGGCACCTCTCGGTGGGCGACTTCCACGGACACTGCACGGAGTACGAGGACGGAGTCCCTTACCCAGTACTTAGTTACTAAGCTCCTTTCGGTGCGAGAGTGCGGGGCTTGTTCCGGCAGCTGTGAAGTAATACTGAGTAGGGACCTACGCGGGACCTACTACTGCGAAGGCTGTCTACTGGTAGGTTCAGGGCCACGACCATCCACACGTGCACCCACTACTTACTACCCAGTGCCAAGGACCGCTGTGGGTTAGGCTTTCCCATAGAAGTATAGCTCCATATTTGCCTGTAGCCAATAATGCATAGGTGGTGTCTGTTACCTCTGATACAATATTCGTAACAAATCTCGTAATAAATTCTATAATGACACATAGTCTGTTTTCTTGCGTATTACGGCGAGGGTAATCTAAGAGCGGCACGAAACTTCCCATTGGTCCGCCGATGCTGTGTCCAAGCCAACAAGAAACATAAAAGCTCCCTGCGCACTGGACAGAGTCGCAACAGCTTTCCCAATTCCATTTGCTGCACCTATGAATACTGCCTCTTGACCTTGGAACTTTTCCGGATTCAGTCTAATTGAAGGGGCGCTGCAGCTTGAATTTGAATCCATCATCAACAATTCGGATGCTTTTTGATCTTTGGTGTCGCAGATGACTTCGAGAAACAATTGTATCAAGTTAAAAGTCGAATTTGGGGCAAAACCGCGTACAAGACTTTGAGGAGTTATGAACGCATAGACTGAGGCAGGAGCTTATGTTGATTCAATCGCTAGGAGCACCAGACATCGGCGGCGACACATCCTACTTGAGCATCGATGTTAATCATTTGCTATCCCACAAGTAAAGTTCATGCATCGGATGTATGACGAAGAGAGGCAGAGCTTAACGCCATTGAATGGGCTCTCTTGGATGTAGCCTGAAAGGGCCTGAAAGGAAGACCTCCAAGTTCTTGCTATTGAGCGGGTACAGCGGCAGCGCAGCGATAATCGATCACCTCCTTCATTATTCTACCATGTTGACAACTCTGTCCTGGTATTAACTTTCACTTTATGTATGAATCTGCACGCTGAAGTCTTTCCCGGGGTCAGGAACAGTCCGACTTCAAAGTCGATCGTCACATTTGGCCCCAAGCGCTCCATATATCGCTGCAATGTAGGCCTTCGACCTTGGTGAGCCGATGAATGACATCTCCAGCTTGTTCATCACATATGAAATCGTCATGCGATGATCTAAGTCCATTATCACCATCGATCCGCCAAAGCCGCCCCATGTACATACTCGGCCAGAAGGAATCCAGTCGATCCAAGTGTCTTTGCCCGGCAAGGCAAAGCCAGTGCCCCAACGGATAGGCGAACCAAAGTTGAGCACGTGGTCAATACCGAATGCTTGCTCCTGGAAGATCTGGTGGATGATGGGGGCGGAAAAGAAGCTGGTGCCAGGGCCTGTCTCATTCATCGAGATGTGCGACATTATACGATTGATACCTCGAGCATTGGTGTGACCATTGCCAGACCCAATTTCTGCCTTCCTGAAATTCGAGGTATTGGCAATATCCAGTTCCATTGGAGGATTCGATAA
Source organism: Exophiala calicioides (assembly GCA_001599795.1). NCBI lineage: Eukaryota > Fungi > Ascomycota > Eurotiomycetes > Chaetothyriales > Herpotrichiellaceae > Exophiala > Exophiala calicioides. The sequence goes on along the minus strand of BCHZ01000001.1, from coordinate 5,768,837 downwards.
AGTCTTGAACATAATGGAGCCAGGTTGAAGAGCCGGAAAGTTAAGTGGAGGCGGGAAGATATTACTGCAGCGCGGCTCATCCTCCTCCAGACATCCCAGTTGAAAATCGGCGCCGAGTGGTGCGGCGATATCCTCTGCGATGAACCGTTTGAGATTTTTTCCTGACACTCGCCTGACGACCTCCCCTGCGAGGTATCCAGACGTCAGTGACTGGTACCCTGATGCTGTACCTGGTTGCCACCACGGTTTTTGCTGTGCAAGTAGTGCTGTAACTTTTGGCACGTCCATTATATCTTGTATCTGTAAGGATGTGTCCCAACCCGCAAGCCCAGAAGTATGGGACATTATGTGTCGAATTTCGATGTCTTCCTTGCCATTTTGGGCAAATTCTGGCCAGTACTTGGCCACCTTGTCCGTTAGCCTTAGTTGATCTTTGTTGGCCAGCAGGAGTAGGGCAAACGCCGTCACTGTCTTTGTCATCGAGAAAACATTGGCGATGGTATCCTCGCTCCATTGTTCCTGCCGGTCCTGAGTCTTAAACCCGCCCCAAAGGTCTACCACATCCTCTCCATCAATGTTAACAAGGATTGAAGCTCCAAGCTCCTCTCCTGACTCTATGAAACCCTGCAGCAGAGTTTTGAGGGCTTTGAATCTGTTTTGGCAATGGCCATGAACAATGGGAGTCATGGTATGGTGTATCTGCGAGTGAAGGGATGCCGACATGATCTCTACGAACCTCCAGCTTGCAGAGATTGGCTCGTTGTTTATACTCCCAAATCGGCACGTTCATGGCAGTGGAACACGCTCATTCTGGAAAGCTCGTCACTTGATGTGGCTTGGATTTTAGTCGGCCTGGCATCGTAGCGAGAAAATCGCTTAGGTATGTGTTGACCTTTGTGGACCCATAGCATGAATCTATCCTCATCGGAAGTCCGCGGATATCCATCATTAAAGTTACTACCCCACGTCTATACCCTACCTTTACAGCTGTCACCCAGATCCTGCTCATTTTCCTCTGCCCCAGCCACAGCTCATTCTTGTACGATAATGTTCCGGCACTACTGTGGTAAATCCTTTCATCGAGTCACTCAGGGGATCCGCGGGATTGCGGGAGCACCGGGAATGCAGAACCGTCCTGCAATAAATCGGCGCTCGGTATGTTCCACTTGTATCCCACAACACTGGACGAAAACTAAGCGTGTCTAGGCAAGAATCTGGCCGTCATGGAGATGAAGATGATTAGTGCGTCGTTGATCAGAGATTATGAGGTCAAGCTTTCCCCGACTATGACTGAGGATGATATGGCGATGACAGATCATTTCCTGACCTTGCCAAAAGGTGGCAAATGTGATTTGATTTTCACAAAAGTAGATTGACGAAAAGGCACGGAATGCATTGTACCATAATGCATAGAAGGAAAAAGAGTGGTGTACAAGACTGTCAGAGGAAAATGAATCGCATTCTAGGCGAAAAAAACCACCAACTTTCATGTCTCTATTGAACGATCAAATTCCACCTTGGTATGTGGCATCCTCGGTTATCAAATCCATAAGCTGCTGTTCACAATTATACCAATCAGCCAATCCCGGCCAAGGATGATCTCTAGACCCAAAATCTCGAAAGTCGAAATCGTTCAGGGAGACCAGGTCATTCACAGTCAGAGTGGGATCGAAGGGATTCATCTGAGTACTTTCGTCGATATAGCAACGAGTAACTCGGCATAGCAGCATGTACAAGCTGTGAGGGTGAGTGATGCCTTCGTCCGATACCGACCCTGCCTGCAGTGAAGCCGCAAAGTTTTCCAACAAGGGCAAATCGGTCGTGTCCAAAAGGCGAATAGCATGAGTCAGTAGAATGCTAAACGGTGCAAACGGGACGTGCAGAATCGCCCTGTACAGCGCAGTTAGCCAAGATCCGCCGAGCTAGAAGGCATCGGCTCACGACAAAATAGTGAGACATACCAGTTAATGTATTTTTGTACCATGTAAGGCTCATCCTTGAACGCACGTACTGTCTTGATACTTTCTTGGTGTATATGGAACACATCACGCGCGGTGCTGAGGCAATCGTCGGATATCCCGCCTGGACCAACCACTGGTGTTGTGATGGCGTACAGAATCAATGTTAGCACTGATAACTGCCGTGTCAATTCAGCTTGTAAATATATCTCGCGGAGAATCTTGGTTTTGGCGCCGGTATGTTGTATTTCGACGATCTAGTGGCGACTGTTAGCAAAAGCAAGACTGCATAAAGAGTGGGAGCATACCGTGATCTCAGACTTGGTCTGGTAAATCAGCTGTCGAGTTTCGTCAGCAAGTATCGTCACTGCTTGGCTCAGTCCTTTATCGGTACCAGCTGCATTGGAGATTGCCGAGCTGTATATTCGGTCGTAGATTTGGCCTTGAATCCGGCCGAGTTTAGCATGTCGGAGATCATCTTGTTGCATTGGAAGTGTAACCTCCGAGTCGGAGATGTTGGACGAACGTCCCAAGCGTAGAGAGAGAGTTTTTTCGATACTGTATACAGCCCAAAAGAGACTCTCGCGGTTACCTCGGGCTGAATCGTCGTTCTCACCTGGTTTTGTAGGACGATGATATCGTAGTGTGATGCAAATATTTGAGGCCGCCGAGATGAGATCCCAAGCCAACAACGCTTGGGATATTTCGATCGCATTGATCGCCTTTTATAAATATCAGAAAAGGAGTGAGATTACTGCACGGCTTTGACTCACCGCGAGGGTCAGTGCAGCAGCTGTCTCGAGAGTTGGTGACATAATAAGTGGGAGGCGATGAACGGCAATCCAGAGATTTTGTCGACATAGTTGGCCGACACTCGTGTAATTATGTTGCTCAGACTCATCCATGTACTCAGAACAAAGGTAGGACAGGAAGCCATTTGCAAGAATTAGATCAGTTTGACTGTGTTCGCACATTGGGAAGTGCAAATTGCGGCAGATCTCAGTAAACCTCTCCAGAGGTAGGAGCCTGGAAATCCATCCGAACGTAGCGAGGTGCCCGTGCTCTAATCTCCATGTCAGAAGGTTCAATACAGCCAGATAGCAACGTGTAGCCAACCTTCAACCCAATCGATGATAGCAGAAACTGCCTCCAGAGGAGGTGTCGTAATGTCAGCCTGGGTTCCTGGCCCCGCAGTAGGTACTGAGGATGGAGTGTAGACCCTCTTCCGGCCACCCACAGTATTCAAAAAACGCTTCAACAACGAGAGATCAGTGCTTTCTCCCCTCGCCATACATGCCCTTTCTTCTACCAAGCCCATAACAAATTCAATGAGGTGAGCGGAGTGATCCCATTGCGGACCCTCCCTCTTCTTGAGGACAGGGTGATATGCAACTGCACCACTATCACTCGGAGTGCGATTCTGACACGAGGATTTTGATTTATCAAGCTCCCTTTCGTCTTGAGACGCATGGCTTCCAGCAAGTTGACGCCGGATATCCTTAACGTTTTGAAGGAGGTCATCGATTTTGCGTTCACTTGAAATTTGAACGGGTCAATGACTTTTCTTGCTGATGGAAGACTCTGAAGATTCGCCCGTCTAGTTTACTCACTACTCTTTGGATATCAAAATCCTTTGCTTCGATGCTGTCGTATTGGATTCAGTTGGGCTATGGGTGCAATCGACCCTGGCGGTTATGCAGTTGAAACATGGAGTGACTCTGTCGCAAGCGATCTAGACATCATTCAGCGCCAGTGAATTCGTCTCAGTTGAAGAATGGTGTGGGTATGGCAACAGACCTTTCGAGTACGACATTGGTCGCACTGATCGATGCGTCTGTCAGTTTCCATACAGTATTGAAATTGACATGTGCTTAACCATACCGAACGTCTGGTTATCGCGGGCCGTCTTTGCATTCTTGATACTTCCGCAACTCCGCGGAATGCCCTAAGTGACTTGTTGGATCGATTTACCACATTTACTCAAGTGGTATGATTGCAAGTTACAAACATGAGCTGTAATCATCGCAAAAGGATTATGAAAGGGAACTAATGTGGCGGGTGTGGGGTAGGAATAAGAGATCAATGCCTAATGCTGGAAGTCCGCGGTATTCCGGTGACATCAGAGTTACGTAACCACAGAGGGAGATGGTCAACCCAATCCCCTCGCTTATCGCCACCGTAGTTTCGGCGCAATAGAAACTGGACCGAGGCCATACCTTTGCGAACCTTCATCGTGGGACACCAATGATGTAAAACATCCGCTACCTAGAAACAGTCGCAGATCGGCGAGTAACGAGCTTTTGATTACGCTGGAAGCTCATGGAGAATGTGCCGCGAAGTACTCCGTACACAACGCCACGACTTCCAAAACTTCAAGGGCAGGCAATCAGTGCCTCAACAGCCTCAAAGCCTTCAGGACTTAGCAGAGATTGAGATCTCACCCATTAACTAGTGTTCCTGTTGCCTAGCGAGCCTGGGAGCACAATAAATGGCAGGCTTGGCAGTGAACTCCTCACCAAAAGGCGTGCCACTTTTGTTGTTCCCAGGCTCGCTGGTTTGGTGTAGCCGAGAGAACTGGCTGGTGCCTCATACAACACGACAACGACGTACGCAGACATCGTGCGGAGCCTTACGCTAAGGAGACTCGTGGTCGACGACCTATTCTTAGCGATAAGGAGTTCAAACAGACCGAAGACTTCCTTATCGAAGGAGGCTTTAACTCGCGAATCTGTGGTTACCAAGAGATCATCTCATTCATCTTTCCTGATATGAAGATCGGGATACACGCTATTCGGCGAGCCTTTTAAGCACGTGGCTATCATAAATGCGTCGCTTGCCAGAAGCCTTTCCTTACGAGCGACTGTCTCCGCCAATGGCGAGAGTATCTCGATAAACGCGGTAACTGGCAGACCTCCCAATGGCGACGAGTGCGATTTAGCGACGAGTGCCACTTCGGCCAGGGCCCGAGGCGTAAGCTGAAGGTTATTCGCCTAAAAGGAGAGCGTTACCATCCTGACTGTATACAAAAGAACGCCACCAAGAAGCAGATCGTGTACAAGAATGAGAAGCGCTGGCACGTATGGGCCGCCATCGGCTACAACTTCAAGAGCGACCTTATCTTCTATGAGACCAGGTCGTCTAATGGAAAGATGACTAGCGAGGTCTATCAACAATAGATCCTGCCTATCGTTAAGCAGTGGGTCGATCGAGGAGATGACTTTATTCTCGGGGAGGATCAGGATTTAGGCCACGGCGTTGGCTAGAATAGCTCTGTCCGTCGATATAAGGAGTTAATTGGGCTTAATTACTTCTTCAATGCATCAGGGTCGCCAGATATCGCACCAATTAAGAATGTTTGGCGCTATGAGAAGCAAAGCATTAACTTAATTGATCACTTTGACGATGAGACACTCGTTGTGGCTATTAAACGATCCTGGACGGTAATTAAGCAAGAGACGATTAATAAATATATAGACTCGATGGAAGCCAGGATGAGGAGTCTCAGTCAACGCGCTGGCGATGTCACAGAATTCTAAGATACCTAGTTTATCTAGTAAATTATATAGTTAACGAGCTATCTCAGAGATAAATTAATAGGCGCTGCATCACCAAAAAAATATTTGGCGGTGCCACTTTTTTTGCTCCCAGGCTCGCCTAGGTACCAGAAAGGTTGCTGCGTAATACACAGCCCGCTTCCAGTCTCGGATACTTATCACCGCTATTATAAGCGGACGATAAACTGACCGACCGCGACATCCGTTTTTAGAGTTACAAGTACCGCTTTTTGGAACCCCTCAGGCTCGGCTCAATATCGGCTCGGCCTCGCTCAGTCCGCACTGCCACTACTCGCGGCGCTCCCTGAATTGCTCAGTCTACAGCTCTTACACAGGCATCAATTCATCACGAGCCCAACCACTGCATTCGTGGAGATGCTAAGATACTTATTCAATTGTTAGTCCCCTACACTTTTGTCAAGTTTACGCGGGCAGCCCAATTTTCGAGGGATTAAGGCCGAGGGCGGGTGCCAATAGTGAATGCCGATAAAACCTCAGTACTGTTTAGGTATCTCTTCATTAACCCCCTCTATATAATTAACTATTCTAGAAGTAAAGGTACTTCTGTCGCTAAATAATTTAATAGGGGAGAAGTGTATCTTCTCTTCCAACTATTGTAAGGGTGAAGGCCACAGATCGGCGTAGGTGGAGATCGATAGCCAAAGCCATCGAGAGCTCTGTCAGGATGCTGGATGCGCCTGCCTCAATCACCTCGAGGAGAGGCCCGGACGTAAGCGCGTGCACCGAACTCAATAGGCGTCGTTTGGAAGAGAGGACGCCTCGTCCAGTGCTCAGGAGCGGAAATCGAATAGCTTAAACCGAACAAAGCACAAGAAGTATTCCATTGCCCAACTGAATCAAGAAATAACGCCAGGAACGCCCAAACGCGCTTCGACAGCGAGGGCTACATCGCGCCGGTGGTATTGAGGAGCAAGCACAAGGTAAATAGCTGCAGCACAGTCGTCAAAATACTCAGAAATCGGTGGGAACTTGCTCAAGGGACTGTATTGCTGTCGATACTTGTGTGCCTACTTCATACCTTGTGTGTCGTATGTGTTGCTTCCTTGAGCATTCCTGCTCAGCTTTGTCTGATGCTATCTACTCCTCCATAGCCTTGCTTACTCATGCGGCCTGGCTCAGTATATCTTAACTACTCGTTTTCGCATTATATCTATTACAACGTCCACTATAGCCTCGTGACACAGCCGGGGCTGGCCCGTTTCATGCCTAGCCCGTTCCACTTCGGTTGCGACCGATATAACACAGAATGGAAATATAGGGGCCACGCACCATTCTCACATATGGGATGCATCCCCCTCGGACTCTAACTTGGACTTCTCCAAGTCCTTAAGTCTCTATAGATCCCACTATAGGTTAATATGGCTATACCATACTGTTTCTATTAATTAGGCTATTCCACCTAGCCCTCTTACACCTTACGTAAGGAGTCGTCTCCTGTAGGAGTCGTTTCCTGTCAACGCTGTTCTTAGGGGGTGCGGCCTATATACGAGAAGGGTGGGTAGCCCTCTACGGCTTAAGGTTCCTCTAAGAGTCTTCGATGTGTTATAGTAGCCGGATCTCTTCTGAAGTAGACTAACTTCGGGGTCTTAACGGGGCTATATCAGGCGTTGTAATATCAATAAGCGTTACTCAAGCTGGATCTCACTAGGTAGCTCTCGCCAAAGTCGACAGCGCCGCTTAATGCTGGATAGAAGTGCCACGACAACAGGTCGGAATAGGATGTATCCAACAACCATATCGCAAAGTAAGATCACTGGGGTGGCGACGATAAACATGGGACGGTCTATAGATGACCAGTTGCCTGTCCAAAACTGAAAGCAGAAGCGTGTTTGGTAGACAAAGAAACCGAGAAGGATAGCCAGAGTGATAACGAAGAATGTCCGTCCAATCTCATGATGGAGTTTAGGGGCTCCTTCTCTGCGTCCTTGGGTTTGATGAACAGCTCGATACCAGAAGTATAGGTAGGTGGTAACCATTAAAACGTAGGCAGAGAACTCGACGGCGAAGGCAGAGCAGAGTATACCAATAAAACCTGTTGTGCCGCGATCGTACATAGCTCTAATGCAAGCATCGAGGAGAGAGTATAACCCCTCGTTGACGAGGGCGGTCCAGGGTTGTTTGTCCAATGATCGGAGACAGAGGAAAGACGTCAATGTGCAGGCTGTTGCAAAGACGGAATAAAGCACCAGGGTACGCACTATAAACCAGGGGAGCATTTTTGGAGCAACTCCGGGGTTGTCTGGTGATGTTGTAGCAGTAGCAGTACCACTATTCCAGAAGCTGGCTGCGTAAATCCGTTGGATCCACCGAGCCTCGAGGCGATCGAGAAAGCGAGACTCCCATCCGGCCATGATGACACGGACAATGAATATACCATCGAAAATAAGCATTCTAGGCCAGTTGTGCCACATCTCGGGTGTCCATCCAAAAGTTTCTTTGAATTCTTTATCGCGAGACATCAACTCCGTCATAAGCATAAAGTGGGTAGGCAGCACATAAACGACCCAAGACATCACAGTGATCGTGTCGATTATCTGGAACGTCCCTCCGAACTGAGTAATTGGAAAGGCAGTAGTGCGGGACCACTGGAGTTTCGGCCAGGACTTAATATCTGAAAAGTGGTCAGCTCTATATACATCGACATAGACAGCTCCCCTAAACGTACCGATGTCGATTACGAAGGATTTGTAGAAGCGAGTACCGTTGTACAAGAGACTGGTGAGTGATACCAATGGCAGACAATTAAGCGACTGATCCTCGGGTGATACAGTAAGCTGTTGCTCAAGTTCGTAGCAAAAAACGTCCCCGATCACTAGGTGAAGAGCATCGTGGTCATTTCGACGGGCGCAAAACCATCGACCAAGAGCCCGGCCATTGGCGTCTCGACTTTTAGTAAACCACAGAACCCTTGGTCCGACAGGGGCGTGCGGACCATGAACCACCTCGTCGTGGCGCGCTATCAGTGTGGCAACACTTCCGTCGGGCATACGAACAACTGAAGGCAGGGTAAATCCCTCAGTCCAGCTAGGGGCAATGTACCAAGTGTTACCTATGCGTGCTTTAGCTTCGAAGATCAAGCCGTTGTCGGCGAGGCGCACATGGCCGTTATCATGTGTCATCTTAACAACAGATTCTCCAGTCTTTGGCAAGTTTGGTATCCATTGCAGTGGATTATTAGGCTGCGAAGCAGTCTGGACAAGCAAAATTGAAGTAGGAAGTAGAGTTTGTCGCGCCAAAATCGCCTTAATTCGTTCCAGATACTCCAAGACGAGAACTTCACCGGCGCTCAGATTGAGTAAGGACGCCAGTATTGCGGCAATATCTTCCACTTTGTTCGTGGTCCGCTGAGTCAAAGCATTCCAGGCACAGATAAATTGGTCCAGGTCCCATGATTCCAAAGTCCATCTAGGTTGTGGAGCAGTAGAGGGCGTGGATGTCAATTGGTCTAGGGGTGCGAAAGCTGGCTCGATAAATGTTTGTTCGATATATCCGAATACTCCCATAACACGTTCTGGGTGATCCGAAGTGTGGCTGAGATCTTCCCACGTCGCCTCGAGCAGAGGAAGTAGCCGCTTCCAGACGATATCGGCGAATTTTATACTGCTTCCGATGAACTGAAATGATATCCTTAGAGCCAAAGCACCCTCTTGTAAGCACCAGCTCCGACTAACCCAGGGCGAACAAACCACGGCGAGAGACACCTCGAACTTATATAATTGCGTGATATCTTCCACAAGAAGATCGGGGTCAAGGACAAGCACAGTTTCAGCTCCCGCATAGATTCTCGCCATGGCGTCAATTGCTTTTCTCCGATAAGCCTTCCCTCGGCTAGGGCGTGTGCTAGGTTGTTCCAACTCGTCACGCTCGTCTTCGAGAGTCAGATTGCTGGCGGGAGAATTTCCCACTAGTGAGCGTGATCCTACGTTGGTGCTCAACGCGGATGGAAAATGGTACACTTCCACTTGCTCTTCTTGATGAATCTGAGAGCACGGTTGTGATCTCTCACGCTGTATCGTTGGCTCTCTTGGTACACACAGTGTGTCCATGTAGAAAATTTGCTGTGTGCTTTGGCTGAGCTCCTTGAACAGGATCGGTGTAACTGCCTTTCCCAAGGAGGATGCGAAGGCTGGGACGATGGGTTTAGCGCGGAGTTTCTCGTTCTGCTTCTCTATCCAGCGGTGTATTTGGGCAATTTGGCAAGAGGGAAGAAAATTCCCATGAGTATTTCCAAGGCCGCCGGACCAAACGTGGGAAATCGCAGTATAGCTAGTATCGAAGGTCCCACAGACTAGCTCAATCTCTAATTCACCCTGAGAGTCAATGCTTGAACGGACCAAAGGGATCCCGCCTTCGTCGATAACTCTGTAGAGCGATTCGCAGTCAAATCCAATGTCACGACAGGACGACACCACGCACGTTTCGGCATGTTGGGTTGTGTAGCTCGACTCATCGATGTTGTTGGCGATGCAATCGTCCACTGAGCATTTTTGGTGGACATCCCGCTCAGGGTGAGACGAAAATGAGATGAGAGTATATATGTCGGCCTCTAGGAGTCTCAATTTTCTCAAAATACTTGGACATCGTCCCGAAGCTGAGACAGTTCGGGCCACCGCGGCCGAGCGCGTAGTGAAGCCGACATCACGTAAATCCGGAATCGGCCGAGGCTCACTAGCCCAGCGTGGAACAGAACAGCCCTCGGGCAGAAACTGTTCTAGGCGTTGGAATAGGATGGGAATGGAGAAAAAGACTCTATGGGCAACCGAATTCCAGAAATCGTCTCGTTCGTTTTCGAGTTGTGCGATACGGGGCACGACTCTCATCGAAAAGCAGTCCACAGCAAGTTTGTAGTGCTCGACCATCGACGCCGAAGCGGATGCGGCGGCTTCAGCATTGGCTTTAGTTAGGAGTTCTGATTTTTCTGTGAGCTTTTGCAGGATGTCGTCCACGCTTTTGGTGGTCACAAAAGCTTGCTCAACAAAGTCGCAAGTTTGGTAGGCATTGTGGAGCCATAATTTGAGCAGGCCGAAGTACAGCCATGTTTGTGCTGCAGTAGCTAGTTGAAGTAGTCATCGTGCTCGCCCGGCATCGAATGTGGTGATTTCAGGTAGAATGCGAAAATGATCGAGGTCATCCAGATTGTCCTCCTCGTTCAGGAGATAGGGCACCTGTAAGCGGGGCCGACCTGATCTCTCACTCCAAAGAAGGTGATCCATGCTGTGGTACGGAGTACACCGCTCATAGCTGGGTGACTACGATCCAGGTCGAAAATGCTTGCTGGCCAAGAAATCGAAGTTGAAGAAGAGGACAATGTTGTTTGCGCTGAGGCGGAGAAAGAACATTAGTAGTTCGTTGAGACGGCAGGATGGCACCGCTGTCGGCAATGACGATGCCATTGGTGCCTGGCCGCTAACCTGAAAGTGGAAGTTAGGCTATGGAACGAGGCTGCCCCACTTGCTCGCCTCGGCCCTTGCGGCAACTGCGGCAACTGCCACCCCATGTCGTCCAGTAATAGAGAAAGTGCCGCCCGGAAGTATCTCGCCCATGGTCGGAGGCAGCCACTCCAGCTCAACGAAACTTGAACATTACCTATATCTACTTACCCTAGGTACCCATGTAGCAGGGCAGGTAACCTGCAGCATGGAAAATTGCATTCTACATCGGCCTATGGATATTATTTCCTAATTATGGTCCTCAGCGCGGTACTGGATTTTTTTCATGGAAATTTTGGGAGTGATGGGCACCGGGGATAACGATGGAAGGTCAACGTGAACAGGATTCTTCATTGCTGTAGTGGAATTTCGATGGAACTAGAAAGACCAAAAACACATCACTTCAGCAAAACGACCAACCCATCATTACACTTTATTCCTTGACGCTGGACAGAGGCACTCCAGCAGCTTGCATGGCAATCTTCAACCATCGAAAAACCAAGTCATTCCTACTGAAGCGACTCTCCGGCGAATCCGAGCTCCTGCATAGGCTTGACGAGATCCCCGTTGCTAAACATGCAGTTGTGAAAAGTTCAGAGCAGATCCGTCTGCCACCTTCCTCACAATGATGTCAAGCATATGCCATATTCCAGGGGTTTGGGACAGATGTTTGAGTCTGGCATCAACGTGAGCGGCACATCACGTAACAAAGGTTGGTCTCCTAAGACTCAAGCCACAATCTCCAATGACACGAAGCTACAATGACATTAATCCGTCCGGAAAACGACTGTCCGGTAAGCTCATGTCTCATTATTAAGCGACGACCAATGCTTCTCGCTTTGAAAAATGGGATTTTGCCTCTAGGATGAGGCTCATGAACATTTATGCTGCGGCCTCCAGCACTCCTACCAGTGGTCGGAGTGAACATCCACACAAAGCCGTAGACCTTCTCGGATGGGAAGCCAATCGTCTTCATTGCATCCTGGACCTTGATCCAAGAAATTTCTCCTTTCACATCGACCGTTGGTACGTTACTCAACCTCGACATCAAGTACTCCGACTTTTGGCATGGCGGTTCTGATGCGAACCCAACTCATTTCCACTGGAAAGACTCCCCTGTAAAACCGGACTTCTCCGTCATCCGGCGCCCGTGGAACCGGCCGACATAGAAAGGCATCCTGCTCTCTGGATGCGGTTCATGTATGTGTATACTCATCTTGTGATGAGCGACCGCCGGACTTACTGGCGTGAAGATCCATGCGGATGTAGAGGGAAGATTGACCGCCGGAAAACCAATGGCTGTCATGGCGTTGGTGAATTGTTTCCATGGTATGCCACCTTTGCAATGACGCTCTCCGGCTGTATGAAACATGGTCGCAAACACCTCCCAGTCTTGTCGCTTCAGCTTGAACACGGTATTGGTCTGTTTAACAGGAGTCGCTGGAATGGCATCATCAACATGAGTACCCGTTGTGGTGGCTGTTTCGACCGTTGAGGACATCCCACGTGGCTTGGGTTTCACTTTCAGGGTTCCGGTCGTGGATCGCTCCGTTTTGTCTGACGCAAGGTGCTGATTGGAAAATTCTGTACACGACTCGGCTGTTGGATCTGCGGTCACTGTCGGAATTTGTTCTGACGGTGGCCTCCACGCCGACAACTCGATGCGGTACGGTCACGACTTCAGTCATCATGCTTGCCGAGAAATACCAAGGAGTCAAGGATCTGACCGCCTTCAACTTTGTCGACTTAGTAGAGTCTGAGTCTGGATTTCTAGCTACCGTGTATACGGAACATCAGCAAATGTGACAATTAGTCGTCACTAAGAAAGATTTAGTTACTCGAAATGGTGGAAGACCGCCTTCGAGATCAAGAGGAAAATGACACTCCGGGCCAGATTTGAAATAGGTGGATTGCGCTGAGCATGTGCGGCAAGGCTCCTCCCTCGCATCCAGTACCGAGAGTCTTGATAGGCCATGTTGACACCAGTCAAGCGCCTGAGACCAAACAGGGTGCCGCCCGCACCCCGGTGGAGGATCCGACGATGGCCTTGTGGGTTGCGGCGATATCTGACCTGGAAGATTGCGCGGTCGAGGCTGTCGAGCGAATTGATGGGTTTTTGCAACCTCGTGCTAAGAGTGACGGTGTTTCGGGAGCGTAACATTGACTAGCCCAACAGTGAGACTTTGCTGTAGCTGACCTACAAGGCTCTAAAGGCTTCTATCGAGGACCAGCAATCCAATCCTCCATGCGGTACCAAGACAGCCATCTCTATTCAGTTTGCGGTACAGTAAGGCACTGCACTCTGTTTGCCACATTTCCCTGTATTGACTGCACGGGTTCCTTCAGCCCCCAAAATCACCTTCTCGATTCCAAATATTGCCAAAGAGACTACCCCAGGCGCTTTCGTTCCCAGCCTCCGCAAGCCAGGAGCCTTGCACCCACCGCTCCGTCGATACATGCTTTTCAGCCGCTGACATCTCTGCGAAATGAACCCCTTAGATGAACGTCAGGGTCACCGGCTCGCGACCGAACGCAAAGCGGCCGGCCGCCTACGAGGGACCCCAGGGAGATTGGCACTTAGTAAATAATTCCAAGGGCCGCCTCTTAATCGAACTGAGTGCCAAAGGGTGCTGGATAACCGGCTCACTACCTCGACACCCGTGAAAGGTTGAACAGGCAACAGCGTGGCTCGGAGAGGGGCCTCGCAAGTCCGTCAAGTGTAACCGAGCCAGAGGGTCAAGAACATGGCCCTTCCAAGCTTTGAAACGCCGGAAACTCGGAACCTGGGGGCCAAGTTATGGGCCCCTTTCCGTACTCAGGGTCGTGCTCAAGCCGCTCAGGGCAAGCCTCAGGGCTCGCTAAGCGGTGCTCAGGATCGCACAGCCACAGCTCAGAATGGCTTAGTCATTGCTCAGGCAAAATGGCGAGATGCTCACGTCTGAAAACGGAAGTAGATATTAGAGAGGTCAGTTTTGGCCACAGTATATATGGCTATCTTCATCAATCCTCAACTTCAATCCGTGTATTCACAATGATATCGTCATGTGTATCAGATGCTACTTACGAGCGATGGTCGTACACTCTTCTCAAAAATTTGTCTAATTCTTCGAAACTAGTACGAGCTCGCATCTTTGCAAATGTCAAAACCTTTCCATCCATCCAGAGCATCATTTATAACTTTATCATAGGTATTTAGCCCTCCCAAGTAAATCAGTTGCTCTCTCGGCTTTCCTGGGATATTCGCCCCCATGAACCAGCTGTCGGTCTCGGGATAAAGCGTTTTGTTGCTGATTGACTGGACCTCATTTCTCCATTTTTCAGCTGCGGCAGCCTGAGCGTCGATGTATTTGATTCCTTCCTGTCGCATTTTCTGAATGGCACGGCCAATCCATTCAATCTGTATCTCAATGCAAGGTGGTGAATTTGAAAGAGCTGTAGGTGCCTGGGGAGAGTAGACCATGAACAAATTCGGCATCTTGTTGATGGTCATTCCGAGATAAGTGTACGTGGCTTTCCTCCATTTGTCTGCTAGACTCGTGCCGTCGGTATCAACGAGTCCAGCATCGAATAAACTGCCGGTGACATTGTCGTACCCTGTCGCCATGATCACGATATCGAATTCTCGCTCCTTGTCATTGGCGAAGGCGATGCCTCTTTCCGTAAATGTTTCGATGCCGTTGGTTTTAAGATCCATAACTGTGACATTCTCTCGATCAATCATCTCGTAGTAGTCTTGCTCGAGAGATGGACGTTTGGTGAATATCCAGTGCAGCTGCTTTGTTGGTGCCATTACATCCCTTTTCGCAGGGTTCCGAATGCGAGCGCGGACCTTCTTTGACCAGAAAGCGTAGATCTCCTTGTTGAGCTCTTTATTGCGTAGCAATTCCGGAAAGTTCGAAACGAAGAAGCTGAACCCTCCCTTCGCCCAAAGCTCCTCATAGAAAGTTTGACGCTGTTCGCGTGTAATTTCTTCCCAGGGCGCTGGAGCTGGGTTGTAGGGAAACCCTCCCCAACAATCTCGCGCCGACATTAGAATCGACTGATAAAAGCCTTTCGTCTGCCATTGCTCGTCCACGGTCATCTGACGCTGTCGCATGGGCATAGCAGTGTTCGGAGTCCGGACACAGGCGGTCAATTCGCAGTCTTCTCGAGCAAGGCTTTGCACGATTTGAACTCCGGTGGCGCCTGAACCAATTACGCAGACTCTTTTTCCTTTAACATCGAGTCTTCCCTGCGGCCAACGTGCGGAGTGTACCAAGCGTCCCTGATAACGCTGCAAACCATCAAACTTGGGCCAATGGACCTTGGCCGTCGAGCCCACGGCCATTACCAGGTATTTGCACTTGGCGTCTCTCCCATCCGCTGTTTTGACCATCCAGCGACCTTTGTCTTTGTTGTAAGATGCCGAGGTAACAACCTTGTTGAAGCAGGCATCTCTGCCGAGATCAAGGGTTTTGTCAACGTGTTTGAGATACTCTCGCAGTTCTTCATGACCTGGAAAGCGTTCTCTCCATGTCCAGTCCTTGTATACTTCAGGTATGGAGAACGCATAGTAGGGGGTCTCGCTGTCCACGCGTGCTCCGGGATATCGATTCCAGAACCATGTCCCCCCAAAATCAGAGCCGGCTTCGAATACCTTGACACTCAATCCAAGTTTTCGGAAGTGATGGATACCGTACATTCCACCAAGACCGCCACCGACAATCAGGACATCAGTCTCAATATCTCGGACGTCACCGTTCCTATGCGAGGCTTCATTGTTGGTGACATTAACTTTGGCTGAAATGTGCGCAGCATGATTGATCGTGTCGAAGTCTTCCGAACGATTGGGAAGGCCCGCCATAGCGAATGCACAAGATTGCGATATGTAGAACAATGGAAGAATAGGGCGGTCACTCCCGTTATATCGTCAAGCGGATTTACATTCTATCGTGGAGGAGAAATCCAACCAACTAGTGCGACGAGAGGACCCACTAGCGCATAGGGCTGTGGGGCGAATGGAAAATCAAGATAGGACTTGAATCTAAATCTCATCAAACGATACAAAACCCTCTATGTATTGGAGCCGATGTGTAATCTAAAAACCCCCACCCCAGACCCCCCTCAGTCAGTACGGGCCCCATTCGGACAGTCAAGCCAGGCCCGGGCCCGCATTACTTAGTTCAATTCCTACGTCGACGAAAATCTTGAATAGCTCGAGTCGCCATCCGCGGAATTCCGTCATAAGAGCCGTCAATCAATTACGCCACTCAAACACGAAGTACAGATCCTGGTAGGGCATCATGAGCTACCGCGGTTCTGAGCTCTTTCTCGTCTCGATCTGCGGAAGAGCACCTGGCGGATATTGGTCATGTGTCCTGAGAATTCTGCCAAACGATGATCCTCACACATTCGTCCATCTTGCCGCCCTGGTCATCTTTTATCGTCGAAATCTGTCCGTGGTTGTCGGGTTGAGAGGATGGTACTCCGATGGAAAGGAAAGTTCAGGACCTGACGTGTCTCGGACGGAGTACAGGCGTACGAGTCATTGCACAGTGTCCCCTGGTGCCCTTGTAATTACGAGATCGTATTTGCCATCTGTAAGAATTGAAATGCTGACGGTTTTTGACCTGCAAGGTTTTAACAATTCGAGAACAAGGTAATGGTATCAGCAGCACTGTGCTGCAACGGCTAAAACGGTTGCTATATACACAATCTTGATTTTCTTGTCGTGTTCAGGTGAAAACCTTTGAGCTTGATCCTGAGCGTGTACTTGCCACCGCAGTAGATAATCCAGATGTACGATGTATATGTAATGTTGTCTTATATGTCCACCTGTTGCAGATCTGCAAGTTTTGATTGCGACGACACCCTCATGATGAATTGAATGACTTGCTCCGCCCATGCTTCATCCTGAGCAATACCTGTGCCCAAACTCAACACCGGACTTATGTGATTGTGACCTTGCAGCATTTTTACCTCCAAGGGAGGTGAGGAGGAGCCAATACCACGCCATGTGTCCACAAAAGCCGCAGTTGGTGCTAAAATTTCGATTGCGGGATCGAGTGAACAGGTTAAGACCAGCAAAGGGGGAAGTGTGAGACTATCTCGAGAACCGCTTTGGGTGCCTTTCCGCAGGAGTCCCAATGGCGAGTGAGACACAAGGTCTTCTCCATAATATGTCTTCAAATTCTTCCTGCGAACGCCAGTCGCGTTTTCAAACTCGAAGGGCACTGACAACAAGATGGATGCCCGTAAATTTGGTCCTTTGGCTTTTTGCTGGAGAAACAAGTTTCGTTCATCCCGAAAATCGTCGGCGAAAAGATATGTTGACAGGTGTAGGCCTCCAGCAGAAGTTCCCATAATGTAGACGTCTAGACTTCCGTCGTCTTGACCGATCTGCTTGTTGACCCAATCCAGGACCAGTGCGATATCTTTCCCCCCTGATGGGTATTTGGCACCTTGAGATAGCAACCGATAGTCTGGAATGATTACTTGTATTCCCATTCGTTCGGAAAAGAAGTGTCCAAGGTTGCCATATGACAGACCGCACGCGAATGTCAAGTTGACCTTATCACCCTGCACCAGACCTCCTCCGTACAAAAAAATCAAAACAGAAGGACGACTGACGCGACAGTGGTTGTCAGCAGCCGGGATGTATAAGTCAAGAGTATGCCTTTCATGCGGGCCATAACGATAGGTCCTTCGGGTTGTTGATCGAATTGTGTCGGCTTTTTTGGTAAGTAAGGGCCCGTAAACTGCGTGTGTGGGCAAGAGGATATCAGGAAGTGATGATCCAAAGGCTGCCAGAGCTTTCATAACGGCAGTGCTGTGAATACTCATGATGCTCGGGTTTCGGACAGGAAGTGCGCACAAGTTCTTCACACAAATGACAGTCTTTGCAGATATCTTTTGAACTTTCAAGCAGAATGTCTCAATTTCTAAAGTCTACATACAATTCGAAATCAAATAGTCTCAGTCTTCCGACTCAGCCTGGCGGAAACGGTTACAAATCTTTCAACGTGTCTCGGCAGGCCTAGATTTGCCAATGGGCTCGGAGCTGACTGAATTGTGCGTACAGTCCACCGGACAATACCTTTTGTGACACTGCACAGATCTCGATTTTGAAAGCTGTACTATGTCTCATAGACTGCCTTGATAATTAGACTTTAAGCTAGCGGGATTCCGCGGACTATCCTCCCATATGCGAATAGCGTGACCTTCATGTCTTAGTCTCCACCTAGTCGAGCTATAACTTCCTAAACTCGAGACCGTAGAAAGAGGAATTCCTTAGAAAAGAGCAGAACTCCCTCTAAAAGCTAAGAGATACAGGTTTTCAACGAACATTTCCCTATCAAAGTCGCCGCAACAACAAAATGCCGGAGATTCTTCAGCCGTCCAGAGAACCACCGGGGAAGCCCAGGCAACCGTACCACCTGGAGTACCTATGTGGTGAGGTTTTGTACCTTCCTTGCACCAAGTCTGTATTTCGACTATTGGTGACAGGACGAGAGACGGACAACGCGTTTGCTGTCCTTAATCAGGGTGGAACTGGAAGCATCCCTATCGGGTTTCACTACCATCGCGACGCACACGACATCTTTTTGGTCGTAAAAGGTTCAATCAATGTTTGGGCGGGGGATCAGTGTAGGACGCTACTCCCCGGCGACTTCGCAAGTGTGCCACAAAATATCATTCATCAATACCAGGTACTGGGAGATCACTCGGAGTTCCTCAGTCTCATCGTCCCTGGCGGATGGGAGGACTTTTTCCGTGTTGTTGGGGAAGCGTACTCGGGACCTCTTTTTCGTCTGGAGGACGATCGCAATTTTCAAGAGTATCTTGAACCGAGGCTCCGTGAGGCCGGAAAGACATTCGACGTTATCAGAATACCGGAACATCCCTACTTTGACCCACAGCCATGGGATAAAAGCAAGGATAAATTGCCCGGTGGCCTCGAGCCATACTTTTTGAAAGCAGGAACGGGACCGAAATACCTCATTGGCGGGCTAGTTTGCAGTCCGCTATCTGGAGTTGCTGAGTCTGCTGGAAGATTCGAGCTCGGCTTTATCGAAGGCTCATCGTGGCACAAACCTGGCCCTCTCTCTACAGAAGTAACATTCAAAACAGTGCATCATGCGTTCTCAGTCGTGGAAGGATCCATCGAAATTTTGCTCGAGAAGAAACAGCTGGCCCGTGTGAGAGCTGGTGAGACTGCATACGTTCCAGCGGAGACTGCATTCAGCTTAGTAATTGTGAGCCGATACGCAAAGGTTTACATCTGGACGAGTGGTGCTGGGCTCGTTGGGCTGCTCTCCATGATCGGTACTCCGTACGCCGCACCGGTGCTACCAGAGCAAGCCCAGTCCTGGGACAAGGCAGATATTGTCAAGCATGAGAAAGATCTGAACTTCTCGGTGAGTCACTGAGTCAAGAAGACGAAAAGCATCTGCAAGGGCGTGACGATGGAGCAAGATGTACCAAGCGGCTACGGCGAGTATTGGACTGGCAAGTAATAGCATAAGTCACGAGACATTGGGTACGGCAAAGTCAATTCTCCGGTAGTGAAAGCTAGTAAAGGCTTCTAGTTGAGAAAAATTTACAGAGATATTATGTTCAATCAATTACCCTTGAGCCAGAACATACATGGGACGTGGACTCGAAGATTTTGTGCTTGTGGCGTGACGCACCAGTATGAATCTTGCAAATTGAACATTCCACAAATTCAAATTTTCGTTCTCGTGGTGGTTGAAACCGGATCATCAGGGTTTCGCCACCTATCGTTCCAAGTATGATCTTCTGGCCGAATCGCAGTGTCACAGGGTCAGTGACGACCGTTACAAAAATCTGTGCCCATGAGCAAATTCTTGTGCATCAAGTGACAGCACTTTTCGAGATCAAAGCACCGGGAATCCGCGGAATTGATCGATTCGAACAGGTACCGACTGTATCGCACAAATATTTTGGACAAAGTCGGAATCCCGCGGGAATCCGCCCTACTCCACATAAAGATTCCCCAGAAAAATGGAGCGTACGATCCCACAATGTTGGGGTACCCAATAATTATACAGGGTTAGCGTCAACCTTGCTGTGCCCTTGCCATGGCCGAAATCATGCTAAGGTGCGCCGATCTCGAGACCTCCTCTTGCTACGGTCCACCAACCCAAAATGCTCCTATGTAGAGGCCTGAAACAATCCAGGTCGTGCCCGCAGAAATGAGAGCAATACTTTGTCACCGACTAGATGATCCAGCGTGTCGTGAGTTGCGGTTGTGAAATCCGTATCAAACCTGTCGGCCTAAGGTATTCTGTAGATAACGTCTCTGCGGCTACGAAAGTGACCTAGGTTGGTTTTTGAAACTAGCTCGGTAGAATTGTAACGTGGCTCGGAGAGAGGTCCCGCTCAGGCAGACCCAGCCTAACTATGGTGGTTTGGAGAACTTGTGGACCTGAGAGGGTCAGTCGCTATAAATTGCTGAACATAGTATCACCAGTAGTTGCACCGGTCTATCAATATTTACTGTTTAAGCCTCCATCACGATGGCACAGCAGATTGCTCAATCAGCCGGCTCTGACCGCCCAACCTTTCACCATGCCACTCGTGCCCCGCTGAAGATCGCGCTCGAGGAAGCCACGGGCACCACAGTCTTCAACGCGACCATATCTCTGCCACCACACGAGCGAAGTGCTGAGCTTACCAATGTGGACGATACATACGTTTCAGACGTCAAACATCGGTTACTCGATGTTCAGTCTCGCGTCGATTCTATGGATCGTGCTGGCATCGCCCTCTCCGTGATATCACTGACAATGCCCGGTATCGAAGGTATCTCGGACCAAAAAACAGCGGTTGCAACCGCACGTAAGGTCAACGACGAATTACACGAACGATACCGTACGGGTGTTCACAGCGAGCGATTCCGCTTGTTTGGCTGTGTGCCTATGCAAGATCCCGAGGCAGCAGCTCTTGAAGCTGAGCGATGCGTCCGCGAGCTCGGCTGCGTGGGTATCCTGATTAATGGGTACTCAAATATAGATGACGAAGTGCAATACCTTGACGAGCCCCAATGCGAGCCTTTCTGGGCCAAACTCGAGGAGCTGGATGTGCCGCTGTATCTACATCCACGAGTCTCTCCACCTCACCAAATTCGTGCATACAAAGGCTATGAATGTTTGGCTGGCAGTCCGTGGGGATTTGGGGCCGAGACAGCCGTCCATGTTCTACGTCTGATGATATCAGGTATGTCTCTTTGCATGTTATTCATGCCTCATTGTGACTTTCGACTCTAACTGTTTGACTTTTCCAGGTCTATTTGATCGCCATCCGAGATTGAAAATCATTCTAGGACATTGTGGCGAGGGTATCCCTTTCTCACTCTATCGTACTGATCACCGTTTGAGACATTTCAAGAAAGAATTCATTCACTGTGACAAGCCACTACAAAAATACTGGGAGGAAAATTTCTGGATCACCACAGCCGGGGTCTTCAGTGATGGCGCATTTTTAACAACAACGAAGGTCTGCAGTGAGGACAGAGTCATGTTCAGTGTCGACTACCCATATGAACACAATGATGAGATTGGTGCTTGGTTTGACAACCTGGAAATGAATGAAGCTACTCGAGCAAAGATTGGGTGGGAAAATGCGAAGAAGTTGCTCAAGATCTAGACTATCAGAGACATAATTGGGGACTACAGTATGCTAAGAATTGACTTGAATGACTTCTCCGAAAAGTAAAAGATAAGAGCTATTAACGATGCGTTGAACATACTTCGCTGGGTTTCCTAGCTTACGACCTAGATACAGTTTTCGTTCAATAGCTGCATTCTAGTCGTCTTTCCCGTGTCATCGGGTTGAGTTCGCCCTGCACCCTAAATTCAAACTACGATTACACTTCCGAAACAGCTTCACCATGCAGACCCAGGCCCTTTTGACAAGCTTCTTCTCGTATCCGAACAGCATCTGGGCCTGTCTGTGGGACATCCCTTGCCGCCCCTTCGGCAAATCTCTCGTTTGCATTCATGTCCGCGCGTCGTTCTTGTCATCCACTTTGAGGGATATCGAAAGTCCATCTACAGCAATGACCACTGTGGGTCAGTCATGTTCTCCCCGTATTTCCCCGTGGTGGATGCCTCATCCCCGCAAATTTTGTATAAATAAGAAGGAGAGCCGTTGGCCGTTTCCCAGCCGTTTGAAAGTCTCGTCACACTCAGCTACCACCATTATAACCATGTCTCTGGACGAAAAAGACACGCGTGCAAGCGCGACCCACGCAGCAGACCCTGAGACTAATCATGAGACTCAGGCTTCAGATCAGGACAATTTCCCAAACGATGTTCACGATCCTCTTCAATGGCCAGCCATCCAGAAAGTGCTCTTGCTTGCAGTGCTCACAATTTGGGCTTTTCTTGGGACCGCAAACGCCTTGATCAACGGCTCTGCCTTATACACTATTTCAGCACAATTTTCTGTCCCTATCGCTGCCACAACTTACCTGATTGGAGCAGTTGCCCTCATGTACGGGGTGGGTTCCATTTTCTGGGTCGCTTTTGGCAACCGTTATGGTGTCCGTCTCGCGTTTGTCTTGAGTGCAACCTGTGCTGGCTGTATGGCATTTTGGGGCGCTAAAGCCAACAGCTTTGGGTCCTTGATAGCCGCCCGCATCTTGTCGTCTTTTTTTTACGCCTCACCAGAGACCCTTGGTCCTCAGGTTGCCGGGGATGTCTTCTTCCTCAAGGACAGGGCAAAAGTGGTCACATGCGTTGTCGTCTCGCAGGGCGCTGGCTTTGCAATTGGTCCCTTGATCGGTGCTTACATATACGAGTGAGATTCTGAACCCCAGTTCGATTTTACCATTGCTAACAATAAGCAGAGACGCAGACTGGCGTTGGACTCAATACTTCATGGGCATCGCCACCATGGTAACTGCTGCTTTACTTCTTCTGTTCTTTCCGGAGACTCAGTACACAAAAAGCAGCGTGGCGGATACGCAGAGGCGTACACTCATTGACAATCCGCGCTTCTGGCGAGTCAGCGGCGGCGGTCATCCGAAAGTCCACAGGTGTTTCCAAGTCGAACCCAAAAATATTCCAGAGACTAACCTTTGCATAGTTTCTGGTCCGCGTTCCTCTATCCTTTTCCATATATTCTGCATCCGGTCGTCTTCGTACCAACCATATGGGCTTCAATCAATTTGATGACCTCACAGTTTCTTCTGGTGAGGACTTATTGCACTCGATCAAAGAGCAGTGACTGATGTAATAGTACAGACGGTCGCGACGTTCTCCTATCAGCAGGTTTACTCCTTCAGTGTCAAGGAATCTGGACTCGCCAACATATCTGCACTTCTCGGAGTGTTGACAGCAATCTTTCTCTGCGGCTATCTCTCCGATGCTTGGGAGATGAGAAATGTCCGCATCGCTGCGGAGACTGGACGCGAAGTCCTCCCAGAGAAACGACTCATATTGACAATCATACCGGGCCTTCTAGGCATCCCTGGAACAGCTCTGTTTGGAGCCTGTACCACAGATCACTGCCACTGGTTGGGTCCAATGGCCGGAACTTTCGCTTGTGAGTGATTTATAATGTTCAATCTGAGCCATTCACCGTCCACTGACCATGCCTGTGCCAGGCTTCTTCAACTTCATAGGTACCTTGAGTATCATATTCGCCTACTATCTGGATATTTATGAGGCCCGCACTGATGCTGTGCTTGTTGTCTTCAACGGCATCAAAAACTTTGCATCTTTTGGCATCTCATATGCGGTCTTCCCTTGGATTTTGTCCTCAGGGTATACAACACCATTCGTGATCTTGTCAATGGCAGTCCTCTTCTCATACATTTTGCTTGCCATTATGTATGTTACAGGTCCGCGCCTGCGTCGATGGACGGCCGAGAAGTTCGAGACGGGAAAGCCGACTAAACATGGAGATGCATTCTGACGATTTGCCCTGTGCAAGGAAGGACTTGAAAGACGCGGCGATCCGATTCAGAGAGACTTTGCGTCGAGCATCAGCTCTGATGACGAAAATTCAGATAACAAACTCGCTATCTACTTGCATTAACAAGGTCCTCCAGATACATGTATCCGTTTTTTCCCTTGAGCATAATATCATGTCCGATTACTTCGTCGAGACTTGTCCCTCGGAGGTAGTCGGTCCCACACGAACCTTCCAGCTTTCTGGCATTAGGTAAACCGACCAGCAATGAGTCTACGAAATTCATTGTTGATGCCGTGTTAATCAGCAACAGATGATGACACATTGTCGTCAATCAGACAGATCTGAGATTGATCGCAATTTCAATTTTTATTTAGGTTGATCTCCCAAGCTTCAAGTTTTTTCGTCTCGAATCCACATAACAGGGAGGCGACGACGATTGGCATGGAAATTGGGCTTCGAGACAGGCCGAACGGGTGCATCGGATTTCTGCATTTCCCGACAACATATCTCAATTCTAGTCCAATGCCACCCGCCGGGCTTTCATGAAGTTGGAGAAGAGCTTTGTGATCGCCGACGGATTGTCCAGCGTACCAACATACGAGACGTATTGGTCAGGTCGAAGGATGACTAGGGCGCCCTGGGAAGAGACATTGAAAGTCCCGTACATATCCTCAAATCCTTCGTGATACGAAACGTCGTCGACGAAGATCTTGTCATAATCCCAACCCTCGACGGCGTCGTAGGGATGGAGGACGTCGGGAATGTCGAATATGGTGACACTAGTTCGTGGCGCGTTGTGGATGGTAAGGATCTCAAAGACGCCGTCGTATCGACCGCAGCTTGGCGTGTGCCGATGTAGGAACGACTCTGAACTGTTGAAGCCTTCGGCCAGTTCTTTCAGCTTAGCCGCTTGGGCCGCCTGCATGATGTTGGCGGCAAAGACGACGACCCTCCACCGTCCGTTGCTCGGTAGGAGCTCCTGGAAATACCAGAGTCGAGCGTCGAACTGGCTTAGGATCCTGACACTCGGCATGCGTTTCCCAACAAGCAAACGTGTCGCCAGCGTTTGATCTGAGATGAGACGGTGCTGCTTGGCCGTTGGTAGCACATCAGTCCCATCACTCTGACCTTCGGCGAATCCGGATTTGGCCACAATTATGCTGGCACCATAGTCAACGGCTAGGATGGTTGTTAGCGAGATGACTGACTTTCAAACGGCTCAATTTTGGAGAAAGAAAGACCGCTCTGGGAAAATGGAAATTACCAATTCCACTAGTAAAAATTAGGCTCATCTTGAATGCAGCTTTGAACTTATCCATACTGATTCCGTTTACATCCATGATATCTTTAGCCGGTCTGCCAGAGAACAGTCGAGAGAACTTATGGTCGAATGCGATCAGATCTTGGGCAATGCGCCGCCGTTCGGACTGATACGTTGCATACTAACATTCATTCCCTGCCCGGCCTTTGGACTAGATCAAAAGTCCGCTAGGACGCATTGTTGCCGGCAAGATTATCAAAATGAACTTGCCATGCGTATGACTAGTTGCTCACATGGTGGGGTTGAGGACGGCACCTCCCAGCCGGCAAATTTTCGCGGGACGTTTCTGCATCTCTGGTAGCCTCGCGATTCCGCGGGATTGCATGTGCAAGTGGATCATTCGTTTCGCGTAAGGTTCGTGGCTCGCATCTCGACGAACGGCCGAGTTCGAAGTCGTGAACCTCTCTCGAAAAAAGTCATTGAACATTTGGGAAGCTCTTTTGGGAATGAATGCAAACATGAACTTTACTTGTGGGGCATGAGATGATCTGTTGCAATTCTACAGTCAAATGGCGGCTCTTGCTATTCTCGTAGTGCAATACATATGACTTTCCGTGCCTATCTGGGTTTCCTGCCCATCCTCATCTCGTATCACATCTGAAGACGCTTTATCACTTTCTTTCGACCACCCTTTTCAGTACTTGCCACTGAAAGACCATTTTTGGGAACTGATAGTCATGAACTCAACCTTCAACAATAACCCCCTTTCAATCAGCAATAACCCTCCTTCAGTCAGATTGAATCCTGATAAGTTTGGCGGACAAGTGGCCGTTGTTACTGGAGCAGCGAATGGAATCGGGAAAGCTGTTGCAGAATTGTTCAGTGCTCAAGGGGCTTCTGTGATCCTGGTGGACATAGATGAAAGAGGTTTACTGGACCTGAAAGCTTCGTTGAGGAAAAGAAGCGCCAGTGTGGATCATCGACTGTGCGATCTTACCTCAGAATCTGAAACCCACGCGACTGTGGAAGATATCATCAAAACTCACCTCAAGATTGACATCTTAGTCCATATGGCAGGCATTTATCCCGCAAAGCCGCTACTAGAAACTACAACCTCAGAATACCGCAAGATTTTTCAGGTGAACATGGACAGCTGCTTCTTCTTGACTCAGGCTACATTGCCTCACATGCAAAAAGCTGGATATGGCAGAATCATTAACACGGCAAGTCAAACAATTGTCAGACCGGAGCCTCTACTCTCCATTTATGCTGCTTCCAAAGGTGCTGTGGCGGCATTCACACGAGCGACAGCGGTCGAAACGGGCCCAGGAATCACAGCAAATTTCGTGTCACCGACATTGATTGCTACGGAGAAGGTTTTGGCAGCACATGAAACGAAGCATTGGCTGGACATGATGAGGGAGCAACAGACAGTTAAGAGAAACGGGCTTCCCAGCGACGTTGCTCATGCTGTGATGTATCTTGCGAGTCCAGAGTCCGAGTTTATCACTGGTCAAATGTTCGATGTCGGCGGCGGTGCGGTTTTTCTCTAGTCGCCTCTACCGAGACTATCGAGTCCTCTGCGCATGCTCTGTCGTTCAACTGTGAGGACTGCGATCGATCTATCGGCCTTTTGATCACCATGGAACGAAGCACGCCAGCAGCATACACAACATTTGACCCTAACGCACGTGCGGATGCAAAGAGAGAGCGACCGCCACAACAAAAACCTTCCGATGACCAGGACGAGGAGGCAGGAATGCAGGTTCGAGCAAAGCCATTTCTAAACCCTACACATCCTGACTGATGGAGCTAGTTTTGCTGTGTTGTCAGCTAGGGTGGGATCAGACATTCAACCCTTGCAGAAAGTTGGCTCTGCTCGATCCCGATCTCGGTCGAAGCAAGTCAAGAGAGGAATAAAGCGGGCCAGGAGAAACGTCTGAAAGACTCAATGGGCATTTCCGCCATGGAGCCCAGCTGAAATTAGGTAAACACCTTGGGGCTACGAAGCGCAGGAAAATTCGTTGCTGCTTTTAGAATACTTTCTCCATAGAATAATAATACGATGCGGGAACGGATTGCGCAGTATTTCGATTTTACATAGAATTTATTACCAACAAACCTGTCGTAATTAGATTTCGTCGATGGTATTTGTCTATCGATGATTGGGTGTCCACGGTGTCAAAATTAATCAGGTTATGCCGTTCTAGGGAAAGATGCCGCAGTGCCGTCCTTGGCATTAAGTTGGAGAAACTCACACAGCGGTTTCGAGACGGACTGAACCGATCGTGTCTTTTCGTGTCTTTTCGTGTCTTTCCGCTTCCGCCTCTTTGCTCTCTACGAAATTCCCTCTTGGGTCAATTGATCCGGGCCCTGTGCGTTTGCTGCGGAAGATCCAGGAACCACGCATCCCTACCCCATCCCCATCCCCACTTCATTCGCCGGGGAGAAAGTGCGAGACGCCGACCGCGGAACAGATCACAAGATGCGGGCAGACCATGACAGCAATCATGTGGAGGAGCCCTTCCCGCTGACTGATGTTGATCGCGCCGTCCTGGCCATGACCGACGATGAGTTCAAACCGCAGACATGGAATGACTTGAAAAAGATCGTTGGTGTGTGATGCTGGCTGCCACTACTCGTCTTTCTCTTTCTCTTTCTCTTTTCTTTCCTTCCTCTCCCTCTTCCTTTGCCTCTCCCGGTCAGCCCAGGTTCTGACTGACTGGCCATACTAGCTGACCACAATCTCAGCGTGCTCAAAAGATGGCCCTCGGACTTGAGACGCTATATCAAATGGTCCCAGGAAACCAAAGCAGCATATGGCAGCGTGCCTAACTTTGTCATGACCGAACGCCTCAGGTGGACGCCTTTGCCCACGTCGACTCCTCAGTCAGGGCCGAAATTCCACGTGCAGAATCCAACTCCATTCGCAAACCCTGCAGACTATGCAATCTTGGTCAACGACTGGCCTTATGGCATGGCTCCGGGGATCACGCACCTGATTGTCTGGCTGAAAACCCGATTGGAGTCGGAGCCAACGAGGGGCGACATGACACCCAAGTCGAGACAGCAAGTCGACGACTTCATCCAGCTGACGTTTGTAGATTCCGTCAACAGCCTGCACCTACCTGGCGAGCCGGAGAAAGTCATGTGGTTCAAGAACTGGACTGCCTTGCAATCCGTCCCCGGAATGGAGCACGTTCATGTTTTGGTCAGGGATGTTCCCGAGAGTCTCATTCGACACTGGACCGAGAGGGATCGACCCGTGTTCAATAATTAGTCCGCATCAAGACGTTCCACGAGTGGGGGGGCGACATTTCAGCTAGATAGAATGGGGCCATGGGAATAGATATAGGTGCATTCATTTCATACGGCCTTGCCTCGTATCTCGTTCCACATGGTATCAAAGACCTGAAAGACGGCCGTGACTCCTTTGAGCGTGTTCTCATCAATCTCCATCCCGCCGTATCGTTGCTGGATTTTGTCTGGATGCCATCTGACACGCTCATTCTTGACGGCATGGGTGAAAGCATTTCCGTCCTTCTCGCAGGAACCGGAGGCTGTCGTCCCTTTCCTGACGAACCGCTCTATTTCATCCTTGACCGCGTCCTGGCGCTTGCCCGACTCAACCGGCCACGCAATTTTGTTGCGCAAGAACACCTTCTCCGCTTCTTCCTCGGCGTTCTGTCGCGTTTGAGCCAGCGCCTGCAACTCGTCCCATCGCCGTAGATAGTCTTGCCACAGCGTCTGCCATCGTTTGCGCTCTCGTCGGCTCTCCCCGCGGCGGAGGCTGGCTTCGATCTGGACATCAAACATGTGATCCTGGTGTTCCGCCCGCTGCTGGGCACCCCGTCGGGCTTCCTCATCGCGTCTCCTCCGCTTTTCCTCCTCCCGCTCTCTTCTCTTTTCTTCCCGGGCAGCTTCGATTCCTTCCCAGCTCTTCTCCCACATTTTCCGCCGCACAAACTGCGCATATTCTTCATCCGTCATGTGTTCCAATTCCCCCGTCACGTCGTCTTGGTAGGTGTTGGGGTAATTGTGGATGGGCTGCCCGTAGACACCCTCCCAGAAAGAAGCGCCTTCGTCGTCTCCGAGAGCGTCGAAGAGTGACTCTCGAAAGGCTTGGTCGGGAGGAAGCTGACTGGTGGGATGAGAATGTGACGAAGACTCATCTCGTGCATTCCTCGAAGATTTACGGCGCTTCCTTCGCCGGTAGGAGGAGGAGTCGTCCCGGTGCCGTTTGTGGCTTCTAACATCATTTTCGCTGGGAGGGTCGAACTCGACCTTGGACTTGAAGCGAAAGCGTTTTGATCGGTGTTCAGGGCTCGGGGATTCATGGCTCGCTTCCACTTTGACGCCATCGTTGGGCGCCTCCGACATGCTTGAGGGAAGTGGATTTCACTTGGATTCATTTTCTGGCTACCAGCGCCTTTGAATGGGATTGCAGGTGTCCCGGGCCAAGTTCGCCTCGCAGCCGAAGATGATCCGGTTGCATGTGTCTGCCAAGATGCCAAGAGTCTGTGCCGAGCTCACCCGCATCGAGCCATCACGTGATGATCCTTTGTTCCCACTGAGCCACACCCTGCCAGGACTGTCTTAAAGCGGCGTGGGTGCCTGGGTGCTGGGGCGTACTGCCAAGACATTTCCCTCAAGTTTTTTGCCTGACAGGCCGACGAATGAACGGAAGCACAGAATGACTCTTCAACGAGAATGTCCACGCGCCTCCGCCCCTTCTGCCCTTTGATATCTTCCAAAACCATCCCCATACTCGCATCTGCCGTATCTTCACATCAGATTCGAAAGGCCGCCTCCAACCAAACATATAAACGCGTCCCCAAAAAAGCACCACAAAGTCACAACCACCTCTTCTGTAAATCAAGAAGACTTCCCCACGATTTTGCACAAGGCCAGATCCGTCCACTTTCTACCCAATCGGGACGCCGACGCAATATGGCGGCCGATATCAGTGCAGAAATCTCATCGCTAAGTCTAGAGGACATGGCCAAGGCCAAGAATCCGGTCGAGACTTATCGACAATACATCGCCGAGAGGCTAGCTCCCATCGTCGATCGGAAAGAGAGTGAGCTTCTCCCTCTGCTACAATGGACCGCCACTCTGGACAAGGGAGATCTTGTGTTACCCGTGGCTGCATTGCGAATCAAAGGCAAACCCCCGCAAGACCTGGCAAAGGAAGTGGCCGAAGCGTTCCCATCCCCAGACGATAGCCTCGTGACGACAGCGGCGGCCGGCCCGGTGGTTCAATTCTTCTTCAAGCCAGAGCAATTGCTAAAGACGGTCATCCCTGAGATCTTGACGTCGACCAAGGCATACGGTTCAAATCCAGCATCCGGCCTGAAAGACCCAGCCGACCCTTCCAAGGGCCAAAAGAAAATCATTGTCGAATTCTCATCACCGAACATCGCCAAAGAATTCCATGCCGGCCATCTCCGTAGTACCATCATCGGTGGCTTCCTGTCGAAATTGTACTCGATCATGGGTTGGGAGGTGCTGAGGATGAACTATCTCGGGGACTGGGGGAAACAGTACGGACTCTTGGCCAATGGGTTCCGACAGTTCGGGAGCCAGGAAGAACTAGCCAGGAACTCGATTGCCCATCTGTTCTACGTCTATGTGAAAATCAGCAAGGTCAAGAGCGACCAGGACATCCCAATCAATGAGCTAAAGAAGGAGATCAAGGAGAACAAGGCCAAAGGCGAGGACGTGACGGCGCTCGAAGCCAAGCTGGAGCCCCTGGTCGAGGCAAGTGAAGATGAGAAGGCGAGGAAATACTTCAAGAGTATGGAGGATGGGGACCCCGAGGCGCTCGCCTTGTGGCAGCAATTCCGAGACTTGAGCATCACCAAGTACATGAAAACCTACGCGCGGTTGAACATCGCGTTCGACGTCTACTCGGGCGAGTCGCAGGTCAAGGCCGAAACCATCAAGAAAGTGTTGGACAATTTATTGGCGCTGAAGATTGCCGAGGAGTCAGAAGGGGCCATCCTGATCGACTTCAGCAAACACGGGGCCAAGAAGTTGAACAAGGCCGTCATCGTGCGGAAAGACGGCACCCCCTTGTACCTAACGCGGGATTTGGCGGCCATCCTCGAACGACATGACACGTATCACTTTGACAAGATGACCTACGTGATTGCCGACCAACAGAACGAACACGTCGCCCAGCTGTTCAAGACGACCGACATCAGCGGGCACCAGGACATCGCAGCCAAATGCGATCACGTTTCCTTTGGCATGGTCAAGGGCATGAGCACCCGCAAGGGCACGGTCAAGTTTCTGGACGACATTATCCAATCGGTCAAGGATGTCATGCTTGACGTGATGATGAAGAACGAGAAGAAATACGAACAGCTCGAGGACCCGGAGGCGGTGGCCGAAACCTTGGCCATCACGGCCATCATGGTGCAGGATTTGACAGGCAAGGTTCGGAATGGCTACGAGTTCAACATCAACCAGATGACGGCGTTCGAGGGCGACACTGGGCCGTACTTGCAGTACGCTCATGCGCGATTGTGCTCGATTGAACGCAAGGCCAATGTCGACCTAAGCACTTTGGGCTCTGCCAACCTGTCACTGCTGAACGAACCCCACGCTGTCAACCTAGCTCGGTCACTGGCGCAATACCCCGATGTGGTGCTCAACACCCTCAAGACTCGTGAGCCGGCGACGTTGCTGACGTATCTCTTCAAAATGGCCCATGCCTTGAGCTCGAGTTATGACCATCTACAGGTGGTGGGGAGCGAGCCTGAGCTTCAGAAGGCTCGGCTTGCGCTGTACGAGGCTGCCCGACAGGTGTTGTGGAATGGCATGACTCTACTCGGCCTAACCCCGGTGCAGCGGATGTAGGGCTCACCGGCATTGAACCACGGATGGATCCTTTCCCACCGAGCTTGGTTCAGCATTTCGGCATTTCGGCGGAAGAACCCGGGATGGGGTCGTCTGCGTCAGAGCTCATCGACGGCGATGCCCGACTGGGACATGGCGTTCGGTGCGGGCCAACCGTGAGCAGGGGTAGACTGCCACGGCTGGGCGATCTGAGCATGGACGGATCATAGAAGGGATCAGGCTGGTAGATTCGGGGACAGGGGACAGCGACAGCGACAGCGACAGCGACAGCGTGGAGGTAATCGATGGTGGTTAGACCCGAAGCTTGTCGCGGGCTGAGGGCAGGATGTGATGGCCGTGTGGCCCGTCGGCCCCCATTTCGAGGCTGAATTTGGGCTGGACGGTCACTCGGTAGACTTTATGCACTTGAATGGGGCTTGGGTACTTAGTCAGGGCAGATGTGTACTCCATACCGATGTTGCCTCCCAACTATCACCGCGGGTTGGGCAGCCATTCCACCCGAGCCATCAATGTTTGTTGCCACCATGCAGTCCGAAATTGAAGGGGCAATTCTGGTTTGTTTATCTTCAGAGTCGGGAAGAGATAACATGGTAGGATTTTCACACGGAGTGTGGGGATGGGTTGAACCAGGAAGCCCCTCGGCCCACGTCTGCACCCCAGCGAGACGGCGGCGTGGTCGAATGGTCGCCTCTCGACTCTTGATGGTGCGCAGGTTGGTGACTAGAAAGGGAAGAGAGAGTTCTTGCCACGAATTGAGACGCGCAGGAGGGCATGGAGGAACACGACCTTGTCTGGATAGCCACCGACCAATCCTACCTGGAGGTGCGAGACCATCGGTCCCCCGCGTTTTGCAGTGTGAGTGAGACAGGCTGCCATGTCGTCCTCATCGTCCGTACCCCATCCGAATCAGAACTCCACGTTTCGCGACACCTGGAGCACGCTGAAGGGCTCAGGCAGATGCAGCGGGAGACGCAGGTGACGGTGATGGTTTTGGTGTCCTCCTGTCAACGGGAGGTAGTGCAGTGGTTCGTCACCCCTCGGCAGAGGATTGGCCACGAGGGGTCGTTTGTGGTCTCCGCCATCAGGGCCGAGCCAGCGCAGCTGCTGGGCTCCGTTGCTGGCGACGAAGACCGAAGCGAGCAGGAAGGGAGGATAGCCAGTGGGAGGGTGGTGGCCGACGCAGGCCGGTGGCCGTTGGACGAGTGGAGGGGGTGAGTGTGTGCAGAGGTGCAGAGGTGCCAGGGGGGTGCAGAGGGGTGTGTTTGTGTGTGTGCGTGTGTGTGTGTGCGTGTGCGTGTGTGCATACAGAGGGTGTTCAGCCTGCAACGGCCTGCAACGGCGAGCGAGTGCCTGTGAGTGCCTGCGAGTGCCTGCGAGTGCCTGCGAGTGCCTGCCAGCGCCTGCGACTGCCTGCGCTCTCCAACTCCTCGGCGGAAGACGTTGGGCTGCGATTGGCCTTTATCCGCCATTCAGAAGCCAGCGGCAGGCACAGCAGCCTGCACATCACGCAACTAACAGGTAGTCACGCAGGTAGTCGACTATTAATCCCTCGGGCGATTCGACTGAGCCCCGTCACCGGTTGGCCCTTGGCTGCGCTTGAAGAACGCTTGAGACACCCCGTCGCCCCCTCGTGCACACTCGCCGCCCCTCGTCCCCCCTCGTCGCCCCCCTCGTCCACTCTCGTCGACGCTCGACGCTCACCTTCTCTCGTCACGGCATTTCTGCCACTCTCACTCTGCGTCAGGCAGCCCCTGCTCCGACTTCTGTTCGTCATCTTGCAGTCCATCCACCCTCCACCACCCAAGCAATTCTGCCGTCGAACAGACATCCTGGTCCGCGAGTTGATTTTTCACCTGCGGTCATCTCGCTCGCACCCCGTTCCTCCCTCCGCCTTCCCTGCCTGCCTGCCTGCCTGCCTACCTGCCTACCTGCCTCCTGCCTGCCTGCCTGCCCGCCCCTAGAGCCATGTGTAGTGGGGTTGACGGGAATGACTCCTATCAAAAGAAAATCAAACACCTGCGCCGTGAATTCTTTTCTTCCCCTCCTTCACCCATAACTGTGTAAATGAACACCGCACGCAACGCAGGCATTCGTCCTGTTTCTCTTCCTCTCCATACCGCGCACCTCTCTGCGGCCCTCGTTCGTTTTTGACAGGCGCATGCCCCGTCCAGACCGAGCAAATCAACACCTCCCACGACTCCAGCATCGGTCAGATCGCCATCGAAGTGCCTCCAATCCCGCGTTGCACTCCTTCGCCGCGGCCAAGAAGATTGCATTGCCAGACCGCAGTGACCTGTACCCCCGGGATAGTGCAGCGCATTACGGGCACATCGACACCGCACTCGGTGCTAAGCACACCGTCTCACGGCAACAACAACAACAACAACAGCAGCAGCAGCAGCAGCAGCAGCAGCAGCACCGGCAACAGCACCTTGTTGACAAAGAACCAACACGAGGTGGACTGAGTCATAAGGTGACCACTGCGGACGAGAGGCATACAGGATGGGCCCTTACTCGACGCGAGCCGGAGTGAATAACTCTTGATTGAAACAAAAAGATCGGACATACAAGACTGCCCGTCGGCCGGTGTCAGTGCGTCTGTGCCTGCAAGTCTAACCCGCGGGATCGAAGCCACAAGTAAGCCGGGACGAGCCCCAAGCCCCAAGCCACAACCCAGAACCCACACACCGCGGCCAAGCAGACCAGGAGCACAACCCAAGGTCGGGGCTCGTTGCAAGTCCAGAAGCATCGCCGGCGGGAGTAGCCCTGCGAAAAGTACCGCTTGTTAGCCGGGTGACCTGGTTGGCCCACCCTTGGTCCCTTGTCACTCCACATCTCTGACGAGCCGTCAGACCCCATCCTCCAGACAACCATACTCTCAGTCCCGACCCCGACCCAGGAATCGGCCCTCGCCCTCATTCCACATAGAACCACAGCCCTGCGCCTGCTTCTCATCACCACCGCGCCCATGCCCGACACTGAAGTTCGTCGTCCACACGTTGCCACTTGTGAGGACTACGACGAGGACGCTCAGACAACCCTCCCAAACTCGCAAACCACCGCCAATGTCAGTGTCAAACGATCGGAACAAGAGCTGAAAGCCAGGCAGCGGGAAAAGAAGACGCAGCAGTCCGGCGGCGATTCTGGATACGCCAGTCGAGCAGATACCCTCATCAGCGAGCCGACCGTCCGCCGAAAGACGCAAAAGTCGACCGAGTCAAAATCTGATCCTCCCCTCGTTCTGGAAAGAGAACGACAACCCTATCACGTATCTCAGGTTGCTCAGGTTGCTCAGTCCAAACCATCCTCACACCGCCAGCCGTCGTCTCGGGCGAAGGAACCACCTCTCGAGAGTCGACCGGGAAGGCATGAGCCAGGCAAATGCTGGGTCTGTGATCAATATGGCAAGCATATCGATATCAAAAAGGAGATGTCACGACCCGCCAGCGCCGCCCCTCCACCGCCTTCTCCCACTGTTGCCAGGAAACCTAGCACGAAGAATGCAAAGGATGATGACTCACTGCCCACCAAGACCAGACGTGCCTCGTTTACCCGCCAACCCATGCCGTTGATCACGGACTTCCAGAACGCGCCCGGCCCAGTGAACTATGTGAATCAACTGGCATATGGTCCCCCCAATGGCTGGGCCCCGGCCCCCTCCCCAGTCGTGTCTTATAGCCCTCAGCCGTTCTCCTACCCCCCTTCTGCACCATTGACGGGCCCTCCATATCAGCATTACCAGCCAGTGCATGGAACGATGCCTGGAACGATGCCTGGAATTATGCCTGGACCGATGCCTGCGTACTACAACCAAACACAACCGCCAGAGCCACGGTCAGCGGTACCTGCTCGCCGTCCGAGTCCTGTTCGCCGTTCGAGTCCCGTTCGCCGTGGTCCAAGCCCTAGTCGACGACAGAGTAGCTACGGAGAACCATTAATCCGACATGGCTATTTCGAGCCACAAATGGGCAGCCTGGAGAAAGTTCCCTCAAGAGAGACTCGGCCTTCCCTCGCGGCCAAGAAATCTACTCGCAGCATTGACAACGACCGTATCACCATGCCGCCACCTCCCAAGCCACAACCTGAGGCAGCCCTCTCTCGAAGACCAAGCAATCGAAGATCAAATACCTATCATCCTGAGGTTTTGGCTCCCCGTGCGCAACCGTCGTATGAATCTGTTCACTACGAAGAGGACGAAGAAGATTACTACCGAGAGTCACGGGCTACGGTGTCTCAGGCTCGCGGACGTCGGCACGAATCCCCATCACGGCCACCGAATTCATACAAAGGGCCCACCACCCTCGAAAGAGGAGATCGACCCCTTGTCCCCAGGAAGACGGGTTCATATCCTACATCAACCGCCGTGACAAGCGTGGCATCATCGCGTCACAACGTGGTTCGGCGTTCCACATTGCCAAGTCAATCACACGAACAGAAGGCGGCCGCGGCCGAGGCATATCAGAGACAAAATAATGAAATGGCCGATGAGGCCAATGAACTGACGGCCGCCGCCCTTCATAATCTGAACCATCCCAACTCAAGCTCAAGGTCCGAGACTGGTAGCAGCTACAGCCACAAAAGCCTCCAGTCATCCAAGGATTCATCTGGACGTGGAAGAAGTAGTACCAGTGGCACCAAGACCACCATCACCACTACTTTGCCTGGAGGCGTTGCCCTCAACATGAGCATCCCATCGGATTACAAGTCCAAGGCCGGCCGACCTCTCAGCATCAACTACGGCGACTTTACTTTTTCTTATCATGGAAACGAGAAGGAGCCTGAACGAGTCAAAGAGCAAAAAAGAATCGAGCGGGCGCCGAGTGTTACAAGTCGCACATCTCGCAAGAGTATCGCTAGCAGTATAGCCTCCACCCGGGAGCAACCTCGCGACCACGGTACATCACGTCGGCCATCTCATGTGGATGAACAAGTGCCCAGCATTAAATCGAGTCGACAGCACAGTCGGGCACCCAGCCAGACAGAACGAAGCTACGACTATCTCAATCGGCAAAGCATCGATTACAGTAAATCCTACGAGGAAGCTGTTTACGGCGCTTGAGTGGAGGAATCCGATGCGTCCCTATGGGCAATGTCGATGATGTTCAGAAGAGTGGTGGGCGGAGTGGGCCATCTATGGCTTCTGACTGCTTTGGTTGCTTCAGCTACTTTTTCTAACTTGTTCTTTTTGCAAGCCAATTTCCTTTTTGATACGGTGGCGGCGCGAGCGACTCGATATGTTCATTGTCGTTTTCTTCTCTTCAGAGTGGGCTCCTCGCTTTCTTGATGCTGTCAATGCTTTATGCCGCTCTCACTGCGGTTCTGGGTCGGAATTGTTTCCACGGGCGCCTTTTCGAAGCAACGAAACGGACGTCTGGGATGATCCATGAAAAGTCTCTTGATACCCGCTGTCAAGCAACGTTGGTGCGGTTTATTTGGACCTTCATCCAAAAAGCAATATCAGGTCAGAAATGGGCCAGGCAACGGCTGTTGTATATTCTGTTTTTGTTAAAACTTGAAAGCATGCAACGCCGTTTTGGGATTTGGACATGTGTTGGAAGCTGCAAGCGATCTCGGGATTCTATCTACTTTTGATACCTTGACGCCCGATGTTTGTCGACACCTTTGCGCTTTCGGGTCGTCCTTGTCAATCAGGTCAGCGAAGTTTGTTCTTTTTGAGTTGTCCTTTCGAAAGCCTGCGGAATATGTTTGGGGATTGTTCTGCTGGTAAGATCAATCCAGGATGACACGAGGAGCTTGATGGATTTGCCTAGAGCAAAATTTTGTCAGATCAATGGTGTGGCAACAACAATGTTACGAACATTTATGATGGTATATGATATGATATGATGAGGCATGCGTGCACCCGTGGATGACAATCGACTCTTGAGGTCATTGACGGGATATTGGCCATGATACTCAGTAAGGATGAGCCTGGGGGAATTGCAAGCTGGGAGCTCGGAGGCTGATCTTGAGAAAGACCACAGCTCGGCTCAATCCAGCCCAGTTGTCCTCCGCTACTCGCTTGTCTTGTACCAGCCAGTCCCTACTTGGTTATGGGGGCCCAATGATGCCCCCCTGTGTCTACCTGGCAGGTATGTACGTCTGTACCTCAGTAGATAGCTACTTGAAAATCTCTTCCAGATGGAAGCACTTAGTCTAGTACTTGATCACTCTTGTTGGTTCATCCCGTGTTCCTCATGGGAATCTGAGTTCGTTTCTTTCGAGGAGATTTACTCTACTCCATACTGGGTATCTCATTCAATCATGGCCTCATAAAAAGTGGATCGATGATCCATAACAACTCGCGGCGATGACAGCCTACGACGACGGCGGAGCTGGGCTTAGTTTATTGACATCGACGGCTTGATACACCATTCTGTTCCCTTTTCCTTATTTGTTGTGATTTGAAAATCATTCCTCCACCGACCCAGCACAGCCGCCGGGCTCAGCGGAAATGAATGCCCTCCAGATTGAACGAATACAACAATTTCAAGAAGTCGGCCTCGTCGCACATGCGCGCCCGCTTGTCGGCGAGCTGGGTGGTGTCTTCCAGCACGGAACGGACCTTTTCACGCACCAGTTCGGAGATTTTGCTGCGCTTTTTCCGCGGGGTGGAGGATTTGGAGGATTTGGCGAGGGCGGATTGAGACTGGTGTTCCTTGAAGAATGCGGGGAGGTCGTCGTCGTTTTCGTGGTCGTCCAGCTCGGCGTCGACGTCCATGAAACCGTCCCATTCTTCTTGTTCGTCTGGTTTGGCGTTGGCTTCGTCCGTAGGGTCGGAATGGGACTCGTCCAGGGCCATCGAGGTCGGGTCGTCTGGATCGACGGGACCATCTTCGACGGGGACGTCGTTCTGGGCGCACCAGGTGCGATAGTTGGCCTCGAGCATGTTCATGATGCTGGTGGTGCCGAGGAAGTTGGCGCGCAGGGTCTTGTTCTTGCGCACGAAGCAGATGCGTAGCAGGCCGTCCCACTCGTCGTAGGAGATGTTGGGGCGGGGGTTCTTGGGGACCAGGCGCACGACGCTGCTCTCGACGGCGGGCGGGGGCTTGAAGTTGTTCTTGCCCACCTTCATGATGTGGTCGATCTTGGCCCACATCTGCGCGTTCACGCTGAGCCGGCTGTACAGTTTGTCCCCCGCCTTGGCGAACAGCCGCATGGCGAACTCGCGCTGGAACATCAGGATGCACACCCGCGGTGCCGGCTGCGTCGCCAGCAGCTTGAACGTCAGCGGGCTGGAGATCTGGTACGGCGTGTTGCTGATGCACACGTCAAAGTAGGGGAGTTCCGTCTTGATCACGTCCCCCAGCACCACTTCCAGTCGCTTCCCTGCCGCCGTCCCCTGCACGCGCTTCGTCACTTCCGCCGCCATCCGCGGGTCCAGTTCCACCGCGATGCATCGCTTCGCCTTCTCCAGGATCTTCACCGTCAGGTTGCCGCTGCCCGGCCCGACTTCCAGCACGATGTCCGATTGTTTCAGATCCGCCTTGTCCACGATCGCCTGCGCCACCCCGGGGTTTTTCAGCACGTGCTGCCCGATGTCTGTGTTCATTTTAAATATTGCATTCGATCCTCCGGAGCCAGCAGGCCTCGAGCCCGTCGTGCTACCGTTGTGGTTGTTGTTGTTGGACGCCGAAGAGGGTTTGCCATACGGCGATGGGGGGGCGCCGGAGCGCTTTTTCGAGTGTAGTTTGGGCATTCTTCTGTTTGGGCTTTTATTTTTTATCTGCGTGCTGATGTTCGACGAGGCAGTGGGATGTTCGAGTGTCGATCCATGTGGCGGCTTCAGTACTGCTTTTTCCCCAGTGTTGCGGATTGATGAATGAAGTTGGGGGATTCCACCATGGAACTTTTTTTCCGCCGTCGTGGGCGGTGAGAGGCGGCAGAACCTTTTCGCTCGGATCAGTTAAAGCTGCTTAGTGAGTCGCTGCTTTTGTGAGCCCCGCTCAGGCTACACTTCCGTATAGGGTCCTAGTGGTTGCGCTAGTCAGCCGGGCAGAGTTCTCATCAGGGCTAGTGGACTTGTTAGCGCGATCAAGCAATGACGTACATGTTGTCTTTTTGTCCGCTTTCGTGAAATCGTATCGTCTCTGAAGAATAGATCCCATCCGACATTAAGAGGAACTCGCACCAACACTCGCAACAATCCAAGAGGTCAATACGCATACGCATACGCGCGAAGCTTTCGTACGCTATGGCTCTCCTTAACCTTTCGCCGCCCAGCGGAAGCGGTCCCTGCGCAGGCTATTCTCCTGTTAATTCACCAGACAACTCGCCTAACGACTTGTCGACCCCAACGACGACGAACAACAGCGCCGAGGACGCCGAGGACGCCGAGGACGCAGAGTATCTCCGTGAGTTGAACTAGCTTAAGGCCCGAAGACTGCTTCTAAGTGTTGTGACAGTGAACATAGAGAAACAGCTCTCTTCCTCCCCGTCTTCCCAACCCTCGAGCGCCGAGTGCACTTCAACCGCCGATCCAAAACCTGATCTAGTACGACTCGATCCACCAACACCGGGGTATTCTTACGAAGAATCCATTCAACGTCGGTACTGGGCCTCAATTATCTATCGGACACTCGGACCGCAGTACAATATGGCTGGATACTTTGGCGGCCCACAGCTTGATGAGACTACGAAAGTTTGGAAGACGACTTTGCCTGTGGAGAGCCATGGCCGCATAGTTTCGAGTGGAGACACTGACGACAGCCAACTTTCCCCTATAGGATGCGCCGGTAGAGACCAAGTTAATGAAGTATATTTGTTCCCTCTGTGACAACAGACCGTACCCTGACGCTTCCAGGCTCTTCAGTACATTGGCAAATTTGCATTGGCTGCCGGCAAACTCTTCCTGCAGGTCCGCTACCACACCAGATGCTTTCCAACGAGTCACGAAGTCGTCGCAACTGGAATTGTGACTTTGTCAGGCTTTTGGGTGGCTAAGGACAAGTTCGTGACTTGCGCTCATTTCCTGGAAACGATTGAGGGAACAAATATTGAGGCGACAAAGGCGTGGTTGAAGCTCTCAGCGGTGGATTCCCCCCGAGCCTGGGTTTCCACGTCATCGAGAGCTTGGGACCA
The DNA here is from genome assembly GCA_001599795.1 of Exophiala calicioides. Classification (NCBI taxonomy): domain Eukaryota; kingdom Fungi; phylum Ascomycota; class Eurotiomycetes; order Chaetothyriales; family Herpotrichiellaceae; genus Exophiala; species Exophiala calicioides. Next base: position 5,727,748 of record BCHZ01000001.1, on the reverse strand, counting down.
ACCGGCTACTGGTAAGTCTGCACTTCCCTTGATCGCCTATCCCCTTATAACCTATTGTAGATGCCGAGTCGTGGCCAGTGCGTCTATTAGCTGTCTACCAATCCTCGGACATTGCAATCTTCGGACTACCTCCTGCCACCGCTGCAGAACGAGGCTACCCGCCGCATTCCATCGGCCTTAATCTACTGACTTCTTTGACACCCCAACCTCCCGCTGATGCTCAGAATGTCCCATTCCAGAATGATCCTCTCGCGTCCAAGAATCTTTTCGCTGTCTATTACCCGTCTTCGCCGCTCACAGTGGCGGAGAGCCATCTCGAGCCCGATAGAAAGACAAAAGCGCATGCAGCGAATGTTGTCGATGTTGTGGAGTGGCTCGGCCGGGAAATTCTAGAAGAGAAATCGATTACTGGAGTTAAACCGCCGGTAAGACGAAAGAAACAATACGGCCGAAAAAAAGGACACTAACTCGATGTGCAGACGTACTTGCAACTATTCTCAGCAAACACTCGAAGCGTCACCTTCGGCCGAATTGTGACCGCAGCTCAACTCCAAATTTGCCACGGGAAGCACGGAGTCGGAAGTCTCGTTCAGGCCAGAGAGTGTAGCATTACGGGATATTGGGGCTGTTCCGGAGGGATGATATGCGAGATTGAGAAGAACTCTGGCACATGGCAGGCTCGCGTGGTCGGAATGTGTAAGTTTTTTATGATCAGAGTAAGATTATGTGCATCTTGTTGCTAACCGGCTCTACAGTTCACGGTGAAAGCGAGAAGACTCGCGAGCACAATAAAATCGTCGCCTTTACCCCCCAAGGTATCGAGGAGCTTCGACACCTGCTGATCAAGGACTGCGTGAAAGGTGTCGAAGTGCTTTCGATTTTGTGAGCACGGACAGAAGTGTTGTGGGCGCGAGAGCTTCTCATCCCTGGTGGCTTTTGTTGGATTAAGGCGCAAGCGAAGACACGGTATTATGATCAAGCTGGGCGACGGTCAGGTTAGCAGAGAACAAATAGGACTCGCCGAACCAAGACAGATAATGTTTAGAATTAACTCGACCAGATCGAAAACCGAGATTAAAGACTGCTCCCATCACTTGGAATTCCTTGCAAGGATTAGAAGATGAAGCCGCAGTATTTCTATTTCCATGCTCCGTCGTGCTTGAGTAGAAGTGGCCTGAAACCCAACTTACCTCCTCTCCGGTGCAGCGCGTGGGCAGGAAAGCTGGAGGTGATTTTTCCACCGATTGGCAGTAAAGTCGAAGGTAAAATCACCTTGAGCGAGCCAGGGGTGAGCACAGGGCGGCGTCACCTGTTCCCAAACGGGGGGGAACTGGAGGTGATTCATCCACCACTTGGCATCAATAATGCAGGTCACGTGGTCAGCTTAGCGGCCTTGGCAGTCTGGTGAATTACCCTTGCAAAGCGGCGGCACTAACCGCCCAATTCGGTGGAGGGTTTCCCTGCGACTCTGCTTGGCAAGTTTATCGAACGGTTGTGGGGAGTGTAGCCTGCATGCAGCCTGCAGCCTGCAGACTTGAGGACTCGGTGGACGGAATTGAATAGCTATTCTTTTTTTTGGTTGGAATTGTCCAGACACCTGCAGCAGCCCTACTTTCCAACACGTTTCATTCCCATCGGCTGAGAGGCTGCAGGTCGCCATGACTTCGCGACGAGACTTTCTCAATCAACCAGCCCCAGAAAACTACGTCGCCGGTCTCGGTCGCGGCGCAACCGGATTCACAACCCGATCAGACCTCGGTCCTGCTCGAGAAGGCCCAAGTGCAGAACAGATCCAAGAAGCTCTCGCGAAACGAGCGCAACAACTGGGCGCAGCGCCCCCGACCGCGTACGGAGCAACCGACAAGAAGAAGCAGGAACAAGAAGAAGACGACGACGAGCGATTTCAAGATCCCGAAAATGAGGTTGGCCTGTTCGCCTATGGACAATACGACGGCGATGACGACGAGGCGGATCGAATATACCAAGATGTGGATGACAAGGTGGGTAGACGACGCAAACGACCAAGGTTAGTTGACCCCCGATGCTTCCCCTACTCCTCTCCTGCCTTCCGCCCTTTTTGCAAAGAGGCCTTTGGTTTATCTTCCCCACTCGTGCCCGAACAGATTACCGACGTAACCCCTTCGCCGTCCTCTAGGGAAGCCCGAGAGAAACTCGAACAAGACGAACACGACCGGAAACACCCCAAGTTGGCAGATCAGAATGCCGACCTGAAAAGACCTCTTGCAACCGTGACCTATGAAGAATGGGCCAATCTCCCCGATCCTGGCGATATGACGGGCAAGAACCGGAGGACAAAACAAAACCTTAGACAACGCTTCTATGCCGTACCTGACAGTGTTTTGGCCGGTGCCCGAGACTCGGCAGAATTTCAGACCAGTGTTCAAGACGATGGCGCGGATTCGGCGCCGAGCGCAGACAACAAAGACGGGACCATGACGAACTTTGCAGATATCGGTGCTGCACGAGATAAAGTTCTAAAAGCGAGATTGGACCGCGCTGCACACGCAGACGCAGGAACCGGGTCGGCATCCACAATAGACCCGAAAGGATATCTGACCAGTTTGGCGACGACGGAGCTGAACACGGCCTCCGCTGATGTAGGCGACGTCAACCGTGTGCGAACGCTGCTTGAATCTGTCATCAAGACCAATCCGAAACACGCGCCTGGTTGGATTGCAATTGCGCGGTTGGAGGAGTTGGCAGGGAAGATCGTTGCCGCGAGGAAGTTGATTGCACAGGGATGTGATCAATGCCCAAAGAGCGAGGACGCATGGCTCGAAAACATCCGGCTGAACGACAACCACAACGCGAAGATCATTGCTGCCAACGCGATCAAGAATAACGAGCGATCGACGAGATTGTGGATTGAAGCCATGAAGTTGGAGTCAGATTCGCGGGCGAAGAAACGGGTCTTGAGACAGGCAATAGACCATGTCCCGCAGTCGGTGGCGATCTGGAAAGAAGCCGTCAATCTGGAAGAGGATGCTGAGGATGCAAAGTTGCTCCTTGCGAAAGCCACCGAGATCATTCCCTTGTCAGTGGAGCTGTGGCTTGCTCTCGCACGCCTCGAAAGCCCGGAACATGCCCAGGCGGTCCTCAACAAGGCCAGAAAGGCGGTTCCAACGAGCTACGAGATCTGGATTGCCGCAGCACGTCTGCAGGAGCAGCTGGGGAATGCCAACAAGATCAACATCATGAACCGTGCTATCAAAGCACTCGTCAAGGAAGGTGCCATGCTGAAGCGTGAGGAATGGATTACCGAAGCCGAGAAGTGTGAGGAAGAGGGTGCTGTCTTAACTTGCGGTGCCATCATTCGAGAAACTCTCGGCTGGTCCTTGGATGAAGATGATGACCGGAAAGTAATCTTCAAAGATGACGCAAAAGCAAGCATAGCACGGGACCGGTTCGAAACTGCAAGGGCAATCTATGCGTATGCCTTGCGAGTCTTCCCTACCAGCAAATCAATATGGGTCGCTGCAGTAGAGCTGGAGAGAAATTACGGTACTAAGAAGGCGCTGTGGCAAGTCTTGGAAAAGGCCGTCGAAGCCTGTCCTCAACTGGACGTCCTATGGTTGGAACTCGCAAGAGAAAAATGGCATGCCGGTGAAGTCGATGACGCTCGACGTGTCCTGGGCAAGGCTTTCAACCAAAACCCGAATAACGAGGAGATCTGGCTGGCAGCAGTCAAGCTGGAGGCAGACACGAAACAAGTCGACCAGGCAAGAGAGCTACTCTCGACAGCCAGACAAGAAGCACCTACAGAACGAGTGTGGTACAAGAGTGCTGCATACGAGAGACAATTGGGCAATGTCGATGTGGCTCTCGATCTTGTTCTCCAGGGCCTCTCATCGACCGTGGTCAACAAGAAAGAGACCAGGTTTCCACGCAGTGCCAAGTTGTGGATGATGAAGGGCCAGATTTACGAGGACAAGCAAATGATACCGCAGGCCCGGGAAGCGTATTCCCAGGGCACGAAGTCGTGTCCCAAGTCAGTGGCCCTGTGGCTGCTAGCGGCGAGATTGGAGGAGAGACAAAAGGTCATTATCAAAGCCCGATCAGTCCTCGACCGTGCCCGACTACAGAACCCCAAGAATGCGGAATTATGGGCCGAGAGCGTGAGGGTCGAGCTTCACGCCAACCCACCCAACATACCACAAGCCAAGATCCTAATGTCCAAAGGACTACAAGAGTGTCCGAAGTCGGGGCTACTATGGTCCGAAAACATTTGGAGTCTGCAACCTCGAACGCAACGTAAACCGCTGAGTCTGGAAGCCATCAAAGCCGTGGATAATGATCCGATCCTGTTCGTCACGGTTGCCCGGATCTTCTGGGGTGAACGAAAGCTCGATAAGGCCATGAATTGGTTTGAAAAGGCTATTGTTTGCGACAGTGACCTTGGAGATACATGGGCGTGGTATCTCAAGTTCCTAGTGCAGCACGGCACTGATGTAAGTTCTTCCATCCATGCTATCCATTCCGCGAATCTCACGACTGCCCTCAAACTAACGTTGTCATTTCCGCAGGAAAAACGAAAAGATGTCATTTCCAAGTGCGTAGCGAGCGAGCCAAAGCATGGTGAGGTCTGGCAGACGGTGAGGAAAGATCCGAAGAACGCTTACTTGAAGACGGAGGAGGTGCTGGAGGCGGTCATGAAGAGAATTGCCTGAGGAAGGCCATGTATCAATCAATGCTACTGATAACAACAACAAAAATAAATCACCTTGCCGACAACAGGTTAAACAAAACAAACTCCAGGTGCTTCAAGTACAGACTACAACTACTTAGTGGTCATAGTAGTCCCTTTCTTCGCCATGTGGGACAACCATGACATGCGTCTGAATCTGCCCGGTCAATTCTTGCATTGTCTCCCTGGATGTAGGTAATGGTCGTGGAGTATTTGCTTAAGATTAGGCATTGTACGTTGGGAAATCAACGTTACTTAACAGACCGAGATACTGCTCCCGACCCCGTTCAGACGAAGAGCGCCCAATCTAACCTGTACGTGGCAAAGTTGCCAAAAAACTTATTCACAAACCCTGTTGTTAAGGGGTTGTGATAAGATAAACCCGGGTTCGCAGGGTTTTTCCGATCGGAAAGGGGGAGAGGGAGGGTTTTTGTCGTCGGGCTTGTCGTCGGTTCAATTCGAAGAGGGGATTTCTTGTCGTCGGGCTTGTCGTCGGATTCGGAGGAAGGGGGAGGAATTTTTGTCGTCGGGCTTGTCGTCGGAAAGGGAAGATCGAAATCGTATACCATCACGCCTGCTGACCGGAGCCAGTTTGTCCTGAGCTGATATTGGAACCACTTTTCCGATTTTTAATATTTGTTCTTCACATTATTTCCTTTCCTGCCAGACCCCCTTGGGCGGCGTGGGCAATCCAGCGGGGAGGGTGCCCACCGCATTCTGGGCTGGATCTCTCGGAAAGAATCAATCTGTGTTGCTCTACTCTGTCACCGAGACAGTACTGACAGCTATGCTACTGGTTCATGCATTCTTTTTGTCTTTTTGATCCTACTTCCCATGTCTCACCAGTCTTTTCTTGTCGTCTGGTGTCTGGAGGTATATGCTGGATATCATGTGATGCGCAAGGCTGAAGATGCAGGCTTATGTTTGTGTACAACTCGAACGTCCGGACCCTCTCGCTACATTTTCGGGCAGGCGTTCATGCCGCGGACATCAACTCGTAAATATACCACAGATGGCAGGGCTAGATGGTATTTTTCCTCCCTGAAGTCTCAAAATACTCCCTTATACGCTCAATTCCCGGCCAGTATCCAGATGTGATGATCGTCCTCCTGGGGCATCCTGGATCTAGGTTGACGATGGCTGCATAGCAAATAGCTACGATGTAGGCGGCTGCTTCGCTCTCCACAGCTGAAAATTCAGACATTCCAATTCTTTGTTTCAACTTTTCGATGCTAAGTTTGTGCAGTATTTACGGACGAGTCTCCTTGAGGATTATATACGGTTCGGTATGCTTTGATATGATGTTGAGACTACTTCTACGGGTCAATCATCTGCTTGGAAAGGTCGCCTACCATGATTCCGCATCGTCCTCCGCATTCATAGGCCGAATCACACGAGTTTTCATACCTCTATCCGCGGATCCCCAGAACCTGACATCAGCCATCCCTTGGAAGTCGTTCGATATAAAGTTGGGTCTTCCCACCGCCATCAATGGTCAGTCTTCCTGCTCTCTGGGTAGCTGCTAGCCTGTTCATCACTTCATCATCTCCCGACCTAGCTGCGCCCGGCACGCTTCGTTGCAAACGGCGGGGACGATGTCGACAGATTGGTTTTGAGGATAAATACATAGCTACTCAAGACTGAAACAGGTAGAACACGGAACTAGCTATGGTACAGTTGACATTGCGGCGATACTAATGATGGTACGGGTACGGCCTCTTTGGGACTGAAAGCATTCTTCCCTAATTAATATCTTATTCTTTAGCCCAACACGGAGGACAACGAACAAGTCTTGCAACAACTATCAGGAAGAGAGAACTACAGGGTATGATCTGCGGCTTGGTTTGGATTGCTGAGAGAGGACGTGTTGCTGAGTCCCAAGACACGAGAAGGCTATCGAACGAGCCGACGAGGGATGAGTGGAGGGCGAACAGGAGTTCAGCCTTGCTGAGGAACACTAGTGACTGAGCAAGACAAGATTGGACGCTAAGAGGCTAAGCCCTGTTTGAGGGGAAATAGGGGAGGATTACGTAGGCAGATCACGTGTCACGCAGCATGCACGTGACTAATTCCTCGCCTCCGCCTGCGCCCTTTTGTTCTCCTCTTTCTCTCGCTCTCTTCCGACTTCCACCTTCCAGCTCCATCATCACAATCACCACCACTATCATCCACCTCGCTTGATTCTGTCCTCTGTACATCAAGATTCTGGACTGCTATCGCCTTTGTTTTCTGTACTAATACATTCGAGGTCATTCGCCTCAGGCACTCTTTGTGTTTAGTGTCTCACCCGTCTGCCTGCAAACGGAACTCTGGACAGGATCTTCACCTTCACGGCAAATAGCTACTTTTCACTTCCGCTTCCTTTCTAGTTCCTCAACTCATCGTGAGTGGCCGTGTTCATTCTCGGCACTGGTATTGGAGTGAAAGCAGGGTTATCTTGTCAAGAGCCGAGTCATTCGGGAAAGTGGGAGCCGCTGTACATCTTGTGAGCGGCAAGGACTGAAGTGATATCCTGTGCAAGCACGGCTGGTGGAATTGACAAGGTCGCCTGAGTTGCAACTACAGCTCTCAAGCTGAACTATTACTCGTTTACTTTTCAATAACATCTCCCTTCTTCCTTTGACTCTTTGTCCCTTGGAAAAATAACCACACCCGCCACAAGTCGCCCAACTTCCAACATACAAACACTGCTGTCCTTGTCAACTTAACCTCACGATCATCTCAGCCATTGTCGCCTCTCCGCCGCCGCCGGCGCTGGCCGTGCCACCATGGCATCTTACGTGTATTTCAAGTTCAAGTCACAGAAAGAACCTCAACGTGTAACGATCGATGGCCCTCACACGGATGTCTGGAATCTCAAACGTGACATCATCTCCATCTCTCGTCTGGGAGATGGCACCGACTTCGATCTCAAGATTTACAAGGAGAATAGCAATGAAGGTAAGATCCGCCCACCGCAGTTTTTATCCGATCGTGACTAACTGGTGTTATAGAATACACCGACGACACAGAAATCATCCCCAAAGATTCAACTGTCCTTGCTCGAAGATTACCCGCCTCGGCTCCTGGCAAAGGCCGTGCCGCACGTTATGTCTCGGGGAAGCCGCCAGTCAGCGCCAAACCATCAACCGTCACCACCAGTAGGGCCGTCAAGACGGTCGACATGGACAAGGCAATGACAGAGCAAGAAAAACTACAGGCGATGTTCAAATTCACCGACGCACAATGGCAGCAGAAACAGGAAGAGATGGCCCATGAAACTCGTGTCCCCATACAAGGCGGCAAACCATTCAACAAGAAAGCCAGCGTCCCGGAAGGTGAACCTCCACACGGTTACATCTGTTACCGATGTGGCAAGAAAGGTGAGAGTCTACCACCCGTTTGCTTCACAACCTAAACTAATGCACCGCTAGGTCACTGGATTCAAGCATGTCCCACCAACGACGACGCCAATTATGACAACAAAAATCGAATCAAGCGCACGACTGGTATCCCACGATCAATGTTGAAGAAGATCGACCAGTCAGACATCGACAAGCTTGATGATGCTCAGCGGCAAAACCTCATGGTGAATGCTGAAGGAGACTATGTCTTTGCTCAGGCGGATGAGAAAGCATGGAGGAAGCATCTGGAACAAGTCAAAGCTGCTGAGGCGGCCCAGAAGCAAGTACAAATTGGTGACAAGGAGCTGCAAGATCGAGGCTTGGAATGCTCGATTGACCGGCGCTTGTTTGTAGATCCAATGAAGACGCCTTGTTGCGGGAAGACATATTGCCATGATTGTATTGAAAATGCATTGCTTGAGAATGATCTCACCTGTCCGGGCTGTGAGACGGAAAACATCAGTCTCGAACGTCTGGAGCCAGACGAAGACATGAAGGCCAAGATCAAGGAATATCAAGGAGGAAAAACCAATGAGAAACAACGATCTAGAAGTCCTACTGTCACGGCAGACACACCAAAGGCAGACAACTCTGCTTCAGGCTCTAGACCGAACTCTCAAGACGGGGTTAACTCACCTCAGTCCGCAAGTGGACAATCCAAGAAACGCAGTGCAAGTGAAGTGGACGAGTCGAACTCCTCTGGTAACCTTGCGGCACCGGCAATGAAGCGCCAGAAGTCTGGAGATGCAATTTCGTCGTCTACACCAAAAGGCGAACCCAGTACGAAGGAGGTGTCTACAGAGAAAGAGAGTTCAGTCACTGAAAGTAATACCTCGCTGCTGCCAGCAGATATGATGCCGCCTGATTTCTCTCAAATGCAACAAGGAGCTGGCATGAACTTCCCTGTGATGCCCAATTTCAATCCGTTCATGATGAATCCGATGGGAATGGGCATGGGCATGGGCATGGGCATGGGAATGAACGGCATGAACGGCATGAACAGCATGAACAGCATGAACTTTATGAACCCCGCTCTTAACATGATGAATGGTATGAACGGGATGAACGGGATGAACGGGATGAACGGCATGAACGGCATGAACATGTTCCCGACCGGCACCGGCAACATGAACTTTGCAAATCAAAACCAAAACCCGATGCTGAATTGGAATAACATGAACCAGAACCAAGGTCAAAACAATGGATTTCCCAACAACAGCCAAAACAACCGACCCAACCGAAATCAAAATTTCCAGCAGCAGGCCCCGAAACAGCCGTCGAACCAACAACCTACAGGCATGACGGGCGTGCCAACAGGTCCAAAAGCTCTGCAACAACAACCCAAGCAGGCCCCAAACTTCTATCCGCCCACGGGCCCAGCAGGGAACAAGTTCTCGAACCAGCACCGCCATATCGGCAACGAAGAAGACAATGCGTACATGCGCCAGCCGGTGAATCCTCATCGCCATATAAATCGCAACAGGAAGGCTCGGCAGCCGGACTATAGGGAGTTGTGACTGCTTTGTACTCTTATTGTGGTGCACTCACTGCCTCTCTGAGACAGGGCCAGACAGGACAAGACGGGGCTCCAGAGGGTACACATACCAGGTTCCGTCCTTGAAGGAGGCTACCACACCCACCACACTCTCTGCATGCTTGCATGATTAATGACTTTCCTCGTCCTGATACTTACTAAATGGGGCCGCTGGTAGCGTCGAAATCAACGAGACGGGTGGCATCGTGTCACGGCAGATCAATCTTGCCGGACAGAGTCTGTTTGTCCGCGGGCTGCTACGGACCATGAGAGGGATCCTCCAACAGAAAAGTGACTGATATTGCGCGGAGACACTGCAAATAAATACACACTACGTAGTTTTCGACGTGGAATGAACATAAATCTTTCCAATTTTCCTGGTTCTCATCCTTCTCTTTCCTCTTGCAATCCAATTCAGAGATAACTGGTTCCTTTTCTTGGTTCACTAGGGTCAATCTCACTTATCATTCCTTGTCTTCTATGTCAAGTTTGCTCTTCTCTTCGTATCTACATCTATATCCACATCCATACGCCGTTCCATTTCATCCTCCTTTAAATCGAAGCTATGTGACTTCCTCAGTGACGAAGCTGAAGCAGAGCCAAAAACAGGGCATTTGTATCACTGTGCAAAAGAAGGGAAAGGGGTTGTCGAAAGCGACGAATACACTTGCAACGCAAAATCACTGCAGGTGTGAGAGAGTGACCCGACAGGCATGGTTTATATTTTTCACTTTGAACTTTCCTAGCTCGAGTCTCGTGGGCTCTATGAGACTGGCGTCTCTAGCATACTCTGAGTCTCCTTGGCCAGGACAGGATGATATTCACCAGGTCCGAACAGCAACTCGTCGTCCAGATCAAGACTGCGATCGATCTTGAAATACCTGATTTCCCACTCCTCGTCAATCTCGTCACCGTACGACTCCAGCTCCGCCCACAGCTCCGGATATGCCTTCTTGGCCCACTTTTCGACTTCGTCTTTGCGGTACTGCCAAGGGATGGCGTTGTAAAAGGTGCCAATTGTTATAGCGTCAGGTAGTTCGCCCGTGTCCTTTTCCATCTCTTCGATCAGTTCGACAACATTTTCAAACTCGGATTGTCCCGCTAGAGCGCCGATGTATGCATCATAGAGTTCTTTGGTGATGACCAGGTTGAACGACTGCATCAAGGCCATGATGTGTCGAGCCTGGTAGCCGCCTTGGGGAACCCACTTCTCACACGCACGGAGTGCGAGCGCGAAGGAACTCAGTGTTGGGCCCTCGCGAGAATCCATGATTTTCCAGAAATGGTCGATGATGGCGATGAAAGGCTGTTGGCACTCCGTATACGCTGCCATCAGACCGTTGTGGATTCGTGTCGTCTGCTCCACCTCCAGGTCAAGTTTGAGCATATTGTAGACCATTTGTAGACCGTCAATATCTTTGCACTTGGCGATGCCTTCAAAACATTTTGCATAGGCTTCGGGTGTGGGTCGGCCTTGCCGGTCTTCTCGTTGTCGCATGTGGCCAAACACTAGACAGGCCAGATCGGGGCGTTTGCGGTCGAAGAATGATTGCATCACAGGAACCCGGTCTTGGACGGGAGTTTCGGGGAATGCGTGGCGGAACAGTTCGTAGGCATCAAAGGCGCGTTGATCTTTGATGGAAGGGTCAACGATGAATTGGAGGAAAACAGCTGCTATGCGAGCACGATCATCTCGAGGATAGGATTCAACTCTGTAGCGGAGAAGGCCAGTGGCCTCTTCTAGTTCGTTCTTTTGAAGGAAGACGTGACATAGTCCTGCGAGTGCTTCGGCGTCGAGCTCCGCTTCGGTCCCTAGGACATGGTCGACGACTGACATGAGATGTCGATATTCAGGGTCTGCAGAGAATGCCAGGGAGGCAATGTATCGATTCAAGACTGGAACGTCACAACGGTCGATAGCAAGGTCCTCTCTGATGAGGAGCTCGACTGTTTGAGCAGCCGCAACACGGTCACCTTGTTTGAGTTCAAAATCCAGTTGTAGAGATCTGGTTTTTGCATCGGGTCGCAATCCTAGAGAATCAGCAAGCTGAAGATATTGTGAGGCCGATTCGAGGTTATTTTGTGAGTATGCGTGGGCGATGATGCGATTCAGAGTCTTCATCGTGACAGCATCTGGGACACCAAGATTTGCTAACTCTTCAACCTTTTGACGAAGCTGGTGTCCATCTGGATTATGAACAGCTGCCCATAGAAGTAGAGATCCTGCAACATCGCCGGAGTCTGTCCTCCTGTTCAGTGCTTTCACCAACGGCGAAGCCCATTCGAGTTCATCGTTCTCAATGGCGCAGTCAACGGCCTTGACGAGAGTTGAGGTTGTTGGCACCTGACCTTCTTCCAACGACAGTTCAATGACTTTCTTCAATACCCTGACCTCGTCATGGTCGGCGAAAAAGGCGACTAAGGTCTCTTGTGAAAGGGCGTCAAGGGGACCAATCTTATCCTGAACCTCTCGAGTGACTTTCCAGAATTCGTCCATTCGTCCTTCATTGGCCAGGCCTTTCAAAACAACAGTCCACAAGGGGAGGCTGCCTCTCCCATTGCTCTCAGAAGATCTACGCAGCAGATCTAGACCTTCATGAGCAGAGCCTGTCTTGGAGAGCACTGTGATATAGGTAAACAACAAAGATCCGGAAACATGATGGTGTCCATGTCCTGAAGGTAGGCCTAGATCTTCGGAGTGTTTTTGAAGGGCATCAAAGACCTTGGTGGCTAAGACCCTGGCATCGGTTCGAAACCTATCTCTTCCTGTCGAAGATGCCAGAACGAGCAAGACGTTGTCAAGATCCTCTTCCAACAGTGTGGAGTTCCCCTCGCCAGTCAAAATATGGTCACGCTCTTGTAAATGTTTGAAGGCTTCGGTTGCGAGGAACACTTCGTTTCTGGTCAGTCGTCGGGAGACATCGAGACTCGAGGAGAAGATGAATCTAAAGGCATCGGCGATCTGGTCGTCTGGAGGCAATCGAGATTGGCTTCTCCTAGCTCTGGCTAGCTCGACCAGCCTGCTCAAGGCAACTTCAAGATTTCCTGAGGTGCTTTTGGCGCCTTGGAGTGATCTCTGAGCACCAGCAAAATCCAATCCGAAGAAGCTGCGTTTCTGGGATAGGGCATGCGTAGGCGGACCGGTTTGGATGTGCTTTCGTGCAGCGCGTCTTGGACATGCTGAGGAAGTGTAGGATCTATTGGCGAGAATTGCTCGGAAGACGCTCCGGGTGAGGCTCGAGCTCTTCATTGCGAAGAAATGGATTTCTAAACGTTGACCAAGTCTTCAGTTGTCGAGATGAAAATGATGGGGAAGAAGCATAATAAAGACAAAGACACAACGACCTCGGAATGGCCGCGAGTTGTGGCGTGACGGTTGCAGGAATGGTGGGAGGATTCGGAGGAGCGTGGAACTCTTCGATTGCATGAACAGCATGCAGTTGAACTGACTGCGGAGCTAAACAAATCACGTGAGAGCTGAGTATATGACGCCGCTTTAACATAGCGTCTCAGAGCACCAGTCGCTAGGGAGCTTCGTTCTTCTTTGGGCATTTACCCGCACGAATTTGGGAGCGGTTGTGAACAGGCGTGGAGAATTCACTGGATTAAATTTCCATGTGGATTTCAAGCCCCTCATTTCATCGTACGTTTTGATTTTCTCAATCTCTGTGCTCGAAATGGCCATTGACTAAAAGCTGATCCCAAAACAGCCAGTCCCCAATCCCACCGTTTAATTGCGAAGCTTCATCTTGAAAGATGCGTTCAAAATCTACTTCCTCTGATGAAGCTCCTTCTTGTACTGAAAGAATAGCTTGATCGACTGGGAAGCCATCATCCGGCACTGGTCCTCCATATGTTGCCGTCTGTGGTGCCGCCATGTCCGCATTCGCACTCGAAGTTCCCATCAAGTGGAGAGCAACACTGGTTCTGTGAAGCGGTCCCCAAAATCGACATAGAGTCATGTCAATATCTTCGAAGAAGATGGCTTGTTCCCTCGTCATTTTCGTTTCTGGTAAACCGTGGTGTCGCTGCTTTTGTGTGCCAACGGCCACCTTGTACATTCTCTCAAAGCTCCTAATGCTCCCCAAGGCTGATGGCCATCTCTTCTTCAACTCTTCTTGAGCGCGCCCAATGGTCTTGAGGTCTTCCTGAGCTAAGTCCCAGAGATCCGTGTATTTATAGCAAGACAGGAGCGCAATTGAGGCAGCGAGTAGGTGAAATGTGTACATTGGCCCAAGGAGTCGTATTTCGTCACGGGCGAGGAAGTCCTCGAAAATCCCTGCTATGGTCGATGCTGCGACTACCGCTGCGGTCGGAAATGGTCCATCCAGCGTTCGCGAGCGATACAAGAGAATAACGGCGACTAAGTAATGGATGTGAAGTTGGCGACATTGTAAGTTGTACGGTTTAATAAACCGCCCGAGGTCACCATGATAGTCCTGGCTAGCACTAATGCCACCATATTGAGTCATCCGAAAGGCTTCCGGAAGAGTTTTAATCCATCGAAATAATGAATCTTCGATGTCTGTGACGTCGGCTCTTAGTGGTCGCTTCCGAAGCGCATTACTCGTGAAGCGTCCAAATATCAAGGCTAGGTCAACGTAGGCTCTGAACATTAGTCCTGTCGAAGTAGAGTTCGGAAAGTCGTCGACTGTAGGTCGAGGAATATCGCAATCTTCCAGGTTAATGGCCTGCGGACGGCCATGAGCCGTGCTAATAAGGCAATCCCGGGCCTAATTATGATGATTAGCTGCTAAACCTCCGGAACATTGAAATGAGATTTTCTTCTCACCACAAGAGACCACCATATCCTTCGGCGATGTGATTCATTTTCAACAGATCTCCTCTGGCTATGTAGGCCCATCTGCTGCGCCAAACTCACCGCAATATGAAGCCAGAAACTGCTGGTGTTAGTAGAGACACGCTCAGGCCCATGAGGATTCCACCAATGCATGAGTGAGACTGCTATGAGGGTTGTCAAAGAGTCTTGCTCATGGTCAAGCCAGAACAGTGTTTTGGCTCGATTATAAAATTCCATTGGGGTGGCGTAAGAAGCCGATCCGGACGACACACGGCTCCCAGCGAGAAAGATGGTCTGAAGAAGAAGAGGTGACAGCTTCTCAGGCGTGGTCGACATGATCTGCGATCGCTCAATAATCGGATCCCATGGATAGCAATACGTCCAAAAGTTTTCAAATAAGCTGTCTCTAACTGCTCGCGGTGGGAGCTTGAGTGCCTTTTGCATGTCTAGAATGTTACTAGTGTTGTTGATCTCCAAAGACAAGTGCATATCGTAGTTGACCTTTGGGTAATCCCCTTCCCGGAAGCTATCTGGGCCAATGTACGAAGAGCGCTCCATGTAACCGCTCTCATATGCACTCGAGAGACTGTTGGCCTCAGATGCTGGAGAGGGATTGGTAAGCTGCTCATGACTTGGATTTTTGTTGTCACTGATGGCGTTCACATTCCACGAATCTTGCAGCGACATTGGTCGAGGCATGGTATTTTCAACTGGCGGTACTAATGATGGTTCGGAGGTTTTCGTTTGCTTGGTTGGTTTTGGAGGCAGTAGTGGTGCTATCTCCATCGGCCTCGGATTCTCATGAGAAGGTTTGGCGACCGGAACGGCCGTCCGGCGTTGCCGTAGTCGTGGCTCACATCGTCGCCCATCGAGCTGACAGTTGCTACATTGTGGCTTCGATAAGCCGACGTCGCATCGCACCTTTCGAGCATGGCAGGAGACACATGCGCGTGCAACGCGTGGCGCCTTTTCAAGTTTGGAGGTATGTCTTTGGACTTGGAAGCTCATATCCACGTGCGTTATTCCCAGGAGCAGAGTGAAAATTTGGTAACAGCCCTCCTTTGCGTGACATAAAGAAACCTCCAAATGAACTTTTATGATCAAGGTGAGGGACCTCACCGTACCCCGAGGGGCGCGCCCTGAAGCTCGCCAGCTAGCGCACACCAAGACCGTGTAATAGCTCGGTAGTTACCAAAAAGAGACTAACGTAATCCGCTTCCCCTCATTGGCTTTTCTTGGCATCCACATGTGGGCTCTTTAAAAGTTGAATCCATAAGTTCCTACCTTCAAGAGCATCGATTCTGTGACAAATCTCTGGCTGGAGTTTCATATTCGCATCGTTCTACCGTCCCCTTCTGGTGAAGTTTTCAACTTTGGTGTTATATTTTATCTTGTAACCCTCCAAGAGACTGGATGAAGTTCAGATTTTCATCGGACATTCTTGTGGGGTCTTGGCCGAGCCAGCGATGCATCTCGCGCTCGAGACCTTCTTCGAACTCCCAACCCTTGGCTTCTTCAACGTAAACACTCTTTCCATTCATGTCTGTGGCTAACATCATGGTCACGATGTGGCGAGCAACGTCCATCGCAGTTTGATGGTGGGCCGGCAACTCGGAGTTGACGTCACGGAAAAGGTGGATGAAGTCAGCAGTCATTGAGGACTCGGTCATGCCTGGACACACTGTGTTGACACGAATACCGTCGCGTGAGTAGATAGAGCTGCGCATGCTACGCATGAGGCCGAGAACTGATATTTTCGATGTCTGCATTGTCCATTAAGACTCGGACGTCAGTTGTGGCCGCATGAGATGAAACTTTGCGCGCAACCGGGATTTACCTGATATAAGAACATGCCAGGTGCATCCCGAAATCCTGTCACGCTACTCAGTAACGTTAACGAGCGATCAGTCGCAGCGCCATCTTGTTGTCTTCCGTGCCTCAAGAAAGGAAGTGCTACTCTGGCGAAAGAACAGCTCCCCAAGAAATTCACGTCGAGGACGGAGCGATCTCCTTCCTTTGCTACCGTTTCAATATTTTCGTTTTGGTCAAAGTAAGGAGGAGCCGCTGGATTGTCGACAATGCCAGCGCACATGACGGCGTGATCGACTCTACCATGCTGGTCGAAAGCTGTGCGGAACAATGAATACAGATCGTTGTACTTGGTAGCATTGCATTGCACAAACGTCGCACTGCCACTCTCGACACCAGCAGTCTGGCATAGCTTCTGCGCAAGAGCGGTCCCGTTTCTGGAGCTGATGTCGCCGAAGACAACACGAGCACCGTATTGATGAACCAACGCCGTGGTTGCAGCACCAATACCGCTGGAGCCTCCAGCTAGGACGACGACTTGCCCTTTGAGTTTGTGAAAGTCTCTTTGGTCTGGAATGACGGAGTACATTTAATCTTGAGGCCCTGGATCGGGCGGCTAATTAAATCGATGAAGGATGTCAAGGTATCCTGGATCTCGTACGTCAGGAAATATAAAACCCCACAAAGTACAACATCTGGGTTATGAACAATAAAAGAGTCCGAGGCAGGCAATTCTCGGCATTTGTTCCTTCATTTTACCTCCGTCTCGGCGCTAGCAGCGTTTGCTAGAATGTACAGGGCCGAAGGCGGCTTTTCGCGCTCAGCCTTGGCCTCAGATCTGCTCTTAACTTGTCCGGTAAAAGCCCTGCACCTGATCTTTCGGCATCTTCTCCCACAGTCACCACAGCAGCAACTCGCTGCCAGAATTTGTGGTCAGGGACACTCACGACAATAACCTCATGTACATAAGGTAGAGCAAGTAGATTTTGATTCGGCCATCTTTTCTTTGCACGCTGAAGTGGTTGAAACAGCTTTATGGGAGCCGGCGAGAGGCCTGGTCCGTTAGGGCCTCGAAGACCGAACTTAACTTGAAGCTAACAATTCCTCAACTGTCTCAGGCTGGAAAGAGAGCCTGCCTGAGGTTGTAGAAAGCTAGCTACGAGCCCCAATACCGCTCGGAAAAGACCCGACCAGACAGGAAATTGGAATTGTGGACATAGAGTAATACCCATAGAGAGTCAGTGTTGTCGGGACGCCAAAATTATTGAGTAGGACTAGCGACAACTTGAATTTATCCGAGACCTGTAACCGAGTGGCAGTTGAGAATGGGACCTCATGGGTGGCAGTACGAAACGCCGAAGCATGCCGACGAGGCTTAAAATTTTCCAAGCAACAATTTACCGGTTGGAAGCATGGAAATATGGAAATATACCATCCAGATCAAGGGAGATTTCCCTTCCGGGACTAAATATCAGTAAGCATTGGTCACTATTTTACCAGGTTGGCCATTTTTGAACTTTGAGATGAGCTAGCAGAGACTGGCTGACTGGTAATGCAACTGCACTTGTCACTCCATCGCCGTATCATCCAGCGGCCATAGTCGTTTCTAACACTTCTGAAGAACTTGGATAGATCAGTTTGGAGCGACGATGGAAGGTGCGGTATTTGCGGAGAATGTGGCAGGAAATAGGACTACCCGGCCAAACGGAGTCATTGACAGTGGCAAGCGCTCCCAGGGCCCTCAATACCTCGGCGCCGGTTCAAATGAAGCCCCTCGAAAACCATGGGAAAGTATTGCGTTCGATTCCGCATTACAGCCCAAAGCATACGAAATTAAAGGCATATTACCCGACTTTCTCGACGAAGAAATACTTGGCTGACTAAAGTCCAGGGACACCAAAAGATTCGACAATTCTCATAGTGGACGTGAATATCTTTGACTCCTCAGGATCTCTGCCGTACAAGGGAGATGTTCTCATTGAAGGGGAGCGCATTTCCTACGTCGGTATCGTCCCTGAAAAGGAGAGATTGTTATTGAATGCAAATGTAAAGATTTTGAACGGACGCGGGCGGACATTGATGAGTGGACTGGGTGACGCACATACACATTTATCATGGAATTCTGGCGACATCCCGGCGCTTGGAGGTCTGGGAGTGGAAGACCACACCCTGTTAACAGCAAGGTCTGCCCAGATCGCCATTGATAGTGGCTACACGATGTAAGGCCCAGCTAGACTTCTGAGAACAGGCCACAGACTCATGACGAACAGGTGCTTCGGTGCCGCTTCGGCTCAAGATAGGCTTGATATTGCAGTCCGAGACGCCATCAATGCAGGGAAATTACCAGGTCCTCGATACTTGGCCAACTGTAAGGAAATCACCAGGACTCAGGATGCCGTTGGCCAGAACGGACTTGCGGTGATAGCAGATGGTCCAGAGGAGATGCGCGCTGCCGTTGGAAGACACATTGACCTGGGTGCCGATCAAGTCAAGCTCACAATGTCTGGAGAAGAGATCTGTGAGCCTCTTTCTTCTGAAAAGTGCTACTATACAGACGAAGAAGCGGCTGCGTGCGTGGAGGTAGCTCATGGTCGTGGAATAAGGCTGTGTGCACATGCAAGGTAACATAATGCACTTCCTCCCTATTCGGGTTTTCGGACCGTGGCTAATATTCAAGCATAGGGCTCGTGACAGCGTAAAGATGTGTGTCAAACATGGAATCGACATTATCTTTCACGCGAGCTGGACCGATGAAGAGGGACTGAACGCACTGGAAAACCAGAAGCATAAGCACATAGTGGTCCCAGCGATAAACTGGCTATACGCGACATTATACGAATCCGAAGCCTATGGCTATTCTATGTCGCCAGCGGAAAGATGTGGCTATGAGCGCGAATTTGAACATGCAAAAGCAGTCTTGACAGAGATGCACCACAGAGGAATCACAGTGCTACCGTAAGTCGCCCTATGCCCGGCGGCTACTAAATACTGATCCCCACGACAGTGGCGGTGATTATGGCTTTGCGTGGACACCACACGGCACCTATGCCCGCGACCTCGAGCATTTCGTTAATTGGCTGGGCTTTACTCCGATGGAGTCCCTACTTGCAGCGACAGTGGGTGTGGCGAGGTTGTTTATGCGCGACAATGAGCTCGGAAAGGTTCTGCCAGGATACTATGCCGATTGTATCTTGATCGACGGTAACCCACTCGAGAACATTTCTATCCTTCAAGACCACAGCAAAATTAACATGGTCATGATCAATGGAAGAATCCACAAAGCTTCCCAGAAGGACTTCCTGACCTCTGCGGAGCGGAAAGTGTGGGCAAAACCAGCACCATCATGGATCTCCCAGCCGCTAGATGGTTTCAAAGCTGCTCCGGGAAAATTAACCAACTTTGTTGCATTTAGCGATGCTCGAGGGCTTCCCCGGATAGGCCATCTCGACATGGAAGCACAAGTTATCACCCCCATGAGCATGCCCTCCGGAGCACCGTTCACATCACTCTACCAAGTCATCGAGCTCAACGTGGACCCAGTCGCAGGAGGTGAAGATGTGCCACTGAAGTCGGTCTCGCTCCTCCCTCCGATTAGCGGAAGAGACATCATTGCGGTGGGAAAAAATTACGGTGAACATGCAAAGGAGTTTCATGCTAGTGGCTATGATTCGAGTGATCGAAGTGTGCAATGTGAGTATTTTTTCGGCAAGAATAGTATTTGAAGCTCATCTCAAGTTATTCAGCATCCCACCCGGTCATATTCACTAAACGCTGCACCAGTGTTATCGCCTCGGGAGAAGACATCCTGCTCCTGCCCAGCTTTACAAAGACTCTCGACTATGAAGGAGAGATTGGCGTTATTATCGGAATGTCAGGCATTAATATTGACGAGAAGACCGCAATGGATCACGTGTGGGGATATACTATCATCAACGGTATGAAGGTCTTTGCTAAACAAAAGATATCCTAACACTAAGGTAGATGTCACGGCTCGCGAAGTGCAGAGAGATCACAAGCAGTTTTACCTCGGAAAGTCAGGAGATACTTACTGCCCAATGGTACTATCCAATTCAAGAGCCCCTAACCATGGAGACAGATTACTAACAGTGGATACAGGGTCCTATCGCAGTTCCAGCCAGTAGTCTTCCCGAAACTCTGAAAGTGGAAACATTCGTCAACGGCGAGAAGAGACAGCAGGCAACGACGAAGGACTTGATCTTCTCGGTTGCGCAGCTGATCTGCACCATTTCTGCTGGCACTACCCTTCGAGCCGGTGATGTGATTGCCACCGGCACTCCTGCAGGTGTAGGATTCGGCCAAACACCACCATCTTTCCTCCAAGCAGGGGACGTCGTCGACGTTACTGTTACCGGCCTTGGAACACTGTCGAACAGAGTCACCGTAGCTACAGAACCAGGTCGTTCCAAAGTTGCTTCGGAGCCTATCCTGCCAACATACAACGTCGCGAAAACACCCGGAGGCTCCGGCTTGAGAAGAGTTGGCTCTAAGCTGGTTCACGTCGAAATTTCGGGTGAAGGGGAGAAAGTTGCTGTTTTCGTTCACGGCTTGGGTGGATCTACTGATTTCTACGGTCCTCTTCTGAAGACTGCCGGACTCGAAGCATCACACAAATGCTATCGTTACGATCTAGAAGGTCATGGGCTGACCCCAACAGAGGCGAGCTCAGTAATCTCGATCCAGAGCTACGTGGATGATCTGCTGTCACTATTCAGGGATATCGGGCAAGCGGCGGTTCTGTTCGCACATTCCATGGGAGGTTTGATAGCACTGCTTTTCGCTTCCCAGCATCCAGAGCTGGTCGAAAAGCTCGTGCTGCTAGGACCTGCTCGTTATCCAGTACCAGCTGTGGCTGCCGATGGTCAAAGTAAACGAGCTGCGGCCGTCCGAGCTGGGGGGATGAAGGTTGCGGCGGATTCTATTATCGCGAATGGCACCTCAGAGAAGACAAAGCTCCAGAATCCCGTCGCTCTTAGCGCCGTGAGATCGATTCTGATGAGCCAGGAGCCGGAGGGCTATGCCAAAGCTTGTACAGCTTTAGGTAATGCTTCTAATCTTCAGATCGACTTCTCGAGATTAACCATGCCCACCTTGATCTTGACTGGGAATGAGGACAAAGTTAGCCCGGTAGCTGAGTGTGAAAACTTGCAGCGCAAGCTTCAAGTGGCTGTATTGGAGGTGATTGAAGATGTTGGGCATTGGAATATTCTTGAGGACCCGTTTTCAATTGGAAAAGTCGTCGAAAAATTCATATAGATACGTCTGAGAGTCAGAGCTAGCAATGAACACGCTTCCACGATAATTTCCACTGTGACTCCCCTCACCTGACTGAAAATGAGTTTTGACTGACTACTACGAATACAACATTACTACTGTTTAGTATGTCCAAGAATTAAAGAGGCTGCAACCATGTGCCCAGGAGGTGCTTCAAAGAGTATTAGCAGAATAATGGGTCCAAAGATGGGGAATCTCGAAGACAGCCAGGCTGGCAGGGACACAGGCTACGCTAATCATGTGCTCGCTATGGCTCACTTCGAATATTTATGCGGAAAGGCTTACGGAAGGTGGACGAGGATGTCGAGGAATGTAATGAGCTCTTCCCACCCCTTTTGCGGGTGTTGGCTCACGTGGAAAGTGTGGCTCGTATCTCATGCTACCTGCAAAAATGGTGGATATAAATCCGCTTTTTCTCACTCTCTACACTTGACAATCCGCACCACCCCAGCATGGCCTAGGCACTGCAGCCCTTGCATATGCACTTGAAACTCTTGAAACAAGCATACTCGTGCACTTTCGATGACATGGCCGACAACTGCGCGTTAACCGTGGTCGATGCCTATTGACTCAAGGAGGATGAGCTGGGTAGTGCGCTGGCAACATCGAATGAGACACCTTACGATGCCCTGCTGAAGGAGTTAAGAATAGTGAAATTTCTGGTGTGAACATGTAAAATATCTGGCCGATGATGGTCCAGACGAGGCAACTTTAGAGGAAGATGAATCAAGAAGTGGACAGTAAAAATCCATGTGATAAGCCTAAGTTATAGTATTCTATCGGAATGAGTGGTACAGTAAGTTTCTCGGATTTAGGGTGTGTAATTATACCAACACTTTCGTCCTCATATTTTTGTTTCCAGCATTACCCCAGAATCTGGCTCCCATTTCTCCCAGAATTCGAATCCAGGCATGTCGGTGTTCATGGCCATGCCGGTTGTCCGGCAGCCCGCTCATGGTGAGAGAGCATTTGGTGAATCTCTCGTCCTCCTTGTCCGGCTCCAACTCGACCTTGACAACTGTGTTGTACTGATCGGTCCATTCTGATTTCCACGTGTATTCAATCACGTATGGCGATTTCTGGTTGCTGAGCTGCAGAAATTTCCCCGTGTGACCCCAACAGCCATTTCCGCCTCCCATGTCTGAGAAATTTCGGTCGTCCCATGAGAATTCTCCTCCGATACGAGCATCGATGGTCCGGTCGCCGTCGCCTAGCCAGGGCCCACGGCCGTCGTTACCGTCGAGCCAAACCTGATATATGCGGTCTGGTGTGGCCATAATATCATGTATGACGGTAAATTGCCACGCCATTTTGATTGAGATCTGAAAGGTCGCTGATGCTGTGGAGATTCAAGTTATTGTTGAGAATTCAATTGTGTTTGGGGACTTGATCACTGAATGAAATTAAGTTCTGGGACTCGGTTGTAACGCACTGTCTATTTCATTTGAAAGAGGTAGCTGTAATAAGATCGGGGCATGATGCTGCAGGAAATTTTATGTCGGTCATGACGAGATTGGACACGGGATTGCAAGCAGAGGGATATCAAGGTTTGTCAAAAAACCATAGCTTCCGATAATGACCCCCTTTAGGCATTTACCGAGATACCGAGTACCGCCGAGATCGGTACCTTAGGTCCTCCTTCCGCTTTTTCCGTGAACAATATTCCGTCGAATGAAATACGGCATTTCTAGGCACCGTACGATTGAAAATGGTGAGAGTTGGCGACCTCCTGGGACCAATTGGCTAGTACGTGGTCGAACTCTAGCCATTAGTTATACCTACTACTATTAGACAGTCGCGGACGTGCCTGTCTGCACCATCGAGACAAGAACGAACTGGAGTAAATAAGCTATTCACAGAGACTTCTGAAGAGCCTAAAGAGAATCGCTATCCCTGACGCAGGCCAAGGTCTCAGTCGACATGGGAGCCCCTCCACGATATCAATCCGACATAAACGATGCGGGGCCCTTAAGAGAGCCCCTGGAGTTCGTGTTCTCCGGTAGGACGGCCCCTAATCGGTTCATGAAAGCAGCTATGACAGAGCAGCTTTCTTCATGGCATAAAGATGATCTAGAAAAACGAGGGATCCCAACCAGAAGCTTGGTAAGGGTTTATGAGCGCTGGGGAAAGGGTAACATTGGGATGGTGATCACAGGCAACGTCAGTAGGTGCGAACGAGACTTGAATACATGATTCAACGACTGATTACATTCTCAGTGATATTTCTAAACCATCTTGAGTCCGTGGGTGATCCCGTTATTCCACCTGCCGCTCCTTTCAAGGGCAAGCGGTTCGAAGCGTTCAAAGATCTTTCTTCCGCCGGAAAGGCTCACGGTTCTCTCATGCTGGCACAAGTCTCGCATCCCGGCCGACAATGTCACAACTACTTTCAGCCAAACCCAGTGGCCGCCTCCGCCGTCCGATATGACTTTAGCGGCGCACGGCGACCTCTTCAATTCAATGACCCTCATGCGGCATCTCAAACAGAAATTGAGGCCATCGTCAACGCGTTCGCCCACGCAGCCGAATACTTAGAGAAGGCTGGGTTCGACGGTATGGAGATCCATGCCGCTAATGGTTTCTTCCTCTCCGGATTCCTCAGTTCTAGAACGAATATCCGTACGGATCAATACGGAGGACAGATTCTCAATCGGATGCGCATTATTATGGAGATTGAAGTAGCAATCCGCCAGCGAGTTTCTTCACGGTTTATCCTCGGAATCAAAATCAACAGCACCGAATTCCAAGAGAACGCCTTTACGCCAGAGGAAGCTGCTCTCGTCTGCCAGGAGCTGGAAAATCATCAATTTGACTTTGTGGAGCTGAGTGGTGGCTCTTCGGAAAATTTGATGACTGGAAATCAGCATCAGGGTGAGACAGTCCGCGAATCGACAAAGAAGCGCGAAGCATACTTTCTGGAGTTCGCGGAGAAGATCGCACCTAATCTAACTAAAACGAAAGTATATATCACAGGAGGGCTCCGAACAGTGGGTGGCATGGTCAGGGCACTCGAGACTGTCGACGGCGTCGGAATCGCCCGGCCCGTAGTTCTGGAGTTTGACCTGTGCAAGAAAATCCTCGAGGGCGAAGTCACGGGTAGTATTATTCCCAAGATGGAGCTAGGAGAGTTTTGGCTCGCCTTGATGGCAGGAAACAGGATCATCAGGGAGGTTGGACAAGGCAAAGAGCCCCTCGAACTTTGGAAAGACCATGTGATCGAAGAATTGAGGCAAGGCTACCCGCTTTGGGTGGACAACAAGAGTTCAGACCGAGAGTATGTTAGCTACTACGGTGTCTCATCGACCGAGGCTATGTATGAAACAGGGCTTAATGCCTTCATTTAATCATAGCCTCTCAATAGAAAAGATTTCAGCACATGCAGTCCAGGATCCACAATCTTTCTAGATGCAAATTCATTTCCTTGAGTTATTGTGGTCACCAGATTTGTTTCTGTCAGCATTTTCGCCTCCGCCTTTGTCTCACGTATCAAATGAGTTTCGGTGAACTTTTAGGGGATATTACCGAGAATTCCAAGCAACGATCCATCTACGTTCAAAGTTCCGAGGTGTCAGTATTTCTCCGATAACTATTTCTCACAGGCTTTTCGTATGCTTCATATTTTGAAACCTGGACGTTGAAATTACTACTCATCTTTACTGAGCTTTTGCTGTCCACAGTCATGATTCCAGAACAACCACCTGCGTTCAAGTATCGATCAAAGCTTGTCGAAAAACGAGTTCTTGTAATCGGTGGCACCTCAGGGATAGGTTTTGCTGTCGCCGAAGCGGCTCAAGAGCTAGGCGCCACTGTGATTATCACCAGTTTCAACGGGAACAAGGTTAAGGAAGCCATTAGTCGCCTTCAGACACACATCTCAGACCCAGAAGGAGCGATATTGGGATATACATGCGCCTTAGATGACCTCAATGATCTGGAAGAAAATACCATCGCGCTATTTGAGTTCGCAACTGAACGACGGAAGTTGAAGCTTGACCACATCGTTTACACGGCTGGGAATAAGGTCGGCTCGATCAGCTTGGCCCATGTGGATACCAAAACCATCACCGAGCACGGCATCTTACGCTTCTATGCACCTATCATCATCGGCAAGCATGCCTCTGTTTACATGAACAACACAGCGGCATCGTCGATTACATTAACCAGTGGCGTCAACAATGCAAAGCCGGTTCCGGGGAGAGTCCTCATGGCGGGTTGGGGAGCTGGCGTCGAAGGCGTGATGAGAGGATTGGCTGTAGACTTAAGACCCATTAGAGTCAATTGTGTCTGTCCAGGGCCAACACGGACAGAGTTGTTCGATGCAATCCCTCAGGACGTCCTTAGTGCCTTGCTCAAGAAATATGAGAACGCCACCATGACAAACACGTTAGGAAGCCCTGAAGATCTGGCTGAGGCTTACCTGTATTGCATGAAGGATAAATTTGTCGATGGAACGGTATTACATTCGAGTGGTGGTTATCTACTGGCTTAAGCATGCGCCAGCTGATCTGAATCTAGAGTGCTGTTATATTGCATAATCCTTCTTAGGGGCATTGCCAATTTCGCGAGAACTCAAGATATCAACTTTGAAGAACTGAATTTGGGTATAACTTTCGCCATAACTCCGGGCCCGGTAGCTCTCCTTGTCTCAGCAAGACTTACTTTCCTGCCGGCGATACGCGACCCCGACCTTATATCCGTACGCCGAGGGCAAATAGACTAGGTATAAAACCTCACAAAAGACCTGTCGTAGACCCATGATTCCCAGTTTGAAGACGAAAGACTTCTTCCCAGCATGGCGCAGTCAGAAGCTACAATAGATTTGTATACATCTCAAACACCCAATGGCATCAAGGTGCTCGCGACAATCGAAGAGCTCGGGTAGATACCTCAAAGCCCGACCTTTAAGCTCATATCTAGCTGCAAACTAAGATCTCACAGGCTACCTTACAAGTTACACAAGATAGATATTTTTCAAAATGTGCAGAAGGAACCTTGGTTCACCGAGATCAACCCAGATGGACGCATACCAGCCATGACCGACACCTTCTCCGATGGCAAACAGATTCGTCTTTTCGAATCAGGGGCTATACAAAAGTACCTGGTGGAACATTACGACAAGGCTTACGCTTTATCATACCCCCCTGGTACGAGAGAGTATCATGAAATGAACTGCTGGGTAAATAATAGCCGCCAGCATCGTGGTTTCTTTGCTAAATTTCAGTGTAGCTCTTCTTTCTCAACGCGGGAGTTGGGTTGGTCACGCCCCATGTCTCTTGAGGTAAGGAAGATGCAGCTGTCGCTAATTCTGCGCTTTTAGACCCATGCAAGGACAAGCAACTCATTTCAGGCTGTATGCCCCTGAGAAGCTGGAATACCCCACTTTCCGCTACAATAACGAAGTGCGGCGCCTCTACCGAATTCTCGACAGTCACTTAGAAGCTAGTCGGTCGGGTTACCTAGTTGGTGATCACTGCACCATCGTTGACATCGCGCACTATGGCTGGATTGCTTGTGCGGGCTGGTCGGGGGTTGAGATTGATGAGTTTCCCAGACTTAAGAAATGGCGGGAGACAATGGAAGCGAGGCCCGCAATCCAAAAGGCGAGAGCGATCCCAGATCCATGGCAGTTCCAGGATCTTCCACGAGATGAGGAGGCAACGGATGATTTCACAAAGCCCGGCAGAGAGTGGTTCTTGAAGTCAATTGCATCAGACCTGAAGCGTTTCTACTGAAACATTGAAATACGAGTATGAGAAATTTACAATTTGATCAACCCATCTCTACATATATCTCAACTTCTCGTGTCAAACACTTGAACCATCTATAAGAAAGTCTTGGCCGGTTGTAAAGCTCGCCAAGTCGGACATCAAATAAAGCATGATGCCACACAGCTCCTGAGGCTTCCCAATGCGGTTCATGGCGGCCGACCCAGCAAACAGAGGGATCCTCTCGGGATGCTCGTCTAGGACTGTTTGAAGCATTTCAGTCTGCATACAACTGCATACATATCATTTAGCAAGTTTTTTCCACGCAAGGTCGGAGGAGAAATCATCCAGAGCCTTACCCAGGACTGACAGTATTGACACGAATGTTATACGGCGCCAACTCTTTAGCTATTTGCCCCATGAAGCCTCGGACAGCATATTTGGAAGCAGTATACGCAGAGATAGAGTGCGCCGCAGGCGACTTGTAGCTTGCCGTCGATGCAATAGCAACGACGCTGCCTCCAATGCCCAATTCTTTCATTTTCATTGCGACAAGCTGAACCGTGTAAAACACTCCTTTGACCTAAGTGGCACGCACGTTAACACCCTCATAGAGAATTGAGATGTCTTTCACCTACATTGATGTCCAGGGTCCTACCTACGTCTTCGGGTGTGTGTTCGAGGAACGGTTTATCGTAGATGCAACCGGCAGCCGCAATGCTAGAAATGGCTCAGCAGATGCAAAATGGTCAATCGATATCCACGCACCAGCCGTGAATGCCCCCAAAATCGCCAGCGATCTTTTCAATCGTCGCCCTCAAGTGGTTGTAGTTCGTGACATCAGATTTGTAATATTCGTACTTTCCCCCGTACGCCGCAAGGGACGAAAAATAAGCGGTTGGACCTTCTACATTATCAATGATGGCAATGTTTGCTCCTGCTTGAGCAAGGCCGTCGGCGAAGCTGAGGCCTAACCCCCGCCCCGCAGCGCCTGTGATGACAATCGTTCGCCCAGTGATCAAGAATTGATCAAGGAAATTTCCTTGGTAGATCGGAAGGCCAGACATTGCCAGGGACTGAGGAAACGAAACTGTCACTATGGAAAACCCTTTGGCGACAATGGTATTATTTTGCAGTATATATATCAACCGAGAATATATCTACTTTAGAGAATCCTAGTCCATTCGCCCGTGGATTATGGTGTATGCCGTACAAGAGCGGCGATGGGAACTCGGCGTTTGACTGCTAGTAACACTACGCAGATCGGAGATTGGGACTCGGCTCTTTTGCTCAAATGTAGACGCGAGACCGACAACCCGGTTCACACTGGTGCCAATTATCCAAAACACTAGCATCTGTAGATCTTTGAGGTTGTTGGGACTTGTCACTTGGTCTACACTACTCTTCAACTTGCATTTATGAATAACAAATTGAGGGTCGAGAAGGGTGAAGAAAGCGTCAGCCTAGTTAGGAACAAGACGTAGTTTAAGCTATGTGTATATCCCATGAATAGGAGACAATGGTGCGCCTTTTGGATGCAAAAAATATATCATTGTAAGATTTTGCCGGTTGGTTTCAATCAGCCTTGCATGTTGTCAACAGGCGCCTGTAAATCTCGGTGTTAGAATAGTAGATCCTCAATGTGAAATGGGGGAACCTTACTTCGCTCTTCACTAGCTCCCAAACATCGCCAATCTTCGATAGGGCTATGGGGTCAAGTGGTCCTCGAGAAGCGACTATCAAAGTCTCCTCCAGTTGACTTGCTTTGCGTGTTCCGACATGATCGCATCATCCAGTTCTTCCTTCAAGCTAGAGTGATTTATTATCCATCTGTAAGCAAGCTCCGCTCTCGTTGTTCCGCTCTCACTGGCGATCTTCTCCCATTGCTCAAGCCCAGCTACCAGCTTGGGTCGATTATAGAGTGCGTGATATTGAGCGCCGACTTTATCACTACGGCTCCAACGACCTTCAAGAATATTGCCTCTGATATCTTCTACCGTCTTAGCCAAAAAGCCATCTGCAAGGGGAGAGTAGGCATGAAAGCTGATTTTTTGAGTTTGCGGAGCAGCGGTAGAAGATTGGTCTCCATATGTCGTGCAACGGGATTATAGTTGCCCTGGTAGACGGTTGGGAGAACGTAAGATCTCGAGAGTGCAAAGTCGTAGATTTCTTGCACTTCAATAGCAGTAAAATTCGATATGCCGAAGGTCTTGAACTTCCCTTTCTCATGGAGCTGCTGGATCGCTTCCATGGACTCTGCAATTGCTGTGGCAGGATCTGTCGTATGCATGTAGTATGTTTCCACATGCTGGACATGTAGGTCTCTCAGTGACTGGCTCATTGCAGCCAAAATGCTCTCCTTCTTCATGGATCCAGGAAAGACACCGGGCGCCTTAGTACTGATAGAGAATTGCTCACGAAGATCTGATCTACCAATCTTCTCTTCGCTTTGCGCATAAAGATGTGCCGTGTCGATCTCTGTGATTCCGCCATCGAGCGCAGCTTGAAGAATTTGGGAGACATCTTCGTCGCCAACGTGGCTTATTGACTCTGCACCATAGATGATACGAACAGGCTTGTACACCTTTGACCGAGACATGGAATTTTTGAGCATATAATGAAGAAAAGCCCGTATTCCAATCTATATCTGCCTTGCACTTCGGCTGAAGAATGATAGGATGACACGACTATTTGCGAAACAGGATTTATTTTCACCTGCCCACTCAATCTCACCGCCTCTCGATCCAAACCATCAGGCTCGAAACTTTGACCGGCGATTTAAGCAATCTGTACGTCATACGTTGTGATAACTGCCCTCACCCAGCCATTATTCGGAGTTATATTCCTCCAAGCATGTTTCGTACCCCGCTGGACAATAGAGTCGCCGGATTTCAGTCTTCGGACCTCTCCACTGTCCAATTCACCCTCGAGCTCGCCCTCAATCACCACAACCACATCAATAGTATCAGTACGGTGCAAAGGGATCTCTGCTCCCGGCCTCACACTAGCGAGGATAACTCCGGATCCGTTCGGTATTCGCGGCCCTGGCGGGCTTTCGGCATGTTGTTGATAAAATGCAATATCGATATCCCCGGCAAGACTGACTGGGGTCTGAGGAGTGGCATAAAGAAGTTCCATCCTTGTGGACCCTGTTTCGGAGGCGGGAGGTATCGAAGAAAGAGCGTTGGAGAAGATTGCCCTTCCTGACGAGTCGATGGTGGTAATATAGCGGGTGGAAAGTGGAGGAGCCATTCTTGAGCACGAGGTGAAAAATCTGAATGTGAGAAAGAGCAAGCGATAATGAGACTAGATGAGATAATCCAATGTGGTTTATTGTAGGGAGGAGCAGCAAGAAGAAAGGGAAGTGGTAGTGAGTGGCTGCTTTTAGGGAGCAAGCGAGTGTGGGCACTTCGGGTAACTTTGTCAGCCACAATAGCCCAGCGAGTGTCCCGAAGAATGTACTGAAGCTTCAGTCGCCTCGACATGTAATTGAACATATTGATCGTCAGATCACTCAGCCCCATATTTCCTGTGGCACAGCGTCAGTGGCGGTCCTGCTATTTGGTTCGTGAAATGCTAAGCGTTCTAGACCCAGAGACTGTCCCGGTATTATTACTCTGCATTTCCATCGGCATTTACTCAGTTGGGTGAAAGTACCGAGCCCATCAAACACCGAGCTCGATGCAAGGGTGAATGGAAATTCCGGTTCGCTTAATCTGGGGAAACTAATCCCCGTGTTTCCCAAGTCGTGGGGAGTCCTGGGGGAGGATATAGACCAAGCAGAATCAGTATAAGGGGCCCACGCGCTGCTGGCCTCTATCTCGAGAGGCTGCATTAATCCAAGAACACCTCGTACCTGTCGTTGAACTGACTCGCCCTCCAATATCCAACTTCATCAATATGCAGTTTCGCACCCTCCATGAGCTTGGGCATGACGAGCGTGAAGTCACCCTGATCGATAGCCCTCAGACTCACACTGAACACAACCCACATCTTCGAGGCACTGATATTGTGCTGGTACCTCATCCTTCCAACGACGTCAACGACCCTCTTCGTTTTCCACAATGGAAAAAATGGGCAGCTTTCCTCAATGTTTGTCTTCTGACATTCATGACAACGGCATGGGTTGGAGGTCTCGCACCGGCTTTCTACAATATAAGCCTTGAGTTCAGCTTGACCGTGTCGGAAGCGACGGGCTTGCTCATCTGGCCCGTTCTGGCAGCCGGCCTCTGCGTCAGTCTCCAAACTCTTTCTTCCCACCCTAATACTTGATTCTGACGAATTTCCCAGAACTTTTTCTGGGTTCCTACTGCCGAGTATTTTGGCAGACGTCCAGTCTTCGTTCTCGCATCTCTCGTCATGTTTGTTTGCGAGATATGGTCTGCTGCATCCAAAAGCTACAATAGCCTGCTAGCGAGCCGTGTCATCGGTGCCTTCTTTGGCTCGTGCACCGAAGCATTGGGTGCTGTGATTGTCAATGTGCGTCGCCTCGTGGATGTTGCAGTGTTCCTACTATGTCTAACTCAGCCCTAGGACATCTTCTACTTGCATGAGAGAGGAGCAAAAATGGGCATCTACATCATCGCATTGTACTTCGGAAACTCTCTGGGTCCTTTGGTAACGGGTTTCATTGTGCAGGGTAAGAAGTCTCTCCTCTACACAGACTAGGAATATGGCTGATGGATCTTCAGGACCCGGCTGGCGTTGGGCGTCATGGGTGTGTGTGATTCTCTCCGGAATTAACGTCGTCGGAATTTTCTTCTATTTTCCGGAAACACGTTTTGTGCGAACCACTGATGCGACCAACACTATTCCTGTTCGTGACCCCGAGGCCGATGAGAATTTAGAAGAGAAACTGGAGTCCGCAAATACCATTGAACATGTCAACACGACTGGTTCAGTTGTTCTGACTGGGAACAAAAACACCTATCTTCAAGAGCTAAACGTCTGGTCTGGCAGAGCGAAAGTGTCATATATCTCTCATTTTATCAGACCCTTCCCTCTATTGGCCTATCCTGCTGTCGCTTGGGGAGTCCTTACGTGTGAGTCCTCTGCTATCATCCACGCTGCTAAAACTTTGACTGATCTTGGCGTACAGATTCCGTTGCTCTGGCATGGCTTGTTGGTGCAGGGTCATTAAGCTCCTTCGTGTTTCAAGTTCCCCCGTATAACTTCTCGGCGGGTGTCAACGGCCTCATCAATATTCCAGGGCTAATCGGCAACTTTATTGGTGCCGTAGTGGGTGGGAAATTGACCGACGTCTACGCACGCCGGGTTGCCCGCCAAAACGGAGGGAAATTCATTCCCGAGTCGCGGCTCGTGCTGCTCATCATTCCCGCAATCATTGGGCCCTGTGGTTTGTTGATGTTCGGCTTCGGTGCCCAGCGGTCATTACACTGGGCCGTTCTTTTTGTGGGCTACGGGTTCATCAGCATTGTCCCTGCTGCCGCCAGTATTGCCATGACTTATGTCATGGACTCATACTTTGAGGTTGCAGCTGATGGACTATTGGTGGTCAATGGCATGAAGAACGTGGCTGCATTTGGTTTTACCTATGGCTTCATTCCCTGGACTGCTGCCGTTGGATACGAGACTGTACGTTCCCCTTACCTATCCCACAGTGCCCCTTATATCTCAATTAGGCATCAGGCTAAGATTATAATAGGTATTTGGAACGATGGCGGGTATCTGGATCTTCACCCTTTTGTTGGCTGTTCCTCTTTACATCTGGGGAGCTAAGATCAGGAAGTATAGCTCACTGAGGATGAAGGTTATATTGTCCTAAATCAATCTAAACGGAATGAATTTCATCATGAAAGCTAAATCAGTTGTGGCGGACATATCAACAATATTCAGAACCAGATTCCGACTTCAACTGGACATTAGACAAGCCTACCCGATATTTTTCCAGGATAGTGGAATTGTATTTAAAATTGATCAATACCGTAGATATTTTCTGTCTATCCTCATCAATATCAAACCAGATCAAGAAGTATTAAACTCGGATGCCATCATTCTTTTCGCGATTGAAT
The DNA here is from genome assembly GCA_001599795.1 of Exophiala calicioides. NCBI lineage: Eukaryota > Fungi > Ascomycota > Eurotiomycetes > Chaetothyriales > Herpotrichiellaceae > Exophiala > Exophiala calicioides. Next base: position 5,694,487 of record BCHZ01000001.1, on the reverse strand, counting down.
AGATTCGTCCGAAACCTCTCAGACGAATTGTTGATTCGAGGGCACGTGTGATGATTGCCAAGGCTGGCTAGACCCCTGTGACTCATTTCGATGGTCCTTTAGATCAGGCAGCCCCATTTTGTCCCATTTCACATACATCCGCCTACAATTAAACAGAACAACATACTTCTAGAAAGAGAGGATTCAATCTTCAAACTCCTCTACACGAGACCGGGCACAATGGCAGATTTTGTTCAATTGATACACACTTCCAAGCTTGACTTTCACATCAACCCAGTGATATCTCACGATGATATCAAGCAACTGTCATATATTCACATTGAGGCCCTCAAGGACGATGCGACAGCCGCTGTGAAATTTGCAAGCAGGGACGAGTTCATAATCAAAATAGAGAATATGCTGAAAGGGCAGATACCTGTTGGAGATGACCCTGAAAACTCGCAAAGTTCCGACCAAACGGGAGTCCGAGCTTCCCACGTAAATGACTGGTTCATCGTCAAGGCCACGTTAACAAGCCCCAACGACAACGGGCAGCCGGAAAAAATCATCGGTTGGGCTAGCTGGCTTCATGAATATCCAAATGTAAGCGAAGGGACAACGAGCCACCTGTCTATGGAAAAGGAGCAGAATACTGGGGAGGTCAAACACAGGTTTGTCGAGTTTGAAGGAGGTCTTGGTGTTTTCGTCCGTCGACATCAAAATCGGTTCTACTCGGACTGGTGTCAGAAGTGGCTTAGCAGGAGCGAGGGACCCCGTCAGCCGGATCTCCTTTCCCTACGATCTTGTTTCATTCTTCCAGAGTACCAACGCCACGGCATTGGCAGCGCACTGGTGCGTTATGGCTGTGAGCGGGCAGATCAGCTTATGCTGGACACTTTGGTCACTTCAACACCATGGGCAAAATCACTCTATGAGAAAGCTGGTAACTTTGAGGTTTTTGAATACTTGGAAATCGATCTAGAAGAGTGGAATCCAAACGGCAAGTGTAAAATCCAGATTGCCGAATCCCAAGAGGCAGCCAGTAATTATCGATTCTGGTTTATGGCGAGAAAGTTTCGACGGCCGGTTTAAGTCGTCTTCCAAAGAGTTCAGCAATCGGGGTGAGGTGATTTCTTCGTCAAAAAATCTATGAATTGAGCCTAGAACACACTCTGATCCCCCACTATATCGGTGGAGAAAAAAGATAACTTGTTGGCATACAAAGTCGACAAGATTAACCGGCTTCCAAGGAACCTTACGGTCTTGTTCGGTGTGGGCGGCTGAAGGACCTGGTTGCGTTGGCGATGTGCCCCGCCCAGATGACTGACATATTGCTGGTCTGGCCTGTATTAACTACCTTGATGTATGACTACGTACTAACACCATGGGAGGGGGGCCACGCCCAGTTGCTTTAAGAACCAAGTCTCCATAATTCTGAGCCAACTACAGACCATCCGGCAATACATCACGACAGCCGGTAAAGTCCATGTTACGGAGCAAGGTCCACATCTCGAAATGATTTATAATGATCCAAAGACTAGATCATAATTGCTTACCGGCAGTTTACGCTCAGGCCTCTTCGATATTCTTTAAATCAGCGGGACTGCGCTGTCGAAAGCCTGGAAATAGATGCTCTACATCATTGATCTAACTTTCCTCCGATATATCCACAACATTTGACAAAATAAGTCTCTTCCAAGTTTCTCTGAAGAATATGGCATCACAACAGAAGTTCGTCAACAAACTAGACGGGGCCCGAGTACTCATCATCGGTGGAACCTCTGGTATAGGATTTGGCATTTCAGAAGCCTGTGTCGAGTTCGGAGTATACAGCCTGACCATTGCCTCTTCGCGAGAAACTCGAGTGGTGGACGCAATTTCACGCTTGAAAAAGTCTTATCCATCTTCGCCGACCAAAATTGAAGGGCACATTTGCGATCTTGCCGACGAGAGGACTTTGGAAGAAAATATCCAAAGTCTTTTCTCCAAGGTTGGGATTCTCGACCATATCATCTTCACTGCCGGCGACACTCCTCCGACGAAACCACTTTCAGAACTCGACTTCGAATTCATCAAACAAGCTGGTATGGTTCGCTTCTTTGCTCCACTCTTGGTTGCAAAGCATGGATCCCAGAACCTGGTCAAGAGTCCATCTAGTTCGATTACATTGACGACTGGCGCTTCGAGCGAACGTCCGATGGAAGGCTGGCCCGTGGCAGGTTCATATTTGGCCGGCCTCCATGGCATGACCCGCAGTCTTGCACTAGAATTGAAACCAGTGCGGGTGAACTTGGTCAGTCCAGGAGGCGTAGACACGGAAATGTGGGACGTGCTGGACCCAAAGACTCGCTCCGAGACGGTGAAAAGCTTGGCCGCTGCAACTACAACTGGGCGTATTGGAACCGTGGAAGATATAGCGGAGGCATATTTATACTGCATGCGTGACCGGAATGTGACCGGGACTATGGTCAGCAGCAATGGTGGTCGTTTGTTAGTCTAGACTCTCACCTCGACTCTCGATGGTTTATGGCTGATTGGAAGGACAAATGAAGAGACGAGAGGCCTAGGTTGAATTGACTGGGTTTGTTTTCTTGTAAGAAGACTTCGAAAACCGTCTCTAGTCATCGTTACCTAGAACCTGCCGTCACCGTCACCGTAACCTTGCCAGACCCATACACGCTCCACGATTGCGGTAATTAGTTGCTCGTGTCATACACACGCAAAATAGCCGGAAAATATGGGTCTAGATTGCCGGAGTGGAGTCGCAGCCGTGAGGGGACCACAATATTAGATGGCACATTGCCGCCCGGCAATTGTTAAGCACTTGATCCTCAGTCAACCTGTTTTCACTCCAACATGCCACTTAGGGGTCGCGGAGGCCGCCACGATGGCCCACTCAGACGGGCTAGACAGGTTTGTCTTCGATGTCATGAGAAGAAGGTTCGTCTATGTCATAGGAATCCCGAGACGGGACTCTAAGCTTGTTTCTCTAGACCAAGTGTGATATTCAGGCTCGATCTCAGGCAGGCGAAGGGAGCTGTTCAACCTGCACCGAGATTGGCATTTCGTGTCGGTGAGATAGTCTGATTTGCTTCTTTTGTCTGTAATCTATGTGTCTAACGAGCACAGCCTGCGCCCTTCTCGGCGAGGGGGTTTGAACCAAAGCCATCGATCAGTTCCTAGTATTGAGAATCCATCCACGACGCCACGGGAAATCGTGTGCTTTTCCAATGGGACACATCGCTATGACGATCGTCCACTACCAAATAATGGCCTAACGGGTGCCGCTCCAGATCTGAATGTTGAGCCAGACGTGCTAGACAACCAACAATCCACCAAGATTTCCGAAACTGAATATATGCAGATTTTCAGCAGCCTCAATGCTGATGACCATACCGCTGCCGGTTCGCCCTCCCTGCGGCCCTCTGAGGAAGTTGACAATATCCCCTCGGCCCTCCAAGCCGCATATTTGAATACTTACCATGATTTTGGCTTCACCTGGTGCCCTATCTTAGACACGCGCAGCCTAACCGACTTACCAGAGCTTCCGACGAGATCTTTGATTGTAAAGCATTGCCTGGCTCTGTTCGGTAGCCACATTCGTCCTCCTTTGATGGAGCACACGCGTCCCCATCGACACTATGATCGCGTCAAGTCACTCTTCTACGGCAACAAGGAACCGAACCCTATCTACCGTCTCTCTGCCCTACTGCTTCTAGGTTTTTGGAGCCCCCAGCCCCCTGTTGTCGACAGTATCGACACCAACTGGTGGTGGATGGGCGCGGCAATTCGGCAGGCTCAAGAGCTCGGCTTCCATCGCGAGTTACGCCCCGGCCAAACCACAAGGCATGGAGAAACACAGGGGCTGAGGCGAAGAATCTGGTGGACCTTATTTGTGAGTTCTGCTCGCCCCCGGTTAGACACCGATTTCCTCATCATCATCTAGGCAAGAGAACGGATCACCTCTATCTGTCAAGGACGGCCTTGCATTATTGACCCAGACTATTGCGACCTATTGAAGCCCACCGTCAATGACTTCCCTGATCCGTCTGATCCCAGAGCATGTATCTTTGTTGAATGGGTGAACCTTTGCGAGATTATAGGGCGTGTCGGCAAATGCCTCGAACACCGAACCGATGCTCTACCGACATTATCTTGTGCCGACATGGCTCAAGATCTTACGGACTGGGTAGCGGCGTTACCCACGAATCTCCAACTCCATCTTAACTCTAGGCAGGATAGTGCTTTGCAGAGAGACGTCCATTTGCTGCATCTACCATACCTGACTACGGTGACTCTGCTTTACTTGACCAAGTCAACCCAGGCTCTCCCACGTGCATCTACAGCCGCCATCGCATCGGCGTCATGCGTCGCACGGATTATCGAAGATTTCCTCGCCCTCGGGTCGATTCGCTTTCTACCGGACCACGCTGGGTGGTATATTGCAATCGCCATTCTTGCCTTGCTCCATGCTCGCCAAGTACAGCTGTTGACAGCCGCGGCAGACGCACACATTGAAACACTGCGGACTGCCCTTCGACATATGGGCCCGCTGTGGCGATCGGCGGAAATCTTTGCCTCAGGATTCGACAGGATGCTTGGGTCAGACCATGGCATAAGCGGCCATCACAGCGGTAGATTCAACACCGGCAGTACCGATAATCCAAGTCTCGCATTCGACCCCGGCCTCGCAGGACTGAGCACCGGCAATAGCGATAATCCTAGCCTTGCACCAACCCTGGAAGGACTTTCCGCCAATGACGGCGTGGCCTGGAAACAGTATTTCCCAAACATCACTGTAGAAACGAGTCCGCTCCTTGAGATATTGTTGACGGAAGGTGACGCCTCCCCGGGCCTCGAGGTCGATTGGCCGGAATTTGTGGCCTCCCAGCTGGAGGACCTGAACCAATTCTTCGACAATGAGTATTACGACCTATTTACTATAAATTATTAATGCTGAGCGAAATTACGGCGGATGCAACTGTTCAAGCTAGTTTCCTCAATGTAATCAAAAATTGCAAACGCAAGGTCGTTCCGGCAATAGGCGGCTGCCTCTTCACCTTTCATAAAGCGAGCATAGTCTTTGAGTCTCGCTCTGTAAATTTTTCCTGCATCTATAACCCTTCATAAGGCTGAAGTCGAAGGTCAGGTGACACAGATCATGACGAGATTAAAGCGGCACCACTCCCGTCCTAAAGTGATGGGTGGGTAACTGGGAGATATTAATTTCTCCAATTCAAGTTCACAATACGACTGAGATCTCCATCCACAGTCTGTCCCCATCGCTCGGCAACTTGCCAGGACAACAAATTCTACTCCGCCCTGCAATTCGCAACTGTCCTTCGAGCATAAAAGTCGACCATGTCAACCCGGCTGAGCTCCAGCCTGGGACTCCAGCTGGCCCGAACGGCCAAACAACTTCCAGTCACCCGTATGTCCCCTCCTGCGATTGTCGGAGGTTCAACGTGCCCTAACATGACCTAGAGACCCTAAAACGAACGGCTGCGACGTCCCTAATGAGTCTAAGAGAGGAGGAAATCAAAGACACGGAGAACTTTCAAATAGCCAAGGGCATTAATCGTCAATGGAAAGCTGGGGATGTCTACGCGCCTCACGATTTGAGCAGTGCGGAAGCTCGCAAATGGAGAAAGAGATCTCGACCCAACACTGACGCCTTTGACGCTCTGTCTATCAACCCTCTCAGCTTATATAAAGTCAGTTGGACGCATTCCCGTCTCGGGACTTGGTTGGAGTCGGCATGCTGACCCCTGCGCAGAACTTCTCCGTCATGTCAGAATACATGACTGAAATGGGCCGAATTCGGCACTCCAAGACCACCGGCCTGCGACCTGTAAACCAGCGGAAGATCGCCAAGGCCATCCGACGAGCAGTAGCATTGGGACTGATGCCCAGTGTCCACAGGCACCCGGAATATCTAAAGAGGGAGATTGAAGTCAAGAAACAGAGGTCAGGGCGAGGCTTTGCCTGAAAGAGCAAGAGGGTCAGTTTCAGATATGCCACTTGGTCTTGCTGTGGTGGCTGGAGTTGCACGAAGGATCGGCCTCGACGTCGCTTCGTCTTCGTCTTCGATATTATGACCAACTCCCCACCACCTACGAGACAAGAGGACTGTCAACTGTCCATGACGATTTGAATAATGAATATTCAGGTCTGTGGTGACGATTGTGGCAGATGACAATCCCACGAGGAAGAGGCAATGGCACGTCTGAGCATGTATAATTAAAAATCGATACCCAAGAAGGTACCATGTACAGGAGTTTTGTCCGAATGGCTCTACCTATTTCAACCCCTTTTTAGACCCCCGACCAGTAGTGGTGTGAGTAAGCCTGGTCTTTGTTTCGTAGGTGCTTCAGAGTTGGATCCTTTGGAGGCAGCCTTGTCAGCGGAGTTCGAGGCCTCGGGCACGTGACGGGCCTTGAATTCTGTCTTACATTTCGCAGGCAGAGAATCTTGGTCTTCCCATACTCTTAACACTTCGCGCATGAAGAAAGATGTCAATAACAGCCGGTGAGTGCCCTTTGGATATCTACCAACAAATGCTAACGGCTGTCAAGCTGGCATCTATGCCGCTCTGCCCACGACGACGAGGGGCCAACCTACCCCTCTATCCGCCGATTCCAAAGGTGAACGCCTTGCCTACGCCTCGAACAAATCCATATTCCTCCGCTCCATCGACAATCCTGCCATATCCACTCAGTACACCCAGCACACAGCCCCCACTACGGTCGCGAAATTTGCCCCCTCTGGCTACTACTGCGCCTCTGGCGACGCCTCCGGTGTCGTTCGCGTCTGGGACTGTTCACCCAACGGGTCGGGGGTTACCAAAGGAGAATATGCCATTATATCAGGCCGGATCAATGACATTGCGTGGGATGGAGACAGCCAGCGCATCATAGCAGTGGGAGACGGGAAACAACGCTATGGGCACTGTGTGACGGCGGACTCGGGCAACACGGTGGGGGAAATCAGCGGACATTCGGCGCAAGTCAATGCGGTGAGCATAAGACAACAGAGACCTCTGAGAGCAGCCACCGCCGGAGACGACAAGAACCTGGTCTTCTATCACGGCGCGCCGTTTAAATTCAACGGCATTCCGGGTCGAGGAAACCACTCCAACTTCGTCTACGGTGTTGCCTTCTCGCCGGACGGAAACCACTTGCTGAGCGTGGGCGGAGACCGGAAGATCTACGTCTATGATGGAAAGAGTGGAGAGGTCAAGACGGAAATCGCAGATGGCGCCGAGGGCCATAAGGGCAGCATATTCGGCGTCTCGTGGTCCAAGGACTCGAGGAGTTTCGTGACTTGCTCTGCGGATCGCACCGTCAAGACCTGGGATGTGGAGGCCGGGAAAGTGACGCACTCGTGGGCGTTCGGCGACACCGTTTCTGTCCCTGACCAGCAAGTTGGTGTTGTTTGGCCCGCGGGCAGATCAGACGGATTGATCATTTCTCTTTCCCTTAGCGGAGATCTCAACTATTTGAACACGAACTCGAGCAAGCCCACGAAGATCATTTCTGGCCACCAGAAGAACATTACGGCGCTCACTGCGTCAGGAGATGCTGGAAGCTCGACTCTGTGGACTGGTAGCTCCGAAGGCCGCGTCTGCGCGTGGAATGCCGAGGATGGTGCGGCCGAGACGGTTGAGGGCGAGGGCCATACCAATATCATTTCCGGCCTCGCGGTGAGTCCTTCGGGCAAGCATTCTCAGGTGTATTCAGTTGGCTGGGACGACACGCTCAGGACCGTGGATGCTGGAGCCAAAACCTTCACCGGCAAACCCACCCAGCTGTCATCTCAACCAAAGGCGCTGACCTGCACCTCGGACTCACTGGTCGTTGTTGCGCAGCTTGAGAGTGTCATTGTATACCGAGACGGCGAAGAGGACGGCGAACTGCCACTCAAGTCGACCCCCTCGTCTCTCGCGTCGTCTGGAAGCACCGTCGCGATCGGATCTCAAGATTCCAGTCTGCGGCTGTTCTCCGTGGTTCCTGGAAAGGCGCCCAAACAGACCGCCGTGGTTGAACAGGTGTCCGCAACGCCCTTGACTGCGATATCTTTCTCCGACGATGGTTCCAAGGTGGCGGTGGGCACGGGCGTGGGCAAGATCTATGTCTACCAAATCGGCGCCGGGGCATCGTCACTTCAGCTCGTCACCGATCGATGGAGCGCGCACACAGCCAAGATCACCTGCATTGCGTGGAACCCGGAGGGGACTGGGGCCGTCTCTGGCAGTCTGGACACCAGCATCTTCGCGTGGAGCCTGAAAGAGCCAGGAAAGAGAGTCAGTGAGACGAATGCGCACAAGGAGGGGGTCAACGGCATCGTGTGGCTCGGGGATACTGTCTACAGCACGGGTGCCGATGCTACAGTCAAGAAGTGGAAGCTGAAGACGGCTTAGGAGTGTCCTAGATCTTACGAGACACATGCGGCGACGAATCAAGACCCGGCAGAACCAAAGAAACAAACCCCTGGCCGAAGGGTGCAGCTGGACGTAGAAGACGAGGCTGCACAAACAAAGGAAGAAGGAAGAAGGAAGACCCGATCGAGTGTTCTCTCGTGCCCTGCGGCCGCCGAGTATTGTGCTACTGTAGTTTGCTACTTGGTCTTCCTTTCCCTCATCCTTCTGATTCTCGAGGCTCTAAGCTGTAAGCTCCAAGCTCCAAGCTCAGGCTCCTGTGAAATTGATGCTGCCAGCCTGAGAGCGACGATTGATTCATTCACGGTGCTATTGTGGGTGGCATGGTGGGCAGAGTCTGCTGGTGCTGGCAGGACGGAGACTCGTTACTCGTTATTCGTTACTCGTGACTCGACGTCGACTTCCCGCTGCCAAACTCCAAACTCGTTGCACCCTCATCCACATTCGACCTCCTGCGTTGGGCATGCCACCTTTCATCTGCGTATTGATGTAATCCCATTTCGAATCAGCATTATGCATCCATAGCAACGCCACTACCTTCGTTCTGCTGTATGAACCATATCACAAACTGTTAGCGCTCTGGTGCGAGTCAGAGTGCGAGGGCGAGTGCGAGTGCGCGTGCCTCATCCACCATGGCGACCTTCGACGAGACCTTCAACCCGGCCGCACTCGCACGGTCCGACACAATTGTCTCTACGGCCAGCACTGCAAAGGCTCCTCCCGGGTCGGCCGCGAAGCAGCCCAAGGCCACTCAAACCTATCCTCGAATCGACCTCGAGCCCCTCTATTCCGAACTGAAGTCTCTGATCGGCCACAACTGGGAAACATACTACGATGCGATCACACGCTTCATCCGAGGTACGTTAGAGAGAGCCTCTTGACCAGGCGCCGGCGCCGCTTGCAGATTGAGACCGGACTGACCATGGTGCAATAGGGGAGCTTAATGCGCGCGAATTCGGCGACCTCTGCGACGCCTTCATCTATGCGTCGCCCCCGACCGAGCACGCCCACAACTCGTTGATCCTTGCCGTCCTCTGTAACACCGGCAAAGATGCTCCAGATCCAGGCCTCGCCGCATGGGTCAGTGCAACAACAGACAAGACCGGGCTGACTGCGGCCTCGAAACCCGTGGTCACCAGCGACGCCGGGGAACAGAGACTGAAGGCCGAAGTCATGTTGCTTCCCCCCCGCGACCGACGGAGACTCAAGGTCGTCGGCAATGACAAGGCGGAAGAGGAGGCGGCCGCGCGGAAAAACCCCTACGAAGACTATTATCTGGCCGGGCGCATGAAGATCCCAGAGACGGTCACGGGGACGGCGAGTGGGTTGACAAAGACGAACTGGGAACCAGAGATCAAAAAGAGATATGGGTCCAAGTTGTTCTCCGAATCCCTCGAGTTCCCAGACACGTCGAGTTTGCACAGCAGGATCGTGCCCATTTGCTACGAGGAATCCGTGCCCTCGGGTTGCTCGATGCTCTGCGCCGAGCTTGTGGGAATCGCAGCCGAGATGTTCTTGAAGGGCGCCCTCAGTGAGGTGTTCAACCGGACGAGAGCGAACGGCCCCCGGTACGAAAACAGTGCCGGGGGCGGCATTCTGACAAGCTCGTACAAGCAGCGAGTCGCTCGGGAAGAGGAAGAAGTCCGGAATGGGAAACTGCAGAGAACGCGTGAAGATGACATTCTTCCCTGTGAAGCCCAAGCTGCATATTCGAGACGGCCCATTGGTATGGCGGACCTTCAACTCTCAAGCCAGGTTGGCCCGCTGCCGTGGAATGGCATGCCTATGATCAGTATGGCTATCGCGTCCTCCTCGAGCGGATACGACTATGACGAATGGTACGCCGGCCAGGAGAACGGGGCCCTGACCAACGGACACGACCAGAAGATGGAAGACGGCATGTACACCGACAACGGCGACAACTTCGGTTGGGATGGAGCCGGAGGCCAGGATCGATCGGGCCTCGAGTCGGTGCTGGCCGAGTGTCTGACGTTCAAGGGGTAGAATCCTCCCGAAAGTGACGATCCGAAGAGTGGCGACCTTACTACTGTCCAGCGGTCGACTTCTCCGGGCCCGAGTAGCCCGGAAGGGTCTACAGAGACATCCTCCTCGACGCAGCTTCAGCATCTTCCGCATCTTCAAGAGACCGTCGACTCCCCGATAATGAGATCCCCAAGTCTTCCATGGATTGACGATTACAAGAACACCCATCTTGCAACAACACACTCTCCAGATAGACCGGGTCATCACTCAGCATCGAGCTCTTCACCTTCATCTCTCTCATCCTCGCCTCAGTAAAGGCGGTTTTCGGTTTAGGCGTTATACAGTGTCCACGTTGTGACCAAGAGGCAGCACATGACAAGACTTCAGACTCGGATGGCGACAGTGAAAAGCCGTCGATGATCTGAAGAACGGTGTCGGAGAGCAGGCGGTGACAACTTCATGTCCACATGACGGTTCACAGCAATGGTGGCCACAGAACACCATTTATTGTGCATGACGTCTGTGTGGTTGGGGGCAACCGGTAGAGGGGAACGACGCAAGTTCCATTGAATGATATGAGGGTCAGACGCAGTCCGGCGTGCCCATGAGTTTTAAGTGGTAGCATATGAGGTGATGAACGGCGTTTCTGGCGCGGTGGGCAGGGAATTGCAGTGGAATGGGGGGGGCCCCTGCCTGCCATATGTATGATACCCGGAGACTTACCACCACTGCTCAACGGACTATTAGTTTGTTTAGCGGTCGAGGATAGGATCCTTGAGACCGAATATGGCATGAATCTATTTCTACATTTCCCGGAATTGTCCATAGCCAAGAATGAATATTACATCAACGTACGGACTACTACTACTACTACTACTACTACTACTACTACTACTACTACTACTAATGAGTGGCGAGTGGGTGCAAGGGACAACAAGCCGCCAAGCAGCAGCAGCAATGTCAATGTCATGACTAAACTTATTTATTCCTTCTTGTAGTTGATATAACATAAGCCCATGAACAAACCGAAGCAAGGCAAAAAAGCAAAGGACACCCGTCAAGCGTCAAACCCATCAACTGAAGCTCCACCGAATCACGACGAGCCGTTCGCTTGAAGACAGCGACGTGGAGACAAGACGGAGATGGCAGCTGCGTTTTCTGCGTTTTCTGCGTTTTTAGCGCCAGATCGTTCTTGCCGCCAACTGGGGATGGAGTTGTCCGTCCCCAATAGCCAGCCCCCCAACGGGCCCCTATCGTGGACCGTCTCGATAACCCCTCTCCCCCCAAGCAAGGCGTTTTTTTTCTCGTTGATCCTCTCTCGGTGCAGAGCATGGAGGGGTGGTCAGGCGGGGGCGTAGGGTAGGGTAGGGTAGGGTATATAAACTCATTGAGGGACACTTCTGGCAAAGATGGAGGGGAGGGCGGTTACTTTGTTTCTATGTATCCGAGCGTTTCTGCATACTGAACTACTGAAGTAAACAGACGTTTATAGTTCCCTGGTCTTTTCTTTTCTTCTGGAAGAGGACTTGAGAATAGTGATCCTTTTTTTTATAAAAAAAACTGCCATGGCGAGAGGACGTCGTGGGAGCCTTACTCCTCTGGTTTTCTCTTTCTCTTCGATCTTGATCTTCCTCCTGTGCCTGACGCGAGGCTCGGCGCAACAAGATCATGACCATGGCCATGGCCACGGCCACGACCACAGCCACAATTCCGGCGAGGCCATCTCGTCGATCAACGTGGGCCCGAACTTCGATCACAGCATCGAAGATCTCGACAAAGACCTGCCCTTCTCGCAGCCTGTGACGTTCGCGCACCTGCCGTGGCAGCGGTGCTTCTCGGCGGCACACAGGTCGCCGCTGGACATTGCCGTCGTTGGGTTCCCGTACGACACGTCGACGTCGTACCGGCCCGGGGCACGGTTTGGGCCCCGTGGGATCCGGGCGGCCAGCTCGCGCGAGAAAAAGGGCCGCAGCTACAACCCGGTCTGGGGCGTGGATCCGCTGACGGCGGGCGGGCTGCGGATCGTCGACTGTGGCGACATCCCCATCACCCCCTTCGACGCCGCCCATGCCTTTGTGCAGATGGAGCAGGGCTATCGCCAGATCCTGTACGGCCACAACACCACCGCCGCCGCGGGCGCCGCCTGGCCTCGGCCGAGGGTCCTCAGTCTCGGCGGCGACCATAGTATCGTCTTGCCCATCCTGCGGTCGTTGAAGCACGTCTACGGCCCCATCAGCGTCATTCATCTCGACAGTCACCTCGACACCTGGGACCCCTATGCCGGTTACACGGGGATTGTCTCGGAGCAGAGTGCCATCACGCACGGCACCTTCTTCTGGCATGCCGCACGGGAGGGCGCCATTGCCCGGGGGTCCAGTGTCCATGGCGGCCTGCGGACCAAGCTGTTCAGCCCGGCCGATTATGTCATTGATCGCGACGTCGTCGGATTCGAGATCATCGAGGCCCACGAGATCGATGAGGAGGGCGGCATGCCCGCCATCATCCAGAGAGTTCGGAAGGTTGTCGGCGATACCCCCGTTTACTTGAGCATTGACATCGACGTCCTGGACCCCAGCATCGCCCCGGCCACCGGCACCCCCGAGTCCGGCGGTTGGACCACCCGTGAGCTCAAGCGCTTCATCAAGGGCCTCGAGGGCATCAGGCTCGTCGGCGCCGATGTCGTCGAGGTCAGTCCGCCTTATGATACCGTCGCCGAGGTCACCAGTGTCGCCGCCAGTGATTTGCTCATCGATATCTTGGCTTTGATGGTCAAGGATTCGCTGGCGCACGTCGATGCGGAGCATCTGGCAAGGGGGAAAGATGAGTTGTGAGTGCGGGGAGGTTGTTGTGAGCTCTCGACGTGGCATGAATGCCTGTCACATCGGGACTGGGACCGGGACCGGGATCGATAGGTCGGTCCGTTGCGGAGGTAAGCAAGAGAAGGCACTGAGTCCGGATGAGAATGTATACGAAGGAAGGAGGCATTCTTTTTTTCATATCTGATGTCCAATTCTCGCATGTCTGCATAATGGCACTAACGGGTCAGTCAGCACGCCCTCTGGGTAAAGCTTTTATCTTGCCGTAACTTGAGAAATGTCTAAAGATGGCAAATTAAATCCTTTTTAGTCACATTTCGCCTTCGTCAAATTCTGTTGTCCTTTTCCCTCAGTTGAAAACCACAGTCTTATGGCCGTTCAAAAACACCTTCTTCTCGGACCACCACTTGACGGCCGCCGCCAACACTTGGCTCTCGACGTTGCTTCCCTCATCGACCAGTTCCTGGGGTGTCATGCTGTGGTCGACTCGAGTAACCCTCTGCTCGATGATGGGCCCTTCGTCGAGATCGGCCGTCACAAAGTGCGCGGTGGCGCCGATGATCTTGACGCCGCGGTCGAATGCCTGGTGGTAGGGCTTGGCACCCTTGAACGAAGGCAGGAAACTGTGGTGGATGTTGATGATCTTGCCGGACATAGCTTCACAGAGCGTCGGCGAGAGGACTTGCATGTACCGGGCCAGGACGACCAGTTCGATGTCGTGCTCCTTGATGAGTTCGAGGATGCGTCGTTCCTGGTCGGCCTTGGTGTCCTTGGTCACGGGCAAATGGTGGAACTTGATGTTGTAGCTCTGGGCCAGGGGCTCAAAATCGGGATGGTTGGACACGATCACCGGCACTTCGACGCTCAGCTGGCCCGTCTTCTGCCGGAACAGGAGGTCGTTCAGACAGTGGCCGATCTTGGAGACCATGATGAGCACCTTGGGCTTCTGGGCGACAGGCCGGAGGTCGTATTCCATCTTGATGTCCGAGGCGAGTTCGTTGAACGACGGCTTTAGATATTCCGTGTCCGCAGCAGGACCGAAATGCACCCGCATGAAAAACTTTTCCGACGTGCGGTCCGAAAACTGCTGCAGATCGAGGATGTTGAGGTTGTTCCTGCCGAAGATCCCCGTCACCGCGTGCACGATGCCCGGCTTGTCCGGGCAGGACAGCGTCAGGATGTGGTCGTTGCGGCTGGCCATTTTCGGCGCGAATGGTGTGTCGATTGAGGCGGTGGACGAGATGGATTGGATGGATTTCCTGGCGACGGTAAATGGTCGTGCTGACGGAGACGCGAAGAATCTCGATGCTGGACTGCTGTGTCTTGCTGCCCTCAAGACCCAAACCATATGTGTCAGTGGTGAAAGAGGTTCCCGAGAGATTCGGGAAGCCCTTTGTGAATTTCTCGATGTGTGCTTTCTAGATTGTGACTCGTCGGATGATGTTGTCGGGGGTCGGAAGTGGGTGTGGTTGGTGCATCACGCACGATCACGCTGCATGTCAATTGCCAGAGCGAGATTAAATGCTCCGGAGTAGCAATTGCAGGTGTGGTTCATCTGCAGTGCCCTACTTAGTATGTGCACCCACGGGTCGTCACGTGGACAGGGTAGTATCAACGGACGACTCCATCTTCATACATATCACCAGTTGTCAGAGGCTTTATCCCTCCTCATCTGACAATAGAACCAGGCCTCCCGTTCAAGTTGCAGTCTCCAAGCCGACGCCGGAACCTATCCTGCGGCTCATGGCTGCCAGTGGGTTGAACAGGCACTGCCAAGGGGTTCAAGGGGCCGACATTAGGCATCTGCATCCTCCAAGATGCCGCCGTCGCCGCCTGGCCCTGTTCCCTGATCCATCCCCTCAGCTCGAAACAAGCTAAGCGAATCTTACTCTCGTCGATTCCAGTCCGTGACTCTTCAACTACCAGCTTGTGCATCAACAGCTTGGAAAATCCAGGCAGAGCCTTCTAGCTGCATCTCGTCCTGTGCTGCTGCCTACCTACCCCGGTCGGTCTTACCTCAACACGTGAGGTCGCGTTGCCAGCGCGCTCCTGCCTGCCAAGGTTCTTTCCACATATTAATGTTTGACCGCCAACGTGTTAATTTCATTCAAAGTCTTGTCTGAATTCCTGCTCTTCGCCTCGTTGTCTTTGGATGCTACTCAATCTCAGCTTGTCCGTCTGGTTTCTCTTCTTTACGCAGTTCCCTCACCACGTTATCCTGGAAGAGAGCACTCAGACGTTCTCCACCTGTCGTTGGGTCGATTCAACAATGGAGCTTCCATCTCTTCCAGTCCCCGTCTCTGATTTCGTTGCATATGTTGACCAGCACTCTAACTCGCAGGCCGGTGTTGCCGAGGCTCTCAAACCGTTCAAGGAATTCGAGAGTAAACTCCGAGAAGTTTACGCCCAACAGCCTAGCCACCTTGCCGTCGCTGCAAACCATCTTGTCCCTGTGTTCAACGACATTCCAATCACCATTCGGGCCAGAAATCTCGCAGAGGAATCTGCCGTGGAGAATGATCGATATCTACTCTCCCTCCCAAAGGACTCTCGCAGGAAGAATGGCTCTCTCGCCACCGTCAAATCGTTGAAAGAGTTCCAGACCAACTTCAACCTCTTTTCGGAGGCGTCTCTGGTCGATTTGGATTGGAACAATGTCATCGTTGCTGGCAGCGCTGTCGTCACTTCCTTACTTCCCGTTGAGCATCCTCACAACGAGTCAAAGGTACATCAATTTGGAGCATTCCGCTTGGAACCGCTGACATGGTCATAGAGAGCAC
The DNA here is from genome assembly GCA_001599795.1 of Exophiala calicioides. Lineage (NCBI taxonomy): Eukaryota > Fungi > Ascomycota > Eurotiomycetes > Chaetothyriales > Herpotrichiellaceae > Exophiala > Exophiala calicioides. The sequence goes on along the minus strand of BCHZ01000001.1, from coordinate 5,678,492 downwards.
TGCGAGAATACTACCATGAGAAACTGGCTCCCGCTTCTGATGTGGATCTCTTTCTCTACGGCTTGAATGAGGAACAAGCCATCGAGAAGATCAAACAGATTGAATCAAAGGTTCGAGATAGCATCCTCGCCGAGACTACCACCATCCGTACCAAGAATACAATCACCATAGTCTCCGAATACCCTACTCGGCATGTCCAGATTGTCCTCCGCCTGTACAAAACCATCTCCGAAATCCTGACCGGCTTTGACGTCGACTGTTCATGTCTTGCATACGACGGTCACCAAGTTTGGGCTTCTCCACGCGCCATAGCCAGTTTCATGACTCAAGTCAACCCGGTGGATCTGGCCAGAAGATCTCCGTCCTACGAAAATCGCCTTTCCAAGTACTCCCACCGCGGCTTCGAAATTTACTGGCCAGAAATTGATCGCACTCGAATTGACCCTACCATTTTTGAGAGATCCTTCTCAAGAGTCCAAGGACTGGCGAGATTACTGGTACTCGAGAAGCTTCCACTTCCCAATGACAGAGAAACCTACCTTGCTAAGCGCAGAGAGGAGAGAGGCCGCCCTCCGTTGCCGTGGAACGCACACTTAAATCAAAAACAGTATGGGAACATGAAAGATACTCAGCCTGATGACGTCGCCGAGTGGGTGGAGGAAGACTTCGCCTCCAACTACCACACAGTCACCATACCATACGGTCCAAGATTCAACGCCAAGAGGATCGAGAAACTGCTCTTCACCAAGGATTTGCTGATGAATGCCGAATGGAACAAACCAAAGGACCGAGAAACAAAACTACATCGCCATCCCGTCTTCTTTGGCTCGGTCAACGATGTCATAGGTGACTGCTGCGGTTTCTGCCCCAAGCCAACTACGGAGAAAGATCTAATTATTCTTGAGGAAGAAAGCAAAATCAACATCTCAGGAGATCTGACATTTATCAAAGATGATCCTGGGAGACAGGCGATAGGTAGTTTCAATCCCATCACGGATGGTGATTGGACCGAGATGGCTTATGTCGGCAACACCATGAGACTTTGCCAGGCAATCGTCGACCAAGACACCGACGCTGTGAGAGATTGGTTCGCCTCGCCAGAGGTCCTTGATGTCAATAAGCGCGATCACACCGGTCGAACCCCGTTGCATCTCGCCGTCACCTGCTCAAGCCCTGAAATTGTGCAGGTTCTGATTGAGCACGGCGCCCGGCTGGTCTCAAGACTGTACAATGGCATGACTGCTCTCCACATTGCAGCTCATCGTGGAGATACACGAATGGTTAAGGATCTTCTTGAAAAGAGCTTGGCGAATCAAGAGGAGGAGTCAAAGAAGGAAGACACGCGGAGTCATGCACGCCGGGCTGCCGCAGCTAAAACGACGGCAGAAGGCATACCAGTTGACCAGAAAGCTGCGAGCGACATTGAGTCTTTTGATTCCGACGAAGACATGGACGAAGCCGACGATGACGATGACGATGACGACAATGAGGATGATGTCACCGAAGGGTCCTTCGTAAAGGTTGAGCAAAACGCTGAAGTCAATGATGTTCTGACTGATGACAAGGACGAACCTGATGTGTACGATATCGACGTGCTAGCATGGGACAGTCCACTCTCTCCTCTTCATCTCGCTATACTTGCCGGACACATCAACGTTGTCGACCTGTTAATCGACCAATATGGGGCGGATCTTCTCCTCCCTGTTAAAATCATGCACGAGCACAACATAAGAGAGGCGAAGGCTGCCATTTTGACAATGGTCCTCGCTCTGCAGCTTCCCCTGCGCCAAGCAAACGAAACAATCAAGAGTCTGATTGCACATGGGGCGACGTTTACCCAAGCTGATATGAATCATATTTCGGTCCTTCACTACGCAATAAGCCATGCAAAGACACTGATCTTGGAAACCCTAGAGGAGGCCGATTCTCAAGCCTTCAAAAAAGCTTGTAATTTCATGGCAGTCTCCGGGTGGTGGGCCAAACCCAAGATCGACATACCTCTTCTTACAGCTATTCAAACTGGTCGCATCGATATCGCCCGGAGTCTTGTTTCCAAGGGAGCCAATGTCCACATTGATTTCGAGGTATTTGGCCCAGCTTTCAAACGTGGCTGCAACCATGTTCCAAAGGACCCCGAGGTAGCGAAGCAGGTTTATCAGCAAAATGTCGAACAACCAGTTATTCTTGCCATGAACATGGAAATGGTGGACTTCGTTATTCAGCTGGTCGACAACGGAATTGACGTGAACACACTGCCAAAGGCTGCTCACTATAGACTCGCGAATTGGGCCAACGGACCGGACGACAAAGCATTATTGGACCTCGTCCGAGACCGCCTCCAGGACTTGAAGAAGTCCCTCGTTCCCGCCACCGAGGGGCTCAAAGAACCAGCACCACTCGGTGAAGATGAGCAGTATGTCAATTTCGAAGATGGCCCGTATCAGTACTGGAGTGCTTGTCACGATCTGCGCGATGCGAAGTTGATCCACCGAAGGCAAATGGAGCAATACCATCAGGAACTTGCTGTGCTTGCGAAGAATGCTTCCCAGGACGGCAGCAAGGAAAAAGAGGCTGCGGTGAAACTCACCATTTCCAGATTGGAGATGCTTGAAAACAAGCTTCTCTCGAAGGGTGCGAAATCATTTTACGAGTTGCACCCGGAAGCGATTCGGCCAGATGAAGGCCGCAAATACCCGGGCTACGCGACGTACAACAACGAACCATACGAGACAAAACTCTCTTTCAATACTCCGGACTTGACACCAGAGAACAAACTTCGCTACATCAAACTATTTGAGGCTGCTTGGGTCAACGATTCTGACACTGTGAGGTCGCTCTGTTTGTCCGGTAATCAACCGCTCCAAGTTGCCGTGTCCGATCTTAGCGGATTCAGCCCTTTCTCAATCGCAACTCTCCGGGGCCATTATGACCTCGCTCAACTGATCGTCGAGATTGCTACCGTGCAATATGACTCAGGCGAAAGGTCGCCAAAATATCATTATACACTTGAAGCAGAAATGGACGACGATGCAACCAATAGTGTCTACGCAGATCAAAGCGACGGCGTAAGAGTCCTCGCGCACATAGTCACCGAAGCCTTCACGGTCGATGATATAGCGGCACTGGCCGACAATGTCAAGTCTAAAGTTTCCCCAGCTGTTATGGTATCCTGGCTCTGTCAGGTTGGTCGCGCTCTCGGTCGTGGCATGAAGGGGAAAGGAGCAAACAACATCTACGGAGTCGAGTCCCACCCAGATCCCCATGTTGGCGAATTCTCAAAGCAGTCGTGGGCCTGGCTCAACTTAGCGGTTGAGAGAACCAAGGAGTACAACCAACGCGAGTCCTTGGTAGTGTACTCCATCTTCACAGAGAACCTGCCTCTTTTCAAGTTCCTTGTCAAGGTTCATAACAGCCTTGCAGCTCCAAAGGACAACGAAGCCAATTTGAGTGTGGCCATTATCAACAAATCTGACTTTGACCTCGCAGTTCGTTGGGGTAGGGTTGAACTCATAGGCGAGATCATCAAGACTACCGGGTTTGGATTTCCGCTCCAAAAAATACTGAAGAAGTCTGGCCTTCAACTTGAGGAGAAACCGAGATACTACCAGGGTTTGACAGTCCGTGGCCACAAAAATAGAGAATGGGCAGAAGCTGGCAGGGAAGGATCACGACCCACACAAGCAGGGTCTGATATTGGCGTGCCTCTTCTGACTGCGACTATCCAAGGCAACTTGGACAGCACCAAGTATTTCCTCTCCGACGCTCCCCTGCGGAAATACGTCGAGTTCGCAGAGTCTTTCAAGCATGACAAGCGCATTCAAGGATTGGCACAAGCGAAAGGTGGCATTGAAGGGACTTTGAACGCTTGGCTATCAACTCGCAATAATCTTGCTCTACATGTCGGAGTGTTGTCGCCACCACAAGAAGATGGATCCCAGCCGACATTTGAATACCTCCTGAACAAGATGCCTGAAGCGCTAGAGGCTCGTTCAAAGGCGGGCATGACTCCGCTCCATGTTGCTTTCGTGGCAGGGAGGTATTCGGCTGCGAAGCAGTTAATCGAAGCCGGTGCCAACCAAGCAACCAAAGACCACTTGGGAAACAATATTCTGCATGCCATTCTCGGCCACATCAATCCTAATCGCCCAGAATTACTTCGATCTGTCTTGGAAATGCTCGACCAGAAGCTGATTTACCCGTTGCTCTTGGAACGCTGTAGCGGAACTTCATCGACAGGTATGACGCCCTTGGCCTTGTTTTTGGGTCGCATTACTTCTCCCAGTGAAAGTGAAGAAGGACTCAGATTCATTCTCTCACATTCGGGCGGTAAGGACCTTGAGAAGATGGATAGTGCTGGTGACTATCCGCTCCATTCTCTAGTTCGCCAGAATCGCCAGGAACTCGTCAAATTCATTGTCGAATACAGACCCGATCTTTTGTACTGGGAGAATGCCACAGGAATGACACCAGCAGATGTTGTGGCCACGAGCTATCTGCGAAGCCTAATCGATCGACCTCCTTCTCTCGTGAGGGACGTTTCTTGGTCCGTCATGGACAAGGAAGCGAGGGAATTTGTCAAGACGAACGGTTCCCACCCCAGCGAGGATGAAGGCGAAGACGAATGTGATCGAAGCACAGAATGGGAAATGTATCGTCTCATCAACTCGCTCTTGGCCAAATATCCGGCGAAGAGAAAGCTAGTGGCACTCCACGACGCGAATGAGGTGGCCAAGCGACTCGCTCTGCAACAGAAACAGAGCAAGCTGGCTGAAGAGAAGCGCACTCGTAATAGAGCGCGACTGCGAGGTGGAGATTATCATGGACATGATCAAAATGCAGAGATTGAAGACGACGACGACGACGGGAGCTGGGACGAAGTCAGCACGTATCTCTCGCTGTCAGCAAACGTCCCACGGTGGGATGAGATGGTGTGGAGAAAGACAGTGGCGAGAGATGGGATGAGTGACGAGGATATCGAAAAGGAGTATCCGGAACCACCGTCCAAGAAGAAACATGTGGAACCTGAGTTGCACTTCGAGTGGCAAACGCTGTTCACTCGTTAACCAACACCCCCCGTGACGGATTGAGAGGTGGTGGGGATGGTGGCTGAGACCCTGACGTTTCCTACGAAGAGCACGATATTTTAGTCATTGTACCCAGTAGGTGCAGAAAACACGCATCGCTGGCTGGTTGGGTCAGTTGTCGGCCACCAACCCCTGTCTTGAATAAATATCAATCATGGTGTATAAGCGTCAGAGAGAGGCCAAAAGGGATTTCATGTCATTCAATGCAAGTATCAATGTCAATCAATTTCATTCCGATGCAAACGTCTGACCATGCTCTGATTGGGGTATTTGTTCGTGACTAACAAGAGCAACCGTGGTCCCCTCCTGACGAAGCAATGAAAATGTATGGATTGCAAGTAAGTAGTTGTTGTAACCAAGGTAGCGTCACCAGCGGCCTAAGCGATTGTGCCTGCTCTTTTGGGGCCAAACGAATCCTCAACAAACGAACCCCTCCCCCCCGCGTAAGCTAATGACAGACTACAGTAGTAGTACTTCAGACGCACCCGTACTACTTGTAGCCGTCTCCTGCTAACCCCCATCCCGGCCAGAAGGCGCCAATCATGCGTCCTCCCAGATTCAAAGTTCGATTAAACTCTCCTCGACAGCCACAGGTTGGGGCTGATGCTGCTGTGCTGGTTGAAGCGGCTGCCCGTACGAGGGAGTGTGCTGCGGCGCCGAGGGAAATTGGTCCTGCGTGTAGGTTGAATATGGAGGGTAGGAGGAGGTAGGCTGGGGTTGCTGGGTGGGTGGAGCGGGGTACTGTTGTTGTGACAGTGGGTAGCTTTGGGGTTGGGCCTGTTGAGGTTGTTGTTGTCGAGCTTGGTAAGCCTGCTGTGGCTGGGATTGGGATTGGGGTTGATATTGAGGTTGGAACTGAGGTTGCGGGGTGGGGGCATCTGGGGGCATCTGCGACATTTGCGCATATGGCGTCGGGGTCTTTTGCGGGTCGGGAGGAGGCATCGAAGGGTATACCGAGGGTTGCTGTGAGGAGGGAGGGGGGTATTGTTGCGACAGTTGCTCCTGGTACATCTGGGGAGATGACGGTTGGTTGAACTGAGGAGGTTGATTGCCGGGTTGATGCTGTTGCGGGGGCTGGGTGGCATATTGTTGGTACGGCGACGTAGGAGCCTCTTGTTTCTGACTTGAGTAGGAGTATGATCGTTGAGGCTGAGGCACTGGTGTCTGTTGCGGAGGCGGGGGGTAGGATTCGACGGGTGCGTTGCCAAAGTAATAGTTCTCTGCTCCTCCTGGACCGGGGTTCATGGACGGTGGTGGGGCGGATGCTATTGAGGGATACATGCCTGAAGGCGGAGCTGCAGCGGGTGAGGGCATGCCATATGCCGCGTAGGCCGGATTCCTTTGGTTGTAGGTGTTGTTCAATCGCTCTTCCAGCATTCGATCGTAGTACCGCACCACTGTCGATAGTTTGGCATGAAGATCAAGCAATGCGTCATTCTTCGACATGGTCTCGCCCAGTGTCCGAGCCAGCTTTGGACGGAGTTTCCCAATGCCTTCGTAGAGCTCCTGGATCTGCGGTTCTCGTAATATGGTACCAGGAGGCTGGTGCTGGAGGCGGTCCACTAACGTCGAGAACAGGTTGATGTTTTCCGCTTCCATGATCGACAGCTCGTAGTCGTTCTTGGGCATGATGAAGGGCTGGGTCGAGCTTGCACCGGCGTCCGCCGACTTCTTCATCGAGGCGGCATGCTTCTTAGCCTGTTCTTCCGCCTCTTTCAAAGACAGAGCCAACGCGGCTTTCAGATCCGGATCATCCTCTTCTTCGTCGGCCACACCATTCGGCTTGGCCGGCTCTGGCACGGATTGCGGTACGAATCCAGAAGTCGAAATTCCCTTGGCCTCCTCCAAACTCATCTCCAAAGCCCTCTTCAGATCCTCGTCGAAGCTGGTCGTCTCAACTCGCGCACTCCGTGGCTGCATGGCGCTTGGCTTGGGCGCGAACGAGACTCTCCGTTCCGAGCCTGTGGACTTCTTGGTCAACTTGTCATAACATCCGTCATCAACGCGCACGGGTTGCATGATGCCCAAATGCGGTAGGGGAATGGACTTGGAGGAACACTGCTGGTCGAAGACATTCCCACAGTTCCTGCAGTGGTGTTTTCTGTTGGTAAAGGTAAAGGATGTCCTGCAGCGCATGCAAACATCACTGTCAGCCCACTCGGGCGGCGCACTGCTGTCGACCATGCTGCTCGATATCTCCACCTTGGGAGGGAATGTGAAGCCGTCTCTTTGCAAACTCTTGTAGACTTCGTTGATATATGACAGATCGTATCGACTCTGGGTGGCGCTGGCCCAGGTCTGCACCAAGTCGAGGATCTTGTGTTTGACGTCGTCGTTGACTGCGGCAACCCCATATGCTTTCAGGAGCGAGACGAGATTATCCATAAACTCGCGGGAGGCGATTTCAGTGAGGAAATGGGCACCGCCATTCTTGACGCAGGTGTCGGTGAGCTTCAAGGCAGACAGCTGGACGTTGGGATTCTTGTTGCCTATCCGCCTCTTTAGTGACCGCATGGCATCTTTAGGCTGCACTGTTTTGGATCTGATCAGATCGGAGATCTCCAGGCTCGTGGCAATGTCCTCCAAGCTGGATGAAGTAGCCTGTTCGATCTGCTCATCAAGAGCCGTGTTATTTGAGGAGAACCATCCGGCCATGGTTTCGAGGATGCCGCAAGCTGGGAGAGTTGGGCGGGGGGGGAGGGTTGAGGGCGGTTGAGGAGCAGGGTGTCGGGTTTCTTTGGGAGAAGGGTGGACAAGAGAGGAGGTATGGGGGAGGGTATTGAAGCCAGGTCCCAGAGTACGGCTTTGGGACGTGGTTGCTGAGGTCGGTTCAATGTTGAGTGTAGAGTTGTGGTTCAGTGACAATTGTTTGGAGTGACACGGAGTGGTTAGTAACATGCAAGATGCGGAAGGCAGGCAGTCAGGACGCTTAGGGCGTTAGGGCCTTAGGGCGTTAGGGCCTTACTTAGGGCCTTAGGCAGGGAGGGCACTCATGGGCACTTCAAGTTGGGCGCTTACTGGGAAGGGGAAAGCTAGGGCCGAGGGGGCCGGGGCCGAGGGGGCTCCCAGGCAATGGGGCATGATGAGATGATGATGGCAAGCGCCACCCAGCGGAGCATTCACGCGTTGACGCATTCACGCGTTGACCCATTGACGCACTGACGCACTGACGCACTGACGCATGACACGATGACGAATAGGCAAGGCCAGCCACCAAGCGAGGCTGAATAGTTAAGCTGCAGTGTTGGCTTTGGCTGTTGGCTTTGGCTGTTGGCTTTGGCGGTCGGCACTTGGCCCCAAACACTCCCCCATACTGGGTAACACTACCCCAAGCCGCCGCCGCCTTCCAACCCGAGCAGCACTTACTGGTAGTAGTACTTAGCACTTATTACTGAGTACTTACCGCAGCCAGAGAGAACAAGAGGCTGCCTGCGTAATAATTTGCATCAGTCACGGTAATCAATCGCTCCCTGCTCCCTGCTCCCTGCCCACTGCTCACTTCTCACCACCGACTGCTATTCTTACTACCTGACCACCAACCACCAACCAGCAGCCTCCCATGGAATCTCTTCGACGCTCTCACTTCTTCTTGCCACTGTGACCCTCTACACTTACTACTGGCTTGGTGCTGAATTGGCCCTGGTTGTGCTTGCCACTCACCTCCGACTGTCACCTCGTGCCCTGCGTTTGTTCATTGCCTCCGCAGGCCTCCTCCTCCACCTCGCGAACTTTACCAAACCGCAACCCGCAACCCGCAGACGACACAAACTTTCTCCTCCGACCGCATGAGAACTCACCGGTCCATGTGCAGATCCCAGGCTCGCCAGGAGTCTTTCCCGCAATGATCCTCCGATAGAACAGTCTCAACTCCGCCATGGCGGCGTCCGCGTCCTACTCTGGCCACTCTTCCTCCCCTCCCACAACCAGTACCTTTCCTTCCTCACGAAGTAGCTGGGCCGATGCCAGAGACCTCGCGCCGGGCTCCATCTCCGAAAGAGTCCTGCCCCATATCAAAGACATCATCCAAGATGCAACTACGTCGTTCCAGTCAGACAGCTCGCTGACTCAGGCGCTGGCCGAGGTCGAGACCAGTATCTTGACTGCCAAAACCTCGATCGATTTCAAGCGGCCCGACCAAGCCTACAAGCACTACCTGCGTGCCTACGAGATTGCCATCGACCACATCCCAAAACACAAGGACTATGGCTTTTGGGACAGTAAAGGATCCTGGGCCCAGAAATACAAGAACGCCCGTCACAAACTCAACGAGATGGAGAGTCAGATGATCCACGTTAAAGCCGTCATTGAGGACAATAATGCGCGACATGGAACCCAGCCCCGTTCACAAATTGTCCAACGAAAGCCAGTTTATTCCACCGGCTTTGGTGTCATTCCAGGTTCCTTGACTGTTGGGGGCGGTAATCCTTCTTCAACCGCGTCCAAGAGGAACTCGGCTTCATCTCTAGAACTTCCTGATGTCCTCCAAGTGGGTCGCGCCCGTCCACTCAACAAGCCGAAGCCGGAGAGTCTTCAGGGGCGTCCGTTGGCGGAGACATCTAACGATCTCAGTGAGCGGTTCGCTCGTTTAAGAACTCCAGGAACTGCCTTGGAGGAACCAAGCTTGTTGTCCATGCCCAAAGCCGCCGATTTCCAATCTGGCGGCGGGAAGGGATCAAGACCACAGGCATACACGCCCCAGACTTACTCCGTGGTCAACGGTCCGTCGAGTCAGCGACCAAACGGCCCTCGGGACTTGCCCATCCCAGGTAATGGGCCAATGGTGCCGCCCAAAGTGCCCCTTCCGGCGTCCATGGCTATGCCAAAAGCTCCCAGTCCCACGTATAGCCCAGTCAATACAACTTCCGGCAGTTTCCATCCTCCTAGCAATCGCCTTTCAGCAGAAGGCGGCCGTCCTCCATCGGAAAGGAAGCAAACCTATTACAATCAATCCAAAAACTCATCTACTAATTCCTTGCACATGCAGAGAACCCGGGACGAGATTCTTTCTCCCTATCGGCCAACTACGCCGAACGGAGTCAATTCTGCCATTGTCACGAAGAGCAGTTCAAGTGACCTCCCACACAAGACCTCCATAGATGCCCCGACTCTGCACAAATTCATGCAGAAATACAACGTCCTCCTTGTGGATATCAGAGACCGGCTGCTCTTCGATGACGGACACATCATGTCAAGCTCCATCATATGTATCGAACCCATCTCTCTGAAAGAAGGTGTATCTGCCGAAGAGCTTGAGGACCGGCTTGTGCTTGCTCCTGAAGCAGAACAGACACTGTTCTCGCGCAGGAACGAATTCGACATCGTTGTGTATTACGACCAAGACACCCATGACACGTCGTATTTGAAAGGGCCCCCGACCATGACCAAGGCCCCGGCACTAAGGGCAATGTATGACACGTTGTATGAATTCAATGACACCAAACCACTCAAGGATGGTCGGCCTCCTTCGCTCCTGGCTGGCGGCATTGACGCCTGGGTTGATTATATGAGCAAACATTCTCTTGCAACGTCGAGGACTGCAGCCACTCTCGGTACGACCCGCCATCGACTTACCGCCGGCCCTCCACGTCCCATCGCACGTCAACGCCTGGTGAGCGCCAACTCGCGGTATGAAGTTCGTAATCGACGACTACGAGACCACAAGTTTCTCGATGAAAGCGAACAAGAAGCATGGCGAAAGCAAGCCATGCAGGAAGAAGTGACACCCTATGAGAAGCCCGAGACAACGAGCGACGAAGAATACTCCTTTCAAGAAGAGGAAGAGGTGCCCCCATCTCCCTTCATCCCCGACTACGAAACATTCTTGCGGCGCTTTCCCTCTGTTTCTCAACAACAATCCATGACCATGCCAGCTCGACGGCCCCTTCCATCACATCCAGCAGCCTATCTACCTCAAGTTCCATCAGTACCTGCCCGACCTCGACCGGCCATCCCACGACCCAGCTACTCGGGTCAATCGGACATCAACGCGCCACAACCAGCACTTGCGAGGGTAACTTCTGCAACCCGACCACCGCTTTATTCGTCAGCCACGTCTCTACGGACTAGACGATTGCCTCGGACGGGGCTTACCAACTTTGGTGTTACGTGCTATATGAACTCAACGCTACAGTGTTTGTCTGCCACAACTCCGCTGTCTCAGTTTTTCAATGATCGAGCATACGAGGGCTATGTACAGCAAAACTGGAAAGGTAGCAATGGTATCATGCCCAAGATCTATGCCAATGTGGTGCAATCGGTCTGGAAGGACGATGTCGATGTAATCAAACCTTCCACATTCCGCAACTTTTGTGGTCGGCTGAACCGGGAATGGGTTATCGACCGTCAACAAGATGCCAAAGAGTTTTTTGATTTCCTGGTCGACTGTCTGCACGAAGATTTGAACGTCAACTGGGAGCGAACTCCCCTTCGGCCACTGACAGGTGCCGAGGAAACTCAACGGGAGAGAATGGAGATTGGTCGTGCGAGTCCGATTGAGTGGAAACGGTATGAACATCGAGACTACAGTTACATGTCGTCACTTTTTGCCGGTCAACATGCATCACGATTGCGCTGTCTCACGTGTAAACAAACCTCGACCACCTATGAGGCGTTCTACAGCATCAGCGTTGAAATCCCACGGACCGGCCAGGGCCACCTTTACGACTGTCTGAATTCATACTGTCGGGAAGAGAAGCTATCCGAGCTGTGGAGATGTTCGAACTGCAAATGCGAACGCGAGGCCACCAAACAGATCATCCTCACGCGCCTCCCCCAGTTCCTGGTCATACACTTCAAACGCTTCGCAGCCTCCAAAGTCGAGAAAGCCAAGAAGATCCACACTCCCATTGATTTCCCGCTCTACGGGATGAACATGGACGACTTTGTAATCCAAAGACCTCCGGCAGTGCCGGACCAAGAGGGCAAGATTGACATGTCGACGACGCCACCCTACAGCTATGACGCATATGGTGTGCTCCGACACTTGGGGAACAGTGGTGACGGAGGGCATTATATCAGCATTGTCAAGGACCAGGGACGAGGGTGTTGGCGCAAGTTTGACGATGACCGGCATGTCGATGTCGACCCAGCCAAGCTCAGCGCGAGAGATCGGCTACAGAACTCCGAAGCCTATATTGTTTTTTTCCAGCGAGCACAGGCCAGGTAGCTTTGTGTCCTCTTTGATGCACCCCTGACGGACGCTTTGACGCATCTTTCCACACGTTGCATTTTTGGTGCAGTACGATGCAAGAGCGGGCGCAAGAGCGAATGCACATAGCGGTTATTCTAGCCAATTTTGGTTCTTGATCTGATTTTGGGCGGTTACCTCCGATGATTAAGTGAGAGGCGTCTGGGTGATAGATAGCTGCAGGGAAGACGGATGGATGAGTAGCTGGATTCAGGATGCTTGAATTCTAGACTGGCAGGAGATTCGGCGCGATTGATGACATTGACGAAGGGCCATGAAGCAACATGTATGGAAAATTGGAGACGAGAGCGGGTCTTGATTCTTTTTCCTCCACGTGCCTCCACGTACGCTCCTCGATATCGAGTAATCTGGATAAGCATGCCTTCTGCAGGCTCTACTACTCTGCACTTGGTAGTAATACAACAGAGGTCGAAACCTGAAGTCTGTGTTCATTGAGTCGATGTTACGAAGCCTGTTTTCATGAATCACTGTTCAATGATCGTATGGCATTTGTTCTGTATGCGTTGTATATATGTTCTATCAGCTTAGATCCATGAACAGACCAGCAACTGTGCAGAATGTACAAAGTCAACATGTCAAGCTGTAACCTGTTGCATACAATATATATCGACAATATTTTCAAATGTGAACAAAATACAACCAGGTCCAGTCAAGCTAAAAACACAGCCAGCCGGTAGGGTCCTGCTTAAAAAAACACACGGTCGGCAATACCATGCATGCATAATTCGAATCGAAAAACATCATCTCCTCCTTACCACACCCTTCAGTACCATGGCGTATCACAGTGTCACTCCGCCCTTAAAGGGACCACCAACGGCCGCAGGTCTACGAAAGAGGACTCGGCAGTCCGTCTACTCGTCCCCATCGTCCTCGGCAACCCAGCATTCCTTGACGTGCTTCAAGCCCGACGGTGCTGCAGCGGGAACCGTGACCGTGACACTGACGGTCACGGTTGCGGGAGTTTGAGATCCATTTGCCCCTCCAGCGGCGGCGGTCGTGGTTGAGGTGGTGGCCTTGACGACGGTGGAGAGGGTGGTTGGAGAGGATGAGACGGCTATCAAAGTAGAGGATGATGAAGGCGAGAAAGAAAAGGCCGATGATTGGGGTGTCGAGGAGCTTGTCGTGCCGGAGACGGATTGGACGTTGGTCTGGGCTGGTGGGGTGACTGAGATGGAGATGGAAGCTGCCGCTGTCCCTGGGGCAGAAGTGGTCGTCGTCACGGACGACGAGGAAGCTGCCAAGGAAGCAGAGGACGATGAAGGCAAAGTAGACTTGGACGTCGACGAAGAGCTGGTAGTGGTGACGCCGACAGCAGCACCGGCAAAGATGTCGTCCTGCGGCCCCGTGACAAACCCATTGCGGGAATTATAGGCCGGGGTCTGCGACCCGGAAGTGACGACGTTGTTGCCGCCCAGCTGGTTCCAGACGATCATCTGCTTAGCGCCCTTGACGCACTTGGACGGGTCCGTATCGCACATGACGGGCGGCTGGGCTTTGGCCAGAGGGGTGGTCGACTTCGCGTTGCTGACCTGGCACTTGAAGCCTTGCATGTACATGTTGGGCTGGCCGCAGCCGCGGGGAACCCAGAGCCAGGCGCAGGTGCACCCGCCTTCCGGACAGGCCGGCATGGCGGCGGGGACTTGATATGTTGCGATGCGGTGCCAGGGGGTGCTAATGAGTAGGAGATTTGTCAGTATTGTGAAATTTGAATTAGGGAGGAAGAAAATAGAGAAGAACAAAAGAAAGGAAAAAAACTTACTGGTCCAAGACGGTGAAGACGACCAAGTCCTCCAGGGTGATGGCCTTGAGATCACTCTCATATGCAATGGCAAACGCCGTGCCTTGGGCCGAGCTCTGGTTCTGCACATGCATGTATCCGCCGTCCTGGATGCAGCCCTCGCCGACACCGCCGCCGTTCCAGTCGTCCGGGTGGGTGCCGCCGTCGGGCCACACGGTCGTCTGCGATCCGCCGTAAGACAAGGTCGAAAAGGCCTGGTTGTCGGCGAGTTCGACGGTGAACGACCCGCCGGCGGGGAGGTCGAGGAACACACCCTCCGGGGGAGGCGCGGCGTCACAGCCCCGGTCGTGTTGGAACCACCAGTCCTCTTGCGTCAGATTGTACAGTGGATTCACGGGCGTATTGCTGTTGAAGTTCGGCTTGCTGGAGTCGGTGCCGTTCTCACAGTACATGCCCTTGGCGAAGGCCGCAATGTGCGCTTGGGCAACCCCTGTGAGTGCCAGGGCGAGGAGAATGGATGATCCGGCCATTTTGGTTGTTTTTTTTGGGTCAGAAAGTAGGTTCCTCTCGTCGATTTTGTTTTGTGAATGGGCTCTGTAGCAGGAAATGATATCGGTAGGCTATGCCGTCGCTGAAATGGATATCTTCGAGAGCTGAATTGTTAATGAATGACGGGCGTTCTGGTGTCAATGAAAGTTCGAACGTGCGCGCTGCGCGGTGGGGGAATGAATGAATGGAATGAAAGGACGGGCTCGTCGAGCACCTGGAAAGTAGAACAGAAGAGTCGATGCAAAACAAACAAACAATGAGAACGACTGAAGGGAAAAAGGTTGCTGAAGAAGTCATTTTGTATCCTGGGCATAGAGTAAGCTTCACTCCATCGCGTCTGATTACTCAGGTTTTGTCAGGTCAGGAAAGTGGAAAGGAAGGGGATGGGGGAAATCCTCCATGGCGGCCACCAACGTCTCAGGTCCTGGGCGCCGTGGTCAAGGCTAGTACCGGTGTGGTAGTTCTTTTGCTTCTTCCGGCTCTTGCAGGCGGAGAACAAGGCTGAGGGAAGCGGGGTCCGAGGATAGATGACCCTCCTGGAGAATCTTAGTGTCTCGTTTCAGATTTGCGCTAAAGAGCCGAGTCGAGATGCTGATGCTTTCTTGCACTTTGGTGGTGGTCGGACACGTCACGAGAGGGGGACAGGTCTCGGGCGAGAGCAGGGGTGCGCGTCAAGTTACCTTCTCCTCTGTGCTCCTCTATTCTCCTCCTATCTTGGCGGTTGAGTTTGTGTCAAATGCAGATGCTTGGCGGCCCACTATTATCAATATAGCGGGATAGTGGAGTCATATCTTGCTTCTTCCGCCGCTTTAATGATCACCACGGCCCCCTGGTTGCCACACGTCTCCAATGGAAATTCGGGTGGTCAAGTAGTCGAGGCAACCCATCCGTGCCCTGAGGTAGGCTCTGAAAGCTTCAGATCAGAGAGCTTCCAACCATTTTGAGGCAACCTTTAGCCGAAAACCCCGATTTAGTATGTTTGGACTTCGGCTCGGTATCCGACGGTGAAGTTTCTGGTTCCGGTCAGGCGGGGAGGGACGAACCTCCCTTGGTGATGTTCACCAGAGAGGACAGACAACATATCTCGCCGCCAAACTTGACAGATGTGACGAACATCCCTCAGCCGGAGTTTCCGGATGATTGGTGAATCCCCTGGTCAGTCTGCCAACACATCCCACGCTCAACCTCAGCTCTTCTCGCTCTCGGATGAATCACGTCACAGAAACCATCTGCCACCTCTGAAGCGAGTCCTTGAGTGGTCTACGAGACTTCACGGGGCGCAATTGCATGATGAGTCATTTGCACCAGCCATTTAGAAACCGTCCCTGCGCATGCAATTCCCAGGAAATCTGTTCTGGGCCCTGGCCGAGAGGTCTTGTGCTCGTCTTCAGCCTGCCCACCACTTACCCATTGGTCGTCTGCTTGCCCCCAACCTACCCAACACTTGCCCATTGGAGGATGTGAGACACCTAGTTATCACATGTTCTCGTGTTGCCTGTCCATTGGTGAGCTTTTCGATATCCCCAGACCCCAGGTTCCGCAAGACGAGCGCTTGAGGGAGCGGTCACCGCCTGCGCCTGAAGTATGAAATGGAAGGGTGTCACTCGACCTTCCCCGCCAGCCTTCAACCTTACAAACTCCTTTCAGAGCGTTTGTTGCGGTCTTCGCTATCAGATGCATCACTAGCATAGACACGCGCGGATTCGGCACCTCCCAACCTCATTCGGCGTCCTGAACCTCAATCACTCTTACAGTGGAAGTCATGTTTCTCCGGATGATACCACAGATGAGCACCCAGCGGAGCAACAAACGGCACCAAAAGGATGTTGAACCGCTCAGACCAGACCAGAATACTGCTCCGATCGCGGAACTTGGCCATACGCGGATTCGCAACACTACGCGGACAACAGAGCGCGCCAAGGCGAACAATCAACTCACCGCTTTCAAAGAAGCCAATGCTAGTTTAGAGGCCGAAAAGGAAGAGTTGCAGGACGAAAATCAAGAGTTACGGACCAAAATTCAAGGGTTACATGACGAGAATCAAAAGTTGCGGACCAAAAATGGGAAGCTGTGGAGAAGATGGCAAGCCGCAAAAGCTGATATACTCAAAGTTGACGTCGGGGTGACGAACAGAATCCAAGGCCTTGTAGATGAAAAAAATCGGTTGGCCCGTCAAGTCCACGACTATCAGAATGCCGCGCCTCCAGTTCCAGCTCACAACGAGAATGATAAAGCCTTCACAGACCTGCAGGCGAAGTATGATACGGCCGAGAAGAAAATCCGTGAACTCGAAAGCAAGGTGGACCAGGCTAAAAAGGTTCAGGCCCAGACGGATGAAAACCTGCTCAAAGAGCAACTGGAACATAGAAAGTTAAAGGAGGCTGACCCAAGGCGATGGGAGACGGCTGAGCAGGCAATTAATTCTGGACAAACGACAGTAACGACACCTCCCGCAACACCTGGAGCTGGCCCCGGAGCGTTCCCCCTGGACGACGACCAACAACCAGATCAGCAAGGCGAACCTGGGGGTGTCGCCGGAACCAATATCGCAGGTTCACCGGTTACTCCGCGACGGTAATATCAGATCACTGTTCCTGTTCCACGAGAGCTTTTGCTAACACCTCATACAGTCACACCGGGACCCGTCTAGACCAATTCTCGCGATTCGCATAGGATCTGAAATCACGAAGGAAGAGGCGGAGGTGAAATTGTTTCTGCAGATTGGAAAATACCATTTTTAATCACAGCTGAGGACACGGCAGGAGGCAGAATGATCTTATGGCTGGGTTCTTGAATATTCTTGACAGTGAACAAATTTGGAAGAAGGAGAATCAATAGTCCTTCGTTGAACAGTAGATCGTTTAGCCAGTGGCAAGTCATCTGAAGGGACTATCATCGAAATGTGGGCAATCAGCAATCTCGATGAAAGACGCGTGAGATCAAAAGTTATGTCGGAAGACGTCGGTCATTTATATCTAGTTCTTTGATACTTTTGGAGGAAACTCGAGTAGAGAGACATCAGCTTAATGTGCACACCGACGTCAATAATATTTCTTGTCGACTTCTACTCGGCCGAATCGACTCCCGCTGGCCTCGGAAGCTGCCTCATTAACCTTCAAGTTAATGCTCGAGCTCGAGCTGAACATCGAACTATCCACGGCTTCCGAAGTGGCCGGCCCGGGGGTTTTATCCGTAGTAACCGAGGTTGCATTCTCCATCGGACCAGTCTCGTCAACCAGCAGTCGAAGATGTGAGCGTGGCAAGGCTGTCGGGTCGGCACTTAGTTGTTCTTCGACTCGCACCTTCACCATTCGCTTGTACGTGTCCCAGCGGCCGACCTGCGCCGAGGTTCCTCGCAACTGTTGCGCCGGAGGCGAGTTGAAGGCAAGCAGCACCAGCTCAAGCGCCGTGTCCCACGAGCTGGAGGACACTCGGTGCGTCAAGGTCCAAATGACGTGGGAGCAGCTCAGCAGAAGATAGACTCCAATCACCACCGTGGCAATTATGTCGGTCGCGGTGGAGATGCGGTATCCCCAACCCTGGACGGAAAATTCGACGCGTTGCACCACCAAGCTAGGGTCTTGATCCATTACGACGGCGTTCTTATTCTTGTTGCCTCTGAGGAGCCTGGCGTCGTAGTCGTCTGCCCGTGGCACGCCGACAAGGAACCACGACCGTGGATTCGGGAGCATTTCGAATGCTCGATAGCTCAGCCGCCGAGATAGACCGTCGGTCACCAGCCGAGCAATGGTCCTTTCAATGTAAGAGATTTTGTCCACCTCGGCGCAGACGCGGGCATTCCAGAGTTCGACGTCCGTGAGGGTCGCATCGAGCGTCCCCACGCCGCACGTTGTACCGGTCCATATGAAGTTCGGCTGGGTCCTCAAGTCCTGCATCAGATTACCAAAGCCAGCGGTGTTCAACGTATACTCGAGCGTTGACGGCTGCCATCCATCCTCCGTGGGTGGAGGTTCGGGGGCTTCTGGCGTCAGAAGCGAGAGCCAGTCCTCGCGCAGCTGGATCGGCCGCGCAAACTCCTGGGCAAGAGCATCGCCTGGTGGAAGATCTGTCCTCAGCGTCCGTCCAGCATCCTGCGGGTAGCTGCTGACATACCAGGCACTATTCGATGCTCTGGTCGTGGTCCCGTACACCCAAGTCGATGCCACTGTGCAGCCCATGGCGAGTCTCGAGTTGGAGCCTGCTGACCAAGGCAGCTCGAAAAGAAGACCGACGCTCACCGGACCAAAGTCGTCGGACGACAGCGGTATCCACTGTGCGCGGACGTGCGACACAGCTTCACGACGCAGCCCTGTAATGTCGACGGGCTTGGTGGTGTTGTCGTCTGACCACCTGTCCCATGAGATTGCAATGAATTCGGGTCGTAGAAATTGGAACTCGGCCGTATCCGCTAGAGATGAGAGATTCTGCGGCTGGCTACATCGTACGTGGGTAAGTGGATGCGTAGACTTAGACACTCCCTGAACGACGAGAGCGTGGCCATACTCTGGCACCGATGAAAGTGGTGGTGCCTTGGCACCATCACTGCCAGCCGCCTCGTTCCAGTCCCTCAGCAGCATCTGCAATGTAATTATCTGATATGCAGTTGGCAAAGAGATGTGGGTCGAGAAACCCGTCCAGAATCCGCTTCTGTAGGTCCCGGCTGCGAGCATCGTCGGCACTCGTTCACTAGAGTCCAGTGTCAAGTAGTTGGTATCGAGGGAGCCCACATGCTCATCGTCATTGGTATTGGGTCTAAATCTGTTCGAATCGTAGATTGCGTTGTAGCCCTTTTGGTCGCGCAAGCCTCCGTAACCGCCACTGGGGCAGACGGCATATTGCGTTGCGTTCGGCCAGTGACATGGCGCTATTTCTGTCTCGGCGGTGACTATGTTAGGCCAAAGCTCATCCGCCGTTGCATCGAGGAAGTACCGAGTGCCCCCTGCCGGGTAAAATTGATTTCGCGGTATCATCAGAACGGCGGAAAATGGACCAACCAAGGCCCCCAAAAGGACGAGAACAAACAACAGTAGCACGAGCCGGATAGCCGTCCAATTCAGTACCACACGCGACCGCTTGCTGCGCCGCCTCAACGTGGCGTTGAGCAGGAGGTTTCGTCCGTCGCTCCAAATCTGGTGGACTGCGGTCAAATACTCTGGTGAGACCAGCGCGCTCGGCTGGGCGAACCACAAAAACGACGGCAAAAAGCTCAGGGGAATGCCGTTGCCGTATAAGAGGTCGTGACGCAGGAATTCCAGGAGGAGAGTGGCAAGGCTCGCCAGGCAGAGTATCTCTTGACATTTGGCCGCAATTTGAAATAGAGCAAGGTAGACGCCGTCGAGCCGATCTCGGACGGAAAACCCGGGACCGATGTAGATGACCCGGTAATTGATGAACAGCAGCCAGGAGAAAACCGTGATGGGAGCCAGATGCACGCCACATCGGCTCAACGCGATCCAGAACGACTTGCGCAGAACAGGTTTTGGCGCCTCATGCTGGTGGTGCATTCTCATGTAATGGGTGAGGGATTGGAGGCCCAGGGCTCTCAGGATGTAAGCCAGATTCGTCCATGTCTTTTGTGTGCCGACTTTGACCAGTTTCCAATTCCAAAACCATATGCGTTGTAGTACGCCAATTGTGGACAGGGCTGAGCGCTTTCCGTACAACAGCGTTGGCCGCAGAGACCACGGCCACTTACTCATCTTTGTTGCGAGCCATACTCGTATCTGGGCGAGTCGTGCCCTTTATAAACAGACAGCTGCTAATATCATAGAACGGGACTGTCACAGGCAGGTCCCGAGTCGAAATGTGTTGTATTGTGGCTGTGCTAGATTTCTGCCTTGTAGGTTTAGTGCGGCGGGAATGAGTACGTATTCTCGATGATACCTTGTCAAAGGCATAATTCTGCCTCTTCAAGGCGCCAAGTCTTGAGTTCTAGTTATAGATGAAAAGCATGTACTCCGTAATACCTACCATGCCCTCGGACTCCAAGAAGGGTGAGACACGGGTAAGCACATGGCGGCAAGACCCGTCTTTTCATTGGGGTAAGCACAGGGCGGAGTTTAAGTACGGAGCCTGGACGGAGTACGGAGTACATGCCTTGGCGTTTCGAATCGCTAAATTGCACAAGGACATGGACCAGGATTGCTGTGGATGAGGTGCCACCCATCAATCACCATTTACTCAATTAGGCCTGCTGCGACAGTCTCTCCGTTTGCCCGCAGTACAATCCTTGAAGGGGCCTCCAGGGGCACAGCCTGGTCTAGCTTCACAACAACTCGGACCACGCTGCCAGGTTGCACGATTTTCGGTTTCTTCTTCAAGGTCGCTCCCGTTGATTTGTCCAGCACGCCCATGAGCTGACTGATTCGACCAGGAACATGTAGGCGTCCTTTATGCACGTCAAGATTCATCGGCGTCAGGTGATCAAAGGCCAGGACCTTGGCCTTGAACTCGGTGATGTTTCTGATTGGCGAGAGCGAGCTGCAGAGGACATCTCCCGTCTTCAAGTGAATGGGGTCAACGTCGGTCAAATTCAGGACCACGTTTTGTCCTGCCACGGCCCAGTCTCGTGGCTCGTCATCCACTTCCAAGCTTCGAATTTGGGCCTTTTCGCCGCTGGGCATGATGACGACTTGCTCGCCAATCTGAACGTTGCCAGCTTCTAGTCGCCCCGAGACAGACAAAGGATTCTGCACACCACCTCTGAACACGTCGTTGATCGTCATTCGTAGAGGCTTATCAAGAGCGTATGTTGATGGCTCCGACAGGTCTAGTTCGTCCACCAATGTCGGACCAGTATACCAGGAGGCTTTGGGGTCTGAAGCCCTGGTGAGAATGTTTCCACCTGCTAAACCCGAGCAGGGAACAAATGCGACGTTCTTCGCTTGGAAGCCGGCGCTGATCAGGAAGGCCGACATTTGTTGACGAATCTCTTGAAATCGATCCTGCGACCACTCCGCAATGTCCATCTTGTTGACAACAACGATGATTCTCTGAACGCCAATGGATCTAACCAGGAGAGCATGTTCTTTGGTCTGGCCCTTTAAGCCAGACTCAAAGTTGCCAGTGGATGCGTCGATAACAAGAACAGCAAAATCGGCCTGGCTAGCCCCAGCAATCATATTAGGCACAAAGTCTCGATGTCCCGGGGCGTCGAGGATAGTAAAGCTGGTCTTGTCGGTCTCGAAATTGTTGGTGGCTATATCGATTGTCACACCTCGAGCCCGCTCTTCCGTACCTTGGTCCAAAACCCAGGCAAACGCAAAAGAACCTTTGCCAATTCGTTCGGCTTCTTTTCGATATTTGTCCATGGTTCTCTGGTCGACTGCTTTCAAGTCGAAAAGCAACCTACCCATCAAAGTACTTTTCCCTGCATCGACATGGCCTTAGACGAATTAGCGAGGAATGAGCTACGAGTATGGACTAAGTACCAATGACGACAAAGTTTGCGGCGTTTTTCCGCTTGACGTTTTTGTATTCTGATATCACATCAATGTTTTTGCTCTTGATCTTGGGAGTCTCCTGCAGAGACAAGTTTTGAACTCCGCTTGCTAATGCGACCTTGGATTTGGGAGTCTCTTTAGGCCTTTGTTTGGTCGATGCTGCCGCTATATGGCGACCGTGTCAGCTCGTTTTCCATTGGATCATATTTTAATTCCGACCTTTGGGAGTCTGTGCCTTGGCCACGACATCGTCCGGGCTTGGTTCTGCAAAGTCGAAAGATTTAGCATTGAGACCGACATACAAAAGATTGATTGGTGGATCAAGATGGGTATGAGCATCATGGCTGGTCATGATGCTGGCAAATGCTGATGGACGGCCTCTAAGAGCTGGGCCTGTAACTAGGGGATCTTCGACTGATTCTTCAAGGGTAGCATCGTTTGCTTGTAACTGTATGGCTTGTTGGTCCACATCTGCAGTTTTCAAGGCTTCCATAGCCACAATTTGGGCCTCCGATGGGTCATCTGTTGCCTTCCTAGATTCAGGTTTCGTTCTGTTGATATGGCTGATTCTCAGCTTGTTTAAGCTCGCGGTGTAATCGTCCTGGGGTATATTTCCGCTCCCGTGACTCTCACTTTCCTTTTGCCGCCGTTTAGCGGCCAGTGCGGCCAGTTTTGACACTTTGCCGCCATTTGGAGCACCGCCCAGGAGACCTAGCCGAGGGTAAAGGGGCTCGATAATGATGTCCGCCTTTCGATGAGGTGGCACCCTCAGCCACGGACAGTCTTTGAAGAATTCGGCGGCGGAGAAGGGGGCGGAGCATTTTGCAAGGGCGAGCTCTTGATGCATATCAGCACCGTGACGAAGAATTGCCGACTCCAAGCCATCATGACCACCACAGGCTAATTGAGAATTTGCAGGCAAAGTCGTGGAACAATATGAATTGATAGGCTTACTTTTTGCTTCTTGCGTTTGTTTCTTTGTCGTTGCCGCAGCAGGCTTTTGTTTGCCTAGCAAGATGAGCAAGGGTGAAAATTGGACGGAAAGCATGAAGGACGTACCTTTGAGGTAGGTAACAGACTTGCTGACATCGTAGTAATAATTCCACAAAGCCTCTTGAATCTCTTGGTCCGTTACTGTGGATGATGGGCCGAGAGCTTGACGGACTGCGATTGTGCCTTGGTGCATTTGCTCTTTGTCTTCCGGGGAGAGGTCGTTATCGGCCCCCTGGTCGTAGTCGTCGTCATAGTTATTGTAGTCGTCATAATCGTCGTCGTCATGGGCCATAGATTTGACTCGACGGTTCGACATATTGGCAGTTCGAGCAAAGGCGTCGGTTCTTATTCGATGTAACCGGACAGAACGGGGAAACCAAATTCAGTTCCAGACAGACCGCTGTCGGAAAGGTGGTGAACGCCCCGATGAGTCTTGAAGAAAGTGCGGGGATTAATCTGGTGACTAGGTGGTGTGAAGGGAGGTCTCCAAGTTGTGTGGTGAGAGGCTTTTTTTCGTTGTTAGTTATTCACACGGGAACGAGACGTCTCGGAGTCTTATGTTGAATGAGCCTAGGCCACGTCAAACCCATCAACGTCAGGTTAAGAAATATTTGGTGGTAGAGGGGAGAGGATGGAGGGGAAGAGAGAGAGTCGGAGTCGGAAAACAAGTCCGCAGAACTGGCAGCGCAGTTTACGTAAGAAGGTAGTC
This sequence comes from Exophiala calicioides, assembly GCA_001599795.1. Classification (NCBI taxonomy): domain Eukaryota; kingdom Fungi; phylum Ascomycota; class Eurotiomycetes; order Chaetothyriales; family Herpotrichiellaceae; genus Exophiala; species Exophiala calicioides. Next base: position 5,654,770 of record BCHZ01000001.1, on the reverse strand, counting down.
ATCATAAACACGTGAGAGCAGTTGAGAGAGACAGCGCGGTTTACGTAAGTACTTAGTCATCGGCACGTGAGAGGAGAAGCGCTGAAGGTCCTCATCCAGTCGTCGCTCGTCTGGTCTTCATCCAAACTCTCGTCTATTTCCTGCTCTAGTATCTCTGCAGCCGCCCATGCACTTTCGTGACGGTCTGTCTTTCTTTCCACACTGCACCTAACTAGGTATCTCTTCCAACGTAAATGTGACGCGAGCATTTCCCCTACGGCGACATGTCTATCGACCACCTTCGTTCCGAGCTGCGGTAGCATCCTTCCAACTTTATCCCACCCCTCAGCATGTCAACTTCGATCATGCTTGCCCCGCCCCACGGCCAAGGGGGCTCTTCTCCCAGTCGATCTACCCTGACACAGCAGATCGAACAGAGTGAGGGTGAACGTACTCCACGCTCCTCCAGGATTCAGCCAAAGGGTTCACCGAAGCCCCGATCTTTATCAGACGCACCCAAACCCGTCCTCTCTCCGTCCCCCGCCTTTCGAGAACCTCTCCGTCGAGTCTCCAAAGATGACTCGGCCATCTCAGCAGGGCCCTCGACCCCTTCCCGACCGTCCTTCCATATTCGGGGTCTGTCCCTCCACATGCCGTCCAAGGATCTATTAGAAGAGGGCCCCGGCTCCATCCCTCGTGTGCCCTTGTCACCCAAGCTAGATTCCTCACACATATACGGCTCTCCAGCATCCATGCTGCCGAGGAGGTCACGAGGACTAGACTACACACGAGCATGTACCAATCTACATCATTCAACCCTGGCAGTGTCTTCCCCCGACGCGTCGCCCATCACGGGACGCGGGATCCAAATCCCTGCGAGAAGAAGCCTTGCCCACAGCATCCTTGACTCTCCAAGCAATCAATCAGCGGCATTGTGGTCTTTGTCAAACGATCGGACCAATCTCTCTAGCTCCGTCAGTAGTGTGAATATGCTCGGCTCCGAGTCCGATTCTGACTCCAACTCTTCGTCCGACGACATGGCGATCGACCGGGAAATGGAAGATTCCATTCTTACTACTCCCGCGGCGTCAAGAATGAATGGTGGGCTGATGCCGGGATTGATAAATAGTCCTGGCTTGGAGTGGATGAACCCACAGCCGTCTCCAGCCCAGGCAAGCCTCATGAGCTTCCAGGGCAGTTTGATGAGTTTTAGAAGGGCCCGCGCGCGGAAGGGCAAGAGCCAGCATAGCTCCAGCAGCGTCAGCATGAACAGCTCCAGACCATCGCCTGGTCCCCTGTCACCTGGTGTGTTGAAGAGCGTGGAAAACGCTCCAGGCGGTTACTTCGGCGGCCTCACCAAGCAACAAGTGCAGTCTCGGCGGGAGAGTCTAAGTCTAGGCACCAACGAGCTCCATCTTTCGGACAGCGAAGACAACGCCCCCAACAAAAACACCCCCCTGAACTCGCTCTCCGACCTGGACGGCCCTGGCAACGAGGGTGCAAGGGGGGTTATCCGAAGAGCGGTCACTCGAAGAGGCAACCTCCTCCCCAAAACCAAAGGCTTTGCCAGGATCCGGGCTGCTCTTCTCGAAGAGGCCGCTCCGATCGAAAGTGAAGCTCGACGGGAAGCAGAGGTCATCCGCCAAGTACAGGAAAATGACGAAACCGTATCGCAGGCAACATCGCCTATTCTTCACTCGCACAATGTCTTTACCGCCGAACCAGTCGAGGACTCTATTGAGGACATGAGCATGGACGCCAAAGCGTTACTTCCACCTGATAGTTTCAGCCGTCAAGCTGAGAGGCATTCAGCTGGCCTCGGTTTCTGGAACGCGTTTGACGACCGATATCGGACCCCTCCGCCTGGTTTGATACCACGCGAAAGCTCATCAGCGATCAGCGATGAAGCCATGGAGACTCCAGGATCCCTCATCACCGACAACCCTGCACTCCGGCATTTCAATCGATCTCGATCCCGATCCACCACGCCTCTGGCCAACTACCCACCCACCGCCGGGGATGTTGCGCGGCGAGTTAACAACAAACGGAGACGGGAAGAAGATTTCGATCCGGCGTTCAACAAACGCAGAGCAGTTTCTCCGGGCATGAGCGTGCAAAGCAGCCCTATCTTGCCTCAGAGCCCGGTGCTCACCAACGACAAGGCGTGGGGGAAACTCCCGCAAAAATCCAACGGACACGGAGATCGCCACGGAGATCGCAGCAATAGCGGAGGAAGCATGAACGGAACCAAGAAGATTGGGTTGCAGGGCATGACTGAAACGAATGAAGGCATCATGAGCATGAGCATTGATTGAAATTTGCCAATAGCGAGGCGTTTCACCGGGCCGGCTGGAGCGAAACGGGAGCAAGCCTTTGATTCAAATTGTGTATGATTTTACCATTTGTCAGTCCTCGAGGACATATTGTCGTTGAATGCACGCTCAAAATGGAATTGTCTTTAGCAGAGACGAGTAGCTGAAGTGGAAACACCGAGGACAGAATATTATGAATTCTACTTTCGGAATTGCTCTGTGACCAAGTATTATCAATGTAATAAAAATAATCAATCTTGAGTCGGCCATAGTAACCAAAGTACCCCACATCAGGCTGCGCCCGCCAACATTGGCGACCAGCACCGAGCACTGAGCACTGAGCAGGCTGATTGATGACTTCGCTCTTCGCTCCACCGCAATCCCTCGATTCCAACAACGCCCAACCCACGTCCAACTCCTCTTTTGACACTCCAATCGACGCCGTTGACCTTGCGGGTTCCCGAGTGATACGTACGAGATGGGCTCTACCGTCGACATCACGTCGTCATTCATCGAGGGCGCACCGCCGGGCGAACTGCAAGAGGTGGTCAAAGACATCAAGGCGCTGACTTCGGACGCCGACCCGGCGCTGATCACGAAGCTGAAGCCCGCCTTTCTGAGGTACAATGAGGAGCAGCTGGTGGCGGTCAAGCTGCCCGGCGCCAGTGATTATGTATGTGGCTTGATTCCTCGGTGAAGCAACACACCCACACCCTACACCCTACACCCTACACCCGCGGAGCTTCCTTCGCCGCAGGAGTGGAAGACGGACAGCTAGAGCAGCGAACTGGCGAGGAATGCAGTATTGATGTTTGAACTACACAGGTCCTAGTCTCGTCATACAACCGCGTCCCCTCGAGCACACGCTACTACGACAGCCAAACGTCGACATCATTCGAATTCGACCACTCGACCTCGACGGCCAGCTCCCCGCAATCCTACACGCACGAGACGCAGCACTCGGCGCTGACGACGTCCATCTCCCAAACCCTCTCGGCGCACTTCGCCGAACACTACCCACAATCGTCGGCGGCGGCGTCGACCGTCTGCGCGACGCCCGACGACAGCAAGATCGCCATCCTGGTGTCGACTACCAAAGCCAGCCCCAAGAACTTCCTCAGCGGCCGCTGGCGCAGCGTCTTCCTGTACGACCCTTCCTCGTCCACTCTGTCCGGCAGCATCCGCGTCAACGTGCACTACTACGAGGACGGGAACGTGGCGTTGTCGACGACGAAGAAATTCGACGCCGTGGCCGTCGACGGCGCCAGCAGCAGCAGCAGCGATGGCGCCAGCATCGTGCGCAAGCTTGCCGCCGTCGAGAAACAGTATCAGGAGGAGGTCAACCGGACGTTTGTCGGCATGAATGAGACCAGCTTCAAGGCGCTGAGAAGACAGTTGCCTGTCACGAGGCAGCGCGTGGAGTGGGAACGTATACGTGGCTACTCGCTCGGTGGCGATTTGAGGGGCGAGGCAAAGAGGTAGTAAGTAGCCTGCTGCACTCTCCTGTTGCAGGGGGCGGGAGTGGGAGCGAGAAATATTCTTGTCCATGTCATTCGGGTGGCGGGATCATTGGGTCACGGTCACACGTGGTCGTGGTCATGGTCGTGGTCATGACCATTCTGAGTCAGTGCAGTGGAGACATGCATACTTGGGCAAGCGATTGGTGACAAGTACCTAGATGTAGAGAGAATGGGTTGGTTGTCGCCAGAGGCAGAGCCGTCTGAGCGGGCCCCATTGGAAGATCAAAAGAAGCATGCTGAATCCTCTATCCCATCCAAGTTCCTCTCTCCTTGACCCTGTCTGCCTGAAACTTTCAAGGCAATCCCCTCCCCGTGCGTGTTGCTTTGGCGACCTCACTCTGCGTCGTATCCTCAGCATAGCGTCGATACGCCTCGATATATTGGTCCCTGTCACTGAGGGTATCTAGGACGCTCTCCCTCTCCTGAACGGCCTGGGCCCACCGTCGCCACCTCGACCAGAGCGCCTCATCATCACCACCGTCCCCGGGCGCGGGAACGCCAAACCCACCTTTGTAAACGTCGAGGAGGAAGAATCGGCACAGCCACGGCGCGAGCATCACATCGACCATGCTGAACTTGTGGCCCAGGAAGAACGGCCCGCCGTCGTCCGCGGAGTCGGCTTCCCGAATGAACGTCTTGATATGGCCCAGCAGCTCGGCACGCGCGTCGGCCAGACTGTACGACTTGGATGCCGAATGCTGGATGAAGCGGTAGAAGGCCGGCACGATTTTGGTCGAGATGTGGTCGATCCAGATCCGACATCGCGCCCGCTCGTACGCGTCGTCCACGGGCAGGAGGGACGGGCCGTGGAGGTCCGCATCGCTGTACACCTCGTCCAGATATGCGCAGATGACGCTACTCTCGTACAGTGGTCGCATCTGCGCTTGTGGTTCGCCCGCTGCTGCTGCTGCTGGGCTAGGCACGGCGAGCGTCGGCACGAGGCCACGTGGATTGAGGGCGAGGAAGTGCGCCTCCTTGCGGTACGGGTTAATCTCGACGTACTGGTGCGGGATCTTCTTCTCGTGCAGCACGATCCAGCTCCGTTGCACAAAGGGGCAGAACCAGCCGCCGTAGAGAACCATAGTCGACGGGCCAGGAGTCGAGTGCCATGCGGCGAACTCGGCCGCACGGCCCGAGGTGTGAGCGTGCAGAGTGGTGTCGACGGAGCCCATTTTCAGGTTGACACACGGAGTACGGAGTACGGAGTATGGAGTATGTCACATACCATTGAGAGGCATATGGCCAGTGGTGCGGAGATGAGGTCGTGGGATGGGCAGATATGTCTGTAGTAGTACAAGAGACGACGTGCACGTGATCACGCAAGTGAGTATGCAACCATCATGATGTCATGACCTCTTTGCATTTGGCTGCTTACCTAATGTTAATTCTCAGTAGGGAGTCGTGGGAGACGGGAGACGGGAGTCAGGAGTCAGGAGTCCTCGCAGTCTTCCTACCTAATCTTGAGGACAACACTGTGGCCAGATTATTATAAATTAGCGCTCATCATATGCACGGCCCCTAGATCGATGACTGTGTTGCGTCGTCTCACCGACCGAGTCCCGGTGAGAGATCAAACGTAAGGTGCGCGAAGTCTAAGGAAAATAATATGTCAAGGGGCGGTCACTGCCAGAGGCCAGGCTGGCACCAATACAGGGGCGGCAGGGGCTGAAGATGGCAGTACGGAGTAGGCCCAGTAATAATAGGCACAGTACTTAGGCACTAGGCACAGTAGGCACTACCCAGTAGGCACAGCAGCAAGTCGCCTGCAGCCAAGGAGTCATGACTGGAGAAAAGGACAGCGTAGCGTGTACGGAGGTCCCTATCGATAACCCAAACTGCCCTCGCCGCCATCGCCATAAATATTTCTACCGCAGCCACTCGTTATTCCACCCTCCCGCCCTTTTCTCTCTCCCAATCCTGCTCACAACCCATCTTCCATCCTTTTCCCTTTCCTTTCTCCCAGGCGACTTCATCATGGCTCGCCGGGCTTCCTCGTCGTCTTCCGCTTTCCAGTGGACCACCGTCTTCTACCTCCTCCTCATCTTCGTCTGCCCCCTGGCCCTGATCGGCTCCGTCCACGCCCAAGACCAGACCCCCTTGAACGACAGCGACGTGCCCAAGTATGGCAGCGTCATCGGTATCGACCTGGGTACCACCTACTCCTGCGTCGGTGTGATGCAGAACGGAAAAGTCGACATTATTGTCAACGACCAGGGAAATCGGATCACTCCCTCATACGTGGCCTTTACCGACGAGGAGCGCTTAGTAGGCGACGCCGCGAAGAACCAATATGCCTCGAACCCGACCAACACGATATTTGACATCAAGTGAGTCTCTGTCTTTGATTCGCGACCTTGTTGCCCGCCGCATCTACTGACCTCGACAGGCGTTTAATTGGCCGCAAATTCGCAGACCGAGACGTCCAGCGAGATGCAAAGCACTTTCCCTTCAAGATTGCCAACAGCGATGGCAAGCCTGTCGTTACCGTCGATGTGGCCGGTTCCCCCAAGACCTTCACCCCCGAAGAAGTCTCGGCCATGATTCTGGGCAAGATGAAGGAAGTGGCAGAAGCATACCTAGGCAAGAAAGTCACTCACGCCGTTGTCACGGTTCCCGCCTACTTCAACGACGCCCAGAGACAGGCCACCAAGGATGCAGGCACCATCGCCGGCTTGACGGTTCTCCGTGTGGTGAATGAGCCCACCGCCGCAGCCATCGCCTACGGTCTCGACAAGAAGGGCAAGGAAAGCCAGATCATTGTCTACGATCTCGGTGGCGGTACTTTCGATGTCTCTCTTCTCTCGATTGAAGACGGTGTTTTCGAAGTGCTGGCCACTGCCGGTGATACCCATCTTGGTGGCGAGGATTTCGATCAGCGAGTCATTGAGCATTTTGTCAAGCTCTACAACAAGAAGAACGACGTGGATGTTCGAAAGGACCTCAAGACCATGGGCAAGCTGAAGCGAGAGGTGGAGAGAGCCAAGCGCACTCTGTCCTCTCAGATGTCCACTCGGATCGAAATCGAGGCCTTCCACAATGGAAATGACTTCTCCGAAACCCTGACCCGAGCCAAATTCGAGGAACTCAACATGGATCTGTTCAAGAAGACGCTGAAGCCCGTCGAACAGGTCTTGAAAGACGCCAAGGTCAAGAAGACCGAGATTGACGACATTGTTCTCATTGGTGGCTCCACTCGAATCCCCAAGGTCCAATCCATGATTGAAGAATATTTCGGTGGCAAGAAGGCCAGCAAGGGCATCAACCCCGACGAAGCTGTTGCCTACGGTGCTGCTGTCCAAGGTGGTATCCTTTCCGGCGAGGCTGGCACTGAGGATGTGGTTCTCATGGATGTCAACCCACTTACTCTCGGAATTGAGACCACCGGTGGTGTCATGACTAAACTCATCCCTCGTAACACGGTTGTCCCCACCAAGAAGTCGCAGATCTTTTCCACGGCAGCAGACAATCAGCCCGTTGTCCTGATCCAGGTCTATGAAGGAGAACGATCCCTCACCAAAGATAACAACCTGCTCGGAAAATTCGAACTCACCGGTATTCCCCCGGCACCGCGTGGTGTTCCTCAGATCGAAGTCTCGTTTGAGCTGGACGCCAACGGCATCCTCAAGGTGTCGGCCGGCGACAAGGGCACCGGAAAATCGGAATCCATCACCATCACCAACGATAAGGGAAGACTCTCGTCCGAGGAGATCGAACGCATGGTGGCCGAAGCTGAGCAATACGCTGAGGAAGACAAACTAGTCCGAGACAAGATCGAGTCCCGGAACAAATTGGAGAACTATGCCAGCAACCTCAAGAACCAAGTCCACGACGAAGAAGGCCTCGGCGGCAAGATCGACGACGAGGACAAGGACACTCTCCTCGAGGCGGTCAAGGAAGCTCAGGACTGGTTGAGTGCGAATGCCGAGACGGCCGACACCGAGGATTTTGAAGAGCAGTTTGAGAAGCTGTCGACCACGGCCTATCCGATCTCGAGTAAGTTGTACGCCGATGGCGGCGCAGGAGGAATGCCCGACTACGGAGATGACGACGAGTCATATGGTCACGATGAGCTGTGAGAGAAAAAGCCGGATTTTTTCTTTCTCTTTCTTTCACATCACTCATCATCATCATCTCACGGGTTTGGCATGATTTCTTTTAACGAATTGTGCAACTTGGCAGCAGCAGCATTTAGACATTACTCTGTTCGACCAGACGGATGAGAAAAGTCGAGCATATGGATGGAGACGGCGTTTTTCCTTCAGGGGCTCCCTCGGGAGACGGTGCCCTATGGCGGACGGGGTTGACCAGAATCAGATACCATAAAAAATGAACTACAAAATTGAAACTACAATAATCATTTCGTTTCCATGGAGTGTGTGGGATAATCTGTAATGATTTGGTGATCATGTCGACTCAAGTCGTCAATACTTTCCTATAGCGATTGGGAAATGCTAGATTTGTGTTTGGTGGCGGATTTCTCACACATTCTCAACTCGACGTCTTAAAATAACTGGAATCCATTCTGCGAGATATCATCTGCTTCTTTCGACGGTGATCAATCGAATAGGAAGTATAAGTACGTAGCTGAGTAGTAAGTACTACTGAACACTACCTAGGTATTCGATTTAAGTGCTGCCACTCTCATCGCAGTCAACGAAACCTCAGTCAACGAAACCTCAGTCAACGAAACCTCAGTCAACGAAACCTCAGTCAAAGAAACCTCAGTCAACGAATCTTCGTCTACAGTCGACCACCAGTCTCGTCTCGTCTCCTCAAGACCATCCAGCCGTCAAAATGTCACTCCAAGACGACAAGCAACTCCACCAACTGATCTTCTACGTCCCGCAAAGCCACACCCAAGCCTGCCTACGCGCCATCTTCGCAACAGGCGCCGGTTCCTGGCCAAATAACAGCAACAGCAGCAAGAGCAACCCATCATCATCATCCGCCACCGCCACCGCCACTGCCACCGCCACCGACGACGAGGAAGATCCCAAATACAGCGAAACCTGCTTCATCAGCAGTGGCACGGGCCAATTCAGGCCCAATGCCAACGCGGACCCGCATATCGGGCAGGTCGGGCAGATTGAGCATGTCGTTGAGGACCGCGTCGAGACCGTCGTCGTGGGGACTGAGACTTGTCGTCGGGCTGTTGCGGCTTTGAGGGCCGCGCATCCTTATGAGGTTGTTGCTTTTTATGTCTTTAAGGCTGAGAGTTTTTGAGATGGGGTCTGGATCTGTATGGATGGACTTGGTTGGTAGTGAGTGTGGGAGGGAGGGTGGAGATGGACTGGGGGGGAGGGAGGGGGGCTGCTGGTGCGGAGTTCCAAATTGAGGACCTGTAAACAAGCACGAGGTGGAAAGAGGGACGATGGCGGAGGAGTATCAGAGTCTACTGGGTAAGTAGCTGTCCATCTCTTGTCAACGGACGCCAGACTTGCGTATGAAAAGGCACCGATCGATCGACCTGAAGGGTGAGATGATATCCCGAGTTAACATCCCTACTTAGTTACACGCAGAATATGTTCCCATCAAGAGTATTTCGATCCCTAGTTACTGGCAGAACTGTCCCCGTCAAGAACATTTCTATCTATCTGTTTCAGTTCAAGGAGAAACCTCGACGACGATCTTGTTCCTCCCCTTGCTACAGTTCCGTGACACCATCATAATGGGAAACCATTGATTGATTACAACTAACTATTACCGGTTCCTATCTTTCAGTCACCATGGATGTCTTTCAATTCAAATTCCTCAACAACCTCTCCGTTCTTCTAGACAGGCTTTACAGAACGCACCTTGGCCGTTCGGGCGACCTAGTCAGGCGACAATGTAGAGTCGGGTTCGAATCCGACTAAGTAGGCAAATCGTGCGACGGACTGAATGTGGGCCGTTGAGCGACGAGGCTGTTGACTTCGGATCTTAGATTTAATGTGGTAATATGAAGTTACTTACTCGAAATCAGAAAGAACTAGACTGGCCTGGTCTGCGTTGTTCAACACTCTTGATCTATCTATTGGAACATCTCGCATTTACAATCGATGATATCGATGGGATTGAAAACGCTGGTTCTGTTACTGGAAGATATACGAGACCTTTTAGGGGGGTTGGAGTATTATCTGGGGATCTGGGCAGCGTTGATTCCATATCTGAGCAGCAGTATATCGTTGCTGTCAAGCCCTCTTAGTCAAATACTGAGCTGCTTCAGTCAATGACTGAGATGTTGTAACTGCGACGGTTTGACTCAATTACAGTGTGCTGTACTGTGCTGTGGGAGACGGCCAGGGTCACGGAAGGGAAGCGGATCGACGGAGGATCTTCAATCGTGATTCAAGTGAAAATCCATCCCGCAATTGTGCTATCGGGAGGCGAGATACAGCAGCTGTGGCAAAGGATCAAGCAATTGACCTCAATCCCTAAAATGGGAGAAATATGCAACAGGCTCATGATCAGGTCCATCAATAGTCGAAATTCTCATAGAGGAACTTCGTCCCCGGCATCCAGCCCTGGACGACTTTGCGCATCGCTGGCGCGGTGCAGATATACCAATTCGAAATCCCGCCCAGTGCGTCACCACCGCCGGTCAAGTCGTCCTTCTGCAACCTCCTCGCCTCAACGCGAACGCCCGTGTCGCGCAATTTCTGGATCTGGAGTAGGTCCTTCTTCGGCAGATCGTGGCCTTCGCCGCCACTGCCTAGGTAGATTGACAAGACGGTGCTCAACGCAGGATGCCGGTGCAGCACGTCGAGCGCGAGTGGGACGTCGCGGACGCCCAAGCTCCACCAGACGGTGAGGTGGTCCAGGTTGAGGGAGGATATCTGCCCGAGCAAGGGGGTGATTCCAATGCCGGCGGCGATGAAGCCCATCTTCTTCCCTTTGTCCTGTTGCCTCTCCGTCTCCGTGGCCGGGGAAGGCAGCACTTCATCATCGAAGCGGAAGTCGCCCCCAAACCCAAGCACGCCAACCTCACACATCCCCTCCCTCTGCCACTGCAGCCAGCCCGTGACGGAACCGACATTCCGCACCGTGATCTCGAACTCTTCGCCGTGCAGGCCCAACGCCCCGGGCGCCGACGACACGGTGAACGTGCGGATGTAGTCGTCATTCAGGCTCGTCGGATCGTCGTCGCGCATGTGGCTGTATCCCATGTCTAGTTCCGATGTGAGATCCAGCGCCACGTACTGACCGGGCTTCCAGGCCTCAGCACCAAAGACACTCGTGTCCTCGAGTGCGAACCGATACCGCGTGATGGTCGGCGTGAGGCGCGTCTTTCCCACCAGCGATGCCGTCGTCGGTGGCGGCTCGTCGCCATTCTTCGCCAGCGCATCGACCTTCTCCGTCGTCAGGAGCCGGATCTTGGGGTTGTACGGCGACCGACCCAGCATCGCGTCGTCGATGAGTGTGCCGCGGAAAGGGAGGCCGCCGTGGACCAGTCGCGCGGCCGTGACGTGCAGGCGCACCGCGAGGTTGGTCTTCGCGATAACGGCGCTCGCTGCAGCCCCGACCAGCGTTTCCGTGTCGCCTGTCACGTATAGCACGTCGCCCGTCTCAAAGTCTGGCACCACCAGGCCTGCGTGTGGTGTGGTTTCGAGGTTCCCGAGAGTCTGGTACAGATTGTTACCACTGTATTCGGGCCAGACGATGGTGGAGCTGGTCTCGTGGCTGTCTTCGGTCGTGTGAGGTTGTACGCGCAGAAACCCTACCGGCCCACCGCGGTGGTTGACGTCCATGTTCTCGTGTTTGTGCGCCGAGGCGACGAAGAATAGGTCGGCCTTTTGGATCAGTTCGACCGCTCGGGCGGTCAGCAGCGGGGACTCCGATAATAGTCTGGGGTCTGGGGTCGCGGACGTGATTTTCTTCCGGTTCAGGTATTTGGGGCAGTTGCCTAGGCTTTCGGTGATCTTGACTGCCAGTTGGATCTGGCCTGAGTTGCCCGGTTTGGTTTTGTTTTGGGTTTCGGCTTGGTCGTGGTCGGTAGTAGCCGACGACGGTGGTGGATTCGCATTCAAAGAACCCCCGATGATTCGTCCCGCCAGCTTGACTCTACCTCTCTCTTCCAGCTGGATACTCAGGCCGGCGAACATCCTTCCCCGGCCTTCCTCCCTGATCACCTCTCCATCATCCTGACCTTTCCAGATCGCCTGCACCACAGGGTCAAAGCTTGCGTCGACGGTGGATCGGATGCCGATGACACTCTGGCCCACCGCTTGAGCCATAGGCGGTTCCCCCGAGCCCCAGACGGTACACCACGGGCGGCCTTGTTCATCGAGGGTTCCAACGGCCATGAGCTGATATCGTTGGATCTGGTGCGCAGCCCTGGGTGTTAGGAACGGAGACGTCGGGTTGTCTTCACCGACGTCAACATGCGTTCTCTTGTGGATTGCCGTCTCGCCTTCGTGCCATGGCGAGGACTGGTAGACGGCCATATTGAAGTCGTCGTCGTGGAAATGGTACCGCCCCGCCGGTGATGTTTGGCTGGTAACACTTGGGACCTTACGGTGGTACGGGATTGCTGTCGAATCGAAGGAATCGATTCAGGAAGGATGCTCGAAGTCTTGTGGTCGCAGTGCGAGGCGAGCCTGGCGCTTTGGGGTATCACCACCGGGGAAACGAGATTCAGTTTAAATCGTTCCGCTTCTCAGGTCAAGTTTATTGAGAGATTCGTTCTGTTCAAGAATCCCCCAGAGGTTCCAAGTTGACAAATGCCTCGCCCGTCATGGAGGGACAAGGAATCCAAGACCAAGCCATGGAAGCAGATAGTTCTGCGGTCAAAGGGCCCGAGCTGACCTGGCTTCTTCCATGCCGCCATACTAGGCATTCCCGATGAAGGAAATGACAGAGAGTGAAACTGTCAGCATGCGTCCGTCACCTCTTGGCTCCGGCTGTTTTACCGCTTTGACTTCAGACAGCGAGAGACGTCCGACCTACCACCAGCCGCCAATACCGCGGAGAGGCGGATTAGTAAGGGCGGTTCAAAGGGAGTGTGAGCAGTTCGTGTTGCCAGACGAATGAATGGGCAGTCTGGGAGGGATGCGGCCCACCGGCTTTTGTCTAGCTGGAATCCTGGGGCGGGCCTTGCTTCAATCGGCCTGCGGTTGACTGGCAGAAAGTGGCAACGTTGAGTTGTAAATCTGGAACTGAGTTTATAAAAGCGGCGATACGTTAAAACGGCGAGATCTGTTCCTTGTCACGTGAATATACTCTTTGTCACGCGAGTTCGGGGGACTCCGCGACGACGAGGCCAAGAAGCAGTTCAGACGCCGCTGTTCGATCAATGCTCAATCGAATGTGAGATGGTTTGCGCCTCTGGATTTATCGATCGAGGGCGAGCTTTTGTATACTCACAGTGGTACTCCTCCATAGTACCCTACAAATATCCCACGTAACTCCGAGCCACCTGATCCACCCATCTCAAAGTCCGAGTTACGAAATCAAACAGTGATCCCTCGCGCACGCCAGACCGTTTCCAGCTCTTTTAGCAAGGTTAGTTCCTCCCCAGAATACAGCTTCCGATACCGTTGCTCCAGATCCGCCCGGATCATGGCCACATCTTCAGGGTTGTCGACGGCATAGCCAAATATCAAGGCAGGCCAGGACCCCAGATAGCAGCGTGACCAATCTTCGTGGGCTTGCGGACACCGCATGATCCGCATGGCCATCTCGACCTGCCACGACCTGCTGGATGGCGGGAGACTGGATACGCCATCCTCCGAAACCTCGTGCGACTTTCCCACCCACCCGAGCAGGAGCGACGCGGCCAGGACGTGCATGCTCGTCGAATGTTGAAGGAACACGTGGGCACTGGGCCCGGGGTCGTCCTGGTCGTCACCTTTCAAACAGTGGTCGTCAGCCAGGATGCTGCTCTCCCAGTGTTCCATCTCGTGCTCCAACTTCTCCAGCACCCGGGGCTCGGGTTTGAACGGGCTTTTGCAGAGCTGGACGATTTCCATGATGAACTTCTGGAGCCGCAGCGGGAACCCAATCACGGGACTGTTGTCGGCGGCCGATGCGTCCGGGAATGTCAGCGACTGTAGGATTTCCTCGGCCCTGGCGCAGAATTCAAAGTCCGGCTGGAAATCGACCGAGAACGGGTGCCTGACCGTCTGACGAAACGATTGGTACAGGATGCTCTCCCATATGATGCGATGGATGGGCCGGGCCATGGGAGGTTTGCGAGATTTGGCACACCGTAGCTGGATCAGTTGCATGGCTCCCCTCACATGTTGGGGGATGTCGTTGTTCGTGCCGATTGTGAAGACCTAGTCATGGTCAGCAAACATGTCATGATGAGGAAAGGCGGCGACATGACTTACTCCGTGGATATACAGGAAGGTGATCGCCACCAGAATTGCATCGTTGACCGTGTCCTGGTCCCAGTCGATCTTACCCAGTGCTCGGTTGACGTCGCTGACAGCACGCGAATAGTACAGGATGCCAGCCTCATTCATCTCCGGGCTCCCAGTCAGAAGGTGCATGTGAGAGGCGCCGCAGGCCAAAGCGACGTTCTTCAGTCCGTCAAAGTGCAGCAGCATGTCGACCGTCTCTGGAATATAATCCGAAAGGAAGCCTGGATGGGCGCTGGACAGAAGGAGCAAAGGGATGAATCCGTCAAGAAAATGACGGAAGCAATCCGCCTCCAGATCCGACCGGAACGCGGCCGAGTTGAAGAGATCAGAACCCAAGGAAATCTCCCGACAGACAAAAAACGGCTGTGCCTCGGGTCGTGATCGTGCTTTCGACGTGGGTGGTGGGAAGCGCCTTGCAATGGTGATGACCTCGGGCGATTTGGACGGCGACTTGGGTGATATCGAGACTCGACGATGGCGTCGATCGAACAAATCCTCCTCACCCGGCCAGTCGCAAGCTCGCTTGGATTTGATGCATTTCTCGCACCGAGGTCGCTGCTCGTTGCATTTCTTCCGTCGTGCACGGCCTGACGAAACGGCACCACATGGCCATATCAGTTTCTGCGCCTCACCATCACCGTAAGAGAAGAAGGGGGAGCCTCACAAGTCAGGCAGCCAGTCTTGGTCCGAAGCGTCGCACAGGTTTTCGTCATCTCGGTTCGCCACCAAGTGGTGTCTATGGGAAGTGCCTAGCCGACGCTCGGGAGATTCTTGTTCCTTCTACAGTATCCATTGGTCGCAATTCCCCAGCGACAGAAGCATGCAGCGCGGTATGATAGATAGAAGAGGTGTGAGGTCTGGTTGGGGTCTCAAAAGACGAGGTCCGCCCAGCCCAAGTCCTTATCTCGGACAGAGAGGCGAGAGCCAATTGGAAGCGGCCGAGGAACGTCGCGGAAATTCTTTCTCGAAACGAAGGGCGCCAACACGCCAGACCCCGCATTTCGGAAGGCTTGTTGAATCTCGCCTGGCGCCGGTGGAGTGGCCTCTCGGTGAGGAGGAGGTTGGTTGCTTCCTTCCATTGACCTGCGACTCCGCGAGAGAGGAAATTGCGCACGTGAGATGATGGTGTTTTAAGTCCGGGGTTGACTCTCCTCGCATTGTTAACCCCGTCGTCGTACAACATGGCAGTATTGTAGTACGGAGTACTCCAGCACAGCGTCATTCGTCCGGGATAGTCCGTCCGCTCAGCCTCGCATATAATTTCGGCTGTCGATAAATTCCTCAACTTTGGAGCCCATCCCCAGCCTAGAATTCAGGATTTTGGTGATGAGACAGGCTTCAGGTCGAAAAGAATCATAGTTCGGATAGAAAGACTGTCCGAAGACCGTCGGCGTAGTGTTAACGCTCGTTCCTTGCCCATGGTCTTCATATATATAAACCACCGAAGCCCTCCTGGTCGTCCTTCTAACCATCATTTGGGATCATCTCTCCCACCCCTCAGTAACATCCATCGTCATACCCATCCTTCGTCCCCCGATCAATCATGGCATCGTCCAAAAAGACAATCGTCGTCATCGGCGCGACTGGCAACCAAGGCGGATCCGTGGCGCGAACATTCCTAACCCTACCAAATTGGCACGTCAGGTGTCTGACGCGTGATCCATTATCGGCAGCATCCCAGGCACTGCAAGGCCTAGGTGCAGAGGTGGTCCAGGGAGACCTCTCGGACACAGCGTCGCTGAAACGGGCCTTTACGTCGGCGCACGCCATCTTCGCCAATACGGATTTCTGGGCCACGTACCTCGACCCCACGACTCCGGCCAAGAGCACAGCCGCCAACAAGACTAGCAGCCAACTGGCGTTCGATCTCGAGGTGTCGCATGGCGTCAACATCGCTGACACAGCCGCGGGCATTCCCACCCTCGAGCGCTTCGTCTACTCGGCCCTCGGACCGATCAAGAGGGTCTCCAAGGGCAAGTACCCACGCTCGTACCACTGTGACTCCAAGGCCACCATCATCGAGTACATCCAGGCGAAGCAGCCCGTGCTGGCGCAGAAGATGGCGGCCATCTACCTAGGCGCATACGTGACGAACCCGCTACTGCTGCCGCGGTGGGACGAGCAGGCGCAAAAATATATCCTTTGGCTGCCCATGACGCTCGAGTCGAGGATGCCCATTATCGACCCTGTCGAGTCGACGGGTGTTTTTGTGAGGGCGCTCGTCGAGGATGAAGATCAACCCGGGCCCCTGAGCTTGGTCGCCTATGACACGGACAGCTATCCAACGATTAGGGAGCTGGTGGACATGTGGTCAAGAATCGTGGGCCATGAAGTCGGCTTCAAGCAGGTAACGCCCATGGCCATGACCAACATGTTTGGCATCCCTGTCGAGGTGCTGGATTGTCCTGCATCAATTTCAGAGTCTGGGTATATGGGTGGCGTTGAGGGGCTGGTCGTTGAGCCGTCGCAGTTGAAGACGAAGGTGGTGACAAAATCGTTCGAGAACTGGATCAGAGGGCGCGATTGGGGGGAGTTGCTAAATCGTGGAACAGCTCAGTTGAAGGCCGTTGAAGGGAGATGAGTGACCGGGAATGTACTTGGAGGTCTAGGCGATCAACGCCACAGGTGTCGAAGGACCAAAGAGAGTTTCACGAGAGCAGTACTGGGCAGGATGGCCAACGCAAGTAAAACTCGAGACGAGCCTAAATACATTATCCGTGTCAGCATGCTCTGAAGGAGATAAGAAGAGCTACGAGATCTCGTCGTAGAAACATACTTGGCAAGTGGGTATTGCATGTCTCTAGACTTCGCAAGAATACCATCAGACCGTTCGTCTTCGCACTCCTAGTATTAGTACCAAAGATGAGGTTGTCAAAATGATTGTCAAGATTCAAAGGCCTGGAAATGCGACCATCAAACACTTTAGAATCAATCGGGTGTTAGCTTCTTAGGCCGATCTTTGGTTTTGCCATGAGCCCCTCCCTCGGCTCTCCTCCGTTCAATCGCTTGCTTGTAAGGCGGCGCCGTCGGCGGCTGGACAGGCGGAAGACTGGTGTGTCCCTCAGGCAGCTTATACGTGGCGTCTGCATCCCACGCCGACAAGTCACCACACGCGAGGAACGGGGCGATCCATCTACGAGGATCTGTCTCTTCGTCCTCAAAGTGAAGCTCCACAGTCCCGTCCTCGCGGACATGTCTCGTCTGCTTCTCTGAAGGGGTTGCTGGGGGATGTGTCGGGGCCTGGGGCGTTTTCAACGCGTCTCCGATCTCTGGCGTCCAGTCTTTAATAGGTCTGTACCCTTCACACACGACGAACGCTTCAATGCTGCTTGCTCGACTGGACCGCGGCTTGGCGATGTGTACACGTTCAAACACCAATTTAAGCTGTGCAAAGATGAGATCAACGTTCCTGCCACGGAAGATCTTGGCCACGAACTTCCCACCAGGTCGGAGCACCTTCATGGCCAATGCCAGGGCCGAGTAGAGGAGCTGGGACTGCACGTAGATGTCTAGGTCATGGAGGCCAGTCACGTCTGGGGCACCGTCACTGATGACCAGGTCGACACGATGGGTTTCGTTGTGCTGGTCGAAGTCCGGGTCAATGGCTTGGAGCAACAGAGGCACCGTGGACGGGTGTGTGATGTCGGCTTTCAGTTGGACGATCCCTTCCAGAGCGGCCATGGGCTGAAGGTCGATGGCAACAATCTTGACGTTGGCACGAGGCTTTCGCTCCGGGACGGATTTCTGTAGTCCAAGGGTGGTCATGTCTCCGGTCACGCTATCCACCCCGGTCGCAGGGGTAGTGCGGCTCTGGACTTGTGCCTGGAACTTCTCCATCTTCTCAACCCACGCTCTCCGGCCAAAGCTTTCGCCCTTGATCAGCACACGGGATAGAACCTGACTCCAGCTGCCTGGGGCGGCGCATAGATCGACGACTCTTGTGCATTTGGACGGGTCCGCGTAGGAAAACAGGTCGAACTGTTCATCTATTTGGATAAGCTTGAAAGCCGAGCGTGCTCGCCAATTTTGCTCTTTGGCCAGGCGATAGTAGGCATCTCGTTTGTCTTTGGATGACTTGCCCATTGGAGAGCCGTTGTGGGGGTGGGGGAGGGTGATAATTGTTGCCGGGGATTTTGAGGAAGGGGAAAGCAAAAAGAGTAAAGAGGAAAAAGATTGTTCAGCCTTGCGGAGCCTCTGGCGTGCCAAGAAAATGGTACGGTGCAACACCATCCCGAAGCGCAGTTACTAGTGCGGAGTATTGGTGCCGCCGCAGTCCCGTCGAGGCCACTTGGACAATTCACGATTGGCAACCTCCTAACAATCCACGAACACGAACACGAACACAAGCAAAAGAAGTCGAGAAGAAAGCCCCGGCATTCGAGACCAGCCAGACCGGACCTCGCAGCAAAAATGGCGCCTAGCATGTCACTTCACAGTGTGGTTGCAATCCTCATCCTCTCCACAGACACCTCCCCCGACTCCTCTCGGTTGTTCGCCAAATACTACGGTGTCCCTCACACATCCGCAACTCAGCCTGCACCTCCGCTGCCATATGCCTCCCTCAAGGAGCAAAAGGCATTTGAAAAGGGCCTGCTAGAGAAGACGTCAAAGCAGACGTCAGATGTGATCCTCTACGACAACAAAGTCGTCGTGTTCAAAATGGAGAGCGATGTCATGATCTACGTGGTTGGAGCTGCAGAAGAGAATGAGATTCTACTATACAATGTGGTGTTGGCGCTGAGAGATACCCTAAGCATCCTACTAAAGTTCGCCCACCAACCTCTCCCGCACTGTGCGTGGCATGGCTGACAATCCGATGACAGGAACTCGACCGACAAGCGGGCAATCATGGAAAACTACGACCTAGTAACGCTGGCGATCGATGAGATTGTGGACGACGGAATTGTGTTGGAGACTGACCCCGTCATGGTCGCATCGAGAGTCTCCAAAGCCCCTGCGCAGGATGCACCGAACATGAAGAACATCGACCTCAGCGAACAGGGAATACAGAATCTGTGGGAGTTTGGCAAGAAACAGGGCATGGAGTTCGTCAGGAGGAATTTATAATCCCTGACCTGCGGTGTGCATCTTCGATGGATGGTGGGTGTGTGCCATATTGGGGCCCACGCCTTGAGGGATGGGAAACTGCATGGCGTTATGAGATAAAACCGTTTGACGAATCAATGAGACAGGAAGCTGCTAGCAGTAACAGCAGCCTTGCGTTAGTTAGAAAGTGAATGCCTTGAGGGGCTGTTCGAGGACAGAAAATCGCAATCTAGTGGACAAAGCACAAATCGACGTCATTTCGTCATTTCGACAATTCGACTTCTGACTGGATTTCGCTTCAACTCTTCGACTTCCACCACCACAACACCCCCCCATCATCTTGTCGTGGGCTTTTCGGCATTCCTCACCTTCGTGTTTGTTCCAGCCCTTCGTTTGGTTACCCATTGCCGGTTCCCGTATCCAGGCACCATCATGAAACAGCGCTTTTCATCGCTCGACGTCAAGGTGCGCAGGCCGAATGATCTCCTCCATCCTCCATCTCGACGTACCCAAGGCACACTGACTAACTCGAGCGCAGGTCATTGCTGCCGAACTATCCACCGCTCTCGTTACTCTACGCATCTCCAATATCTACGATCTTTCCAGCCGGATTTTCCTCATCAAGTTTGCCAAACCGGGCCGTCGAGAACAACTCCTCATAGACTCGGGCTTCCGATGCCATCTCACATCCTTCTCCCGCACCGCAGCCAATACCCCCTCGGTATTTGTCACCCGGCTTCGCAAATCTCTCAAGAGCAGGCGTGTGACTAGCGTGGCACAAATTGGGACTGACCGAGTCATTGAAATTGGTTTCAGTGATGGGAAATACAGGCTGTTCCTCGAGTTCTTTGCCGCCGGTAATATAATCCTCACAGATGCCGAGCTGAATGTCTTGGCCTTGTTGAGACAGGTTAGTGAGGGAGACGATGATGTTGACGTGAAACTGGGTGGCAAATATTCCACCGAGACAAAACAAAACTTCAAGGGCATCCCGCCCATTACAAAGGAGCGGGTAGAGGAAACACTCCAGAAGGCCGTGCAGAGAGTGAAAGAAGCAAATGACGTCGGTGGCAAGAAGGCCAAACGGGCGAAGGGCGGCGATGACCTGAGGAAGGCTCTCAGCGCTGGCTTCCCAGAATTCCCTCCTCAACTGCTGGATCATGTCTTCAAAGAGGCCGGGATAGATGCAGGCCAGAAGGCCGATGATGTCCTTGGCAATGCCGATGCTCTGGATGCCACTATGAAGGCCTTGGAGCTGGCAGATCATGTCTTCAGATCCCTGGACGCCGCCCAATCCAAAGGTTACATCATAGCCAAAACAAGGACCTCTTCGACACCAGATACCACGTCATCAGACACTCCAACGACGAAAAAGGACTCCATTCTGTATGATGACTTCCACCCATTCAGGCCATCTCAATTCGACAATAAGCCGGGCATTTCAATCCTCGAATTCGACGGCTTCAATCCTACCGTCGACGAGTTCTATTCCTCGCTCGAGTCGCAGAAGCTAGAATCTCGCCTGACTGAACGTGAAGAGACCGCCAGGCGGAAAATGCAAGTCCAAAAAGACGAGCAAGAAAAGAGGCTAGGAGCCCTCCAACAAGTGCAAGAAATACACATCCGGAAAGCCGAGGCAATCGAAGCAAATACCCATCGAGTAGAGGAAGCCTGTACTGCCGTCAATGGCTTAATTGGCCAAGGCATGGATTGGGTTGATATTGGCAAACTCATTGAGAATGAGCAAAAGCGGGGGAACATTGTTGCACAGATGGTGAAACTTCCGTTGAAGCTCGAGGAGAACACGGTGACTCTCCTGCTTGACGAACCTCGCTTTGATGCGGGAGATGAAAGTGACGAAGAAGACAGAACAGATGATGAGGCGGATTCTGAGGATGAATCACCCGAGTCTCGCGACAAGCCAAGCTCGTCGGGCACGGACAAGCGACTAGCTATCGATATCGACCTGGGCCTTTCACCGTGGGCGAATGCCGGGGAGTATTATGATCAGAGAAAGACTGCTGCCGTCAAACAGCAACGAACCATGGAGGCATCTGATAAGGCGCTACAATCTGCTGGAAAGAAGATTAATGCGGACTTGAAGAAGGGTCTGAAGCAGGAGAAGCCGGTCTTGCGGCCAGCAAGAAGACAATTCTGGTTCGAGAAATTCCTGTACTTCATCTCCAGTGATGGATACTTGGTGATCGGAGGGAAGGATGTTCAGCAAAACGAATTGCTGTACCGGCGATACTTGAAGAAGGGTGACATCTATGTTCAGGCCGATCTTCAAGGAGCATCGAGCGTGATTGTGAAGAACAACCCGAGGACCCCCGACGCACCTATACCACCCTCGACATTATCACAAGCCGCTACGTTGACTGTTTGTACAAGCAGCGCATGGGAATCGAAGGCACTGATGGGCGCTTGGTGGGTGAATGCCGATCAAGTCAGTAAGACGGCGCATACTGGTGAATATCTCGCGACTGGAGGCTTCATCATCAAAGGTCGCAAGAACCTCCTGGCCCCGAGTCAGCTCCTTCTTGGGTTTGGAGTCTTGTGGTTGATAAGTGAAGAGAGCAGAGCCAACCATGGCAAGCATCGAGTGGAGGCATCGGAAAACTCGCTTTCTCGAGAGGCAGAGGATCTAGCTAACGATGCGAATGACTTATCTGTCGAAGACCATGACCTCGAAGATGAGGATCTGGAGGAGGAGGAGGAGGAGGACGACGACGACGACGATGAAGCAGGTCCGTCTCCAGAGAAGGGTCACCTAGTGCCAGATGCTGAGGGCGTGGAAGCGGCACCAGAAGAGCCAAAAGATGAGGACGACGATGAAAACGAATCCAAGGCAGCGTCTGACGCAGAAGGAGATCGGGCAAACCCTCTGCAGATGAACGGAGGCAATAACCAAATCCAGGGATCAGATCGCGAAGACGAAGACAAGCCCGAATTGGAGGCCGAGGGTGAACACGGCGACCACTCAGACGACAACGACGAGGATAACGCAGATGACAACAGCACATTTGACGCCAACTCAACGCGTCCATCCACACCGGCGTCCTCACAGCCCAAATCCCAGCCCAAGTCGAAATACCAACAACTCGCTCGGGGCAAACGCACCAAGGCCAAACGAGCACAGAAAAAATACGCCGACCAAGACGACGAAGACCGGGAACTAGCAATGCAACTCCTGGGGTCGAACAGGGCGCAACAACGACAGCAAGATGCCGAGGCGGAAAAGGCGGCGCGCGAAGCCAAAAGCCAGGCGGACAAGGAGCGGCGCAAAGCACAGCACGCAAAGGCGGCGGAAAAGGAACGCCTACGACAAGAGAAGCTCGAGAAAGCGGCGGCCGACGGCACCCTCGACCAGCTTGACGACGCCGAGGATGAGCAGAGTAAAGAGCAGATGGAGCAAGAGCGCCGCGACCACCTCAACATTGATCGGCTGGTCCCGGCGCCGTTGCCAGGCGACCAGCTCCTAGCCGCTATCCCCGTCGTCGCGCCGTGGACGGCCATGGCACGGCAGAAATACAAGATCAAACTGCAGCCCGGAGGCACGAAGAAGGGGAAAGCCGTCCGGGAAATCATGGGCTTCTGGACCGGTCTGGCCACTCGGGGGCCCAAGGTCGTCGACGAGGCGAATCGCGACAAGGAGCGCGTCTGGAGACGTGAGCTCGACCTGCTGAAGGAGTGGAGGCTCGAAGAGGTCGTCGGCCATGTCCCCGTCAAGGGTTGCAGGATCGTCCAGGGTGGAGGCATCGCTGGTGCCTTGAGTCAGTCGGGTGCCGGTGCCGGGAAGGGCAAAGCCGGCAGTGCGGGCAAGGGAAAAGGGAAGGGCGGTGGTGGGAAACGAGGGAGATGAGAAGCCATGCCTGGTCCTCGATGAATAGATCGTTCCGGACGAGCACACCAACTGAGTTATCCCTGATCCGATTCTGAGACGTTACGGATCCAGTTCAGAATGGCTGGCCTTGAACTTCGTCCGAAAACTGAATGAAGTACACACCTCAATACAGTACACGGTAGTGCTAGTTCCATGCATGGATCGGAGGCCTCTAGGGACGTCGTGGCTTCATGCCAGAAAGCAACTACCAACCAGCCGCCACTTCAAAACCCGGATTTTAAGAATTTCTTCTTCTTCGTTTCCATGGACGATGTAGCAGGTACTACGCTATTTCAGTCTATCTATCTATCGTCTACTAGTCTCTGACAGTGAGAGAAGCCCGGAGTCATGGGTTTTCCGCCTTATCTATTTTCGAAGAAAAAAAGACTCCGCCCTGGCTAACCAAGTAACTGGCCCGCTAGCTGGCTAGGTAGTTCTCACCAAGATCCAACTTATGGGGATATATATCCCAAAGACACTTTCTGTCCGTGCAGTCATACGTCTGTCTACCTCTATACTACTCATCGACCCTCTCCGCCGAGGCTTTCTCAATACGATCAATGACGGCATCTTCAAGATCGCGGGTCTGGTCGTGCTCGCGCTCAGTCTCGTTGAGTCCGGGAGGTTTGACAGGGTCGCTGATGCAAGATCGTCTGACAGTCTCGGCCAGAATGAAGTCGCAGCCGAGGTGGTCGAACAACCTCAGCACGCCGAAGAGAGAATGCGCGAGAGACGTGATTGTTGGGCCGAGGTGGACGTTGATCAGGGTGATTTCGCCTGATTCAGTTGAGGACGTGGTTGAGGTCGAGGAGGCGGGGAGTACGGGTGTCGCGAGTGAGGTTATGGAGGCGTATTTCGGGTTGAGGTTGGAGACGATGGAGCTGTCGACTGACATATTTGACGGTGGACTGTTCGGCGAGGAGGAGGTGATGGTGGTGACTGGTAAACCTGCAAATGGTGGCCAGTGGCACGAGATAATGCCCACTCGGAGCTGCTTCTTTGTTGCCGTCGTCGCCGAACGATGCGAGTCGATAATTGCGCGGAATCTCTCCTCAACTCGACCGTGCTCGACCGCCTTCTCCGTAAACAGAATCAGTCGTCCCCTTGGCGCGTAGTGTCGGTATTTCATCCCGGGTGCCCGGGGGGCGCCGGTCACGTCCTCTTCGTAATTTGGAGTTGTCGTCGTGGGGAGGATGGGGAGGGACTCTTCCGATGTTGATCCGCTAGCGGCAGTCAAGGGAGGCGACGGTGATGAGCTACCATTGTGGTTCTGACGCTTATACCCAATCGCCGTGTCAGCAAAGCGCGTTCCGAACTCCCGCCCGTGTGCGCGTAACTCAGACAGCGACACACCTCCCGGCCGGAGAATCAGTGGCGGGTCGTGCAGGCCGTCGACGACGGTGCTTTCGACGCCCACATCGCAGGCGCCGCCATCGAGAATGAAGTTGATCTTGCCATCGAGGTCGTCGAGCACGTGCTGTGCCGTCGTGGGAGATGGTTTTCCCGACGAGTTGGCACTCGGCCCGGCGATCGGTCGGTCTGTGGCGGCTATGAAGAAACGCGCAAACTTGGATGACGGGATGCGAAACCCAATGGTCGTCTGGGCCGGATGGACGTTCTTGGCGAAAATCGAGTGCTTTTGGGGTACGGGCAGTAGGATCGTCAACGGGCCCGGCCAGAATTTCTCGGCGAGTGGAACGTAGATGGCTGGCAGGGGCTCGCCGGTCAGACGCTCGAGATGTGACACCGACACGACGTGCACGATCAGTGGATTATCGCTGGGACGCCCTTTAGCTGCAAAGATGCCTGAGATGGCTGCCTCGTTGGTCGCGTCCGCTCCGAGCCCGTAGACGGTCTCGGTCGGGAAAGCCACAGGCGGTGCGATGCCGGTTGTGATCGACTCGATGGCATCGCGGAGGAGAGTGGCGCGTCGTAGTCGCTGCTGCTGGGTTTCGTCGTCGTCACTTTGGCCGGCCCGCGAAATATACCGCGTGTAGATCCGGCGGTATTCCTCCTCAGACGCTGTCTCGGGCAGATCGAGATCCTCCAGGCTGACTATCCGCGTGTGGCAGTTTGAGTAGGCTATGGACGCCAGATGTTGGCGGTTGTTGATGATGCCCTCCATGTTGGTGGTCAGGGCTGCCGCCGATGATGTGAATCGGATAGATCTGGTGGATACTTGTGGAAATAAGATATTGGAGTGGAGAATACTATCGAGCGCTGTTCGTAATTTCATGGACGAAATGCCGGTTGATACAGGACTATCTTCAACCAGGCCGCCGGGAATAGGATATTCTTCGACTGAAAGTGAGGTGGCGGAAGATGGCGAGGGAAGATCCTGACTGGCGCAGCATATTGACCCAAATGTCCAAGAATGCTGCGTAAAGACGTGGGATGGAAGAATATAGATGGGTCTAGATCATAACTTCATTTTTTGAAGGGTTCCACTGAGAATGCCGGATGGTGGGTGGTGACTCGTGAGAAGCAGAGTGAGGTGTAATCCAAATAAAAAATTATAGGCACCAATTTGATAGTCACGTGATTAAAGCTTGATTCACTTGGCAGCCTTGGAGGCTCAGCCTCGTCATGCGGCAGTTCTTACATTCGCACCGACCAGCTACCGATATGCAGTACCTTCGCCTCGTGTGGCGGTTTTCTCAGGCCCTCTAACGTGTCATCTCTGATCACCTCCCTCCAGGCTTTAGTGTTTCGGGTTCTCGCCGGTGACTCGGCTCACTATCAGACGATCCATGACATCATGTCCGCCAGGAAACCCGCCGAAACACAGTGGGAGGACAAACACCGGTTTGGTACGCCGACTTAAAAGGCCTCGGTAAGGAATACCTGATAGCTGGCACTTGAAAATAATAGTCTTGAGGGTTGAGAGGACAAGCTAGTGTTCACCAATCAGAGAAGATTGCGCCCGCGACGGATCCGGTTTGGTGCCTTCGCTTTATCTCCCTCTCTCAAGCCATGGCGCGAGTTTAAATCTTTATCGCAGCTTCGCGGGCGTTTATATCATGTTACCTGATCGGGGCATTAGATATCTATGCTCTCGCGCCTGGAGCAAATCATCCTATCTGCAGCATACCATGTGGCACACTCCGAGGGATATCATGCAGCATGCGGACTTGACAGCCTGGCGCTTTATCTTTTGGGTCTCCACTCCTGGCCCTACCGAGCCAATGTCGCAGGCGCTGTGTGTCAATCTTGTCGAACCTTGGTATAGCCAGCTAGTACCCCTGCGGCGGCATTTGGCCATAGCCTATCTAATCCGCATCAATCGGCATGGCTGTGACCGAGAAATGTAGAAGGTGACCCTGGTTTTGTGGAGATGTGCGACCGTCGTATTTACCTGGCCATGTTAAGTTCCCAATTTCCCTCTGTCTCTACCCTTCCTCCCCTCAAGCTCTGCAACCTTCTGGGCTCGATCATTTGGAAATCCATCACCATGGCGCCGCACGATCTTCCTGTCGACACCGTCCCGGGGACTGTCCACCTCGTGGACCTGGAACGTACCATGCATACTCGGCATGCCGGTGGAACTGGAGATATCGTTCTTGTACCCACTCCGTCCAATGATCCAGATGACCCTCTCAACTGGTCGCCGAAGCGAAAGCTTATGTCTACTATTACCGTGAATGTGTGAGTTATCCCCCTGCATGTTTGCAATTCCCCTTCTTTGAGGCTTCTTACTGAACATCGACTCATCGCAGATACACTCTCGTGGTCGGCATCGCCAACTCGGTCGTCTACTCGGTCCTTGTTCCCTTATCCCAAGCCTCTGGAGTTTCAATCAGTACTCTGAACCAGGGTACTGGATATCTGTTCTTGCTGGCAGGATGGGGTCTGCTCTTTTGGCAGCCATTCGCTCTGCGATACGGAAAGCGCTTGACATACATTCTCTCCATCTGTGGAACACTGGTGAGTATTCAAACAGTCCTGTTCTCTTTTCAGACTGCTGACATTGACATTCAAGGCATGCACAATGTGGGGGTAAGTGTCGCACAAACCACTCAAGGTGACGATGAACGTACTAACTTGTCATTCAGTCCCTACGCTCGTGGAAATGGCGTCTGGATTGCGAAAAATGTTCTAGGAGGGTTCTTCGCCGCCCCGATCGAAGCACTGCCTGAAATATCCGTCACTGATGTGGTACGCAAATGTCCTTGTTTGATGGCCAGTGCCACTTGCTCACTATTACAGTACTTCCATCACCAACGTGGAACCTACATGGGGCTCTACGCATTCTTCTTAGCCGGGAGCAACTATTTCGCGCCCGTCATTTGCGGCTTCATCGCCGACAGACAGGGCTGGAAATGGGTTTTCTACTGGCCCTCAATCTTCCTCGTCGTTGGGCTGATCTTCTGTTTTTTCTTCCTGGAAGAAACAAACTACCGACGTTCAACGGTCGGTATTGTCGAAACTGAAAGTGGTACTCAAACCCCGATCTCCCCAATCACACAAGAAACAGAGCTCGAAAAGGGTGTGAAGGTTGTCAGCGGAGCCGGACCCGAACCCGAACCTGCCAAAGTCGAGACCGGAACCATCCAGTACAAGAGTAAGAAGACTTTCGTGAATAAGCTATCGCTCTGGCAGCCATCACCTGGACAGAATGTTTTTTCGAGGGCATGGTTGTCATTAAAGTACCTGAGTTGGCCGGTCATTTTCTATTCGGGATTTAGTTACGGAAGTTACCTGGTAAGTTTCACCTTGCCATTTCCACCTCGTGGTTCGACGCTCGCGAATGCACCACCCATTCCAAAGCCTTGTTCCAGCTATTTGTTGGTGTCTAGACTGACAATTTGGCTTTGAATAGATCTGGTTCAACGTCCTGAACGCCACGTCAAGTATCATCCTCGGCGGCGAACCCTACAACTTCAATGCGTCAATGGTCGGTTTGTCTTACATATCCACACTCATTGGGGTATGTTTCGGCTCCTATTTTACCGGGCGATTCAGCGACTGGCTCACCATTAAACTGGCGCGACGGAACAACGGAATCATGGAACCGGAGCAACGGCTGTGGCCCTTTGCGGCATGCCTGCTCATCGTTCCAGCGTCGCTGCTTCTCTGGGGCGTTGGCGCAGCCCACCACGTCCATTGGTTTGGATTGATCGTCGCCATGGGCACGCTGGCGTCGGCGAATGTCTTTGGTATCACCTTGAGCGTCAACTATCTCATCGACACGTACCATGAAATCAGCGGGGATGCGATGACGACGGTCATCCTTGTCCGAAACACCATGTCCTTCGCCATCGGCTACGGCATCACTCCCTGGCTTGACAATATGGGACTTCAGAACTGTTTCATCTCCGCAGCCTTCATTGGCATGGCCGCCTCGGCCGTCTTTCTTGTCATGATTGTCTGGGGGAAGACGTTCAGAGAGCAGAGTCGAGTCAAGTACTGGACCTTGGTCGGTGACCTGATGGATAAAGGGATGACAACCACTTAGGGTACGGGCTGCGGTTGGATTCCAAGACGAAGGTTGATAGATGGTCGGGGTTTGGGATACTTGGTGGTTTATGTGAAGATCGTATTTTCAAACCGAGGTGAGGTGCCAGCTACACTTGAGATGAGCATGACATCGTTGAATCTTCGTGGACACATGACAGCATCTGTACTCAACTGTTAGCTGTATCGGTCTAGATCGAAATTTGAAACCGCCTCTACCAGGTCACTTGAAATAAAGAGTTTGGATGATTGGATAGTGTGAATGAGACTATGCAGTGATTAAAGCTATAAATTATAAACCAAATTTACCATCCGTGTTGGTTCATTCGAAGGTCGGGAACATAAACCGAATGCAATTTTTGTGTCGCGTTGTGTCATGCCTGTGGGTGTCCGGAACGTTTTCGCTTTCGCCACGCATTTCCAAATCCGCCGCTCAGGGTGCCGTGAGCAGTATGTCTTCATGATAACATTTCACAGTTTCCAGAAAGACAGATTCCAATCCCTTCGGCCCTTCGGGTTGTTATTATGAGGATTGTCTTGGTTGGTTTGAGTGGTCGGTCAAGCCCAGTCGGCCCAGGATTGAGTACAGGGAGCTGTCGCCGTAACTGTGTCGGTCACCGTGGCCGTGTTGGAGCCCCAGACGGTGGTGGTGATAGTATCGGTGACAGTGTTGGGTACAGTAACAGTCTTGTAGCCCCAGGCCGTGACGGTGTCGGTCACAGTTTCCGGTACAGTGACGGTCTTGTATCCCCAGGCGGTGGTGGTATCTGTCACAGTTTGTGGCACGGTGACCGTCTTGTAGCCCCAGGCCGTGGTGGTGTCCCACTCAGTAGTGGTAGCCCAGGCAGTGGTGGTGGCCCAGGCCGTGGTGGTGCTGGTGCCCCAGGCCGTGACAGTAGGACATGCTGCGCTCGATTTACCCCAGCCATTGTTGTCGTCGCTGCTGCTGCCGCCGCCGCCACCTCCTCGAACGTGGAGCACAGCAGCGTGGGTGCCGGCAACGAGAAGAGCGAGAGAAATGATTTGCATGTTGCTGGATTGTAAATTGTAATAGAGGGTTGGTTCAACGAGTGGTTTGCTTTTTTTTTTGGAGAATAGCGAGAGTACAAAGCGAATGATGGAATGAGGATGGAGAGAGAAGAAGGACGTCAAAGAGCAACCTACCTTTACTTCTTTATAGTTTTACGACCGAGGGTGTAGTAAGGAAGCATCCACAAGCCCGCCCGGCCGCTGAGGTATGGTCACTTGAAAAACATCTTGCAGGGATCATTCAGACCCGGCCTTGCCTCTCGTGCCGGGATTCAAAATGTGTGGCCATCAGGCTCCCACCGACGGTGGCCTGGTCGAGGGCGGGATATGCTGGATTGTTGTCTGATGAGTGTTGTTGGCAAGGATTACTCGATTCGAACGACGGAGAGGATCCCTCCCACATACCACCCGATCTGCCCTTGGCCTCATCAGGATAGGCTGGACGAGTTCCGTTACGACAACACCACACTGGCAGGGAACTTGAAGGTCGAAGTAAGGTCGGGTGGAACCGTCTTGGCGGGGGCGGAAATAGAAGAACCATATCCTGCTTTGGGGATCTAGTGGGGCCATTGCACTCCTTCCCCACACTGGCACCGGAGGTTACAGAGTCCGGCCAATTGTATGGTCTACACGGGCTTGCATTGGATGGCCCTGGGCCGTCCGAAGGTCGACCATGCACACGAGGCCATTTATCTCTGGATATGTTTCGCAGCTTGAGCCACGTCCGCCCCCCCAGGGCCATATCCGCGTCCTAGAATTCTGAAATTCCAGCCATGTCCGCGTCCGAGAATCCTGAATTCCAGCCTCCTGCATCCTCCGGTTGTTGTGGCTCTGGTATGCCTTGGGCGCATTCACCTTAGGGTATTGGCTAGGAGTGCGGGATCTGTTCGCTAACGACATGGCTACCCAGTAGGCCCTTGCATAAGCCTCTCCGCGTCTGTTGGCTGGCAACCTTTGGCCCGCCTTAGTCGATCGAGAAGGTACAGAACAGGCGAGATTTTCATTCTTGGGGCTCCAAATACAAGATCTACTGCAGTTTACCAAGTTACTTCGCATGGCCAAGTCATAGCCCTAACCACATGGCCTGCCACGGTGTTTTTTTGTCCTTGTTGTCCGCAAGTGAAACAGACTCCAAAAATCGGGCATGCCTTGGACAGCAAAGCTCAGGCTTCGTTGTTCTAGCCATTATCTTCACCTGCACACGACGCCGGCAAATGTGCCTGCCTGTGCAGTTGTCCGATCATTCCCATGAAGTGCCTCGCTCAATTGCTAGGACCGTCTCGATATGGCCCATCTCCACCTTCCCACGCTTCACACCTGTGGCCTGGCCCTGACCGAATGCCAGCATCTGTGCTGTTTTCAACATGTTCTTGATTTGTCGTCCATTGAGATCCACTTTCGAAAGTCGATCCAATTCTTTGACGGTCACAGAGCTTTCAGGTCCTAGGAACGTCTGCCAAATGTGTCGACGGGAGTCAACGGACAGGTTGGGGTAGTTGATCGTGACATGGATTCGGGAATGGAAGGCTTCGTCGATATTCTTGATGCGGTTCGTGGTTAGGAAGAGCACACCTTCGTAGTATTCTTTTTCCCAATGTCAGTTTGAATGTCGGAGAACGAGCTTATCCGATTTGACTTACCTAGAACCCTCAGGAAGATCGACACCATCTTGTTTCGCTCGAGATCATTCGAGCTTCTCGCCTCGAGGAAGACATCTGCCTCGTCCAGAAGTAGAACCGCATTCCACTTGCCAACCATGTCGAGCACAAGATTCAGGGACTCTTCAATTCCACTGGGATCAATGCCGAGATCTCCGGCGCTCATCATGTACAATGGCACGTGCATGTCTTCGGCGACGCTTTCGGCAGTCAAGGTTTTGCCCACTCCAGGTGGCCCGGCGAGAAGCATAATCATTCCACGCCCTTTGCCAGCGATGACATCGTCGAAATCCTCCTTGTGCTTGACCTGAGACTCCACAAACGCTCGAATAAGCGACTTTTGTCCTGCCGGAAGGACCAAAGATCCAAATGCGTTGTCACCAAACTTGATTGGCTCAATCTGGTCAACGTAAAACCAGAGCCACTTTTTAGTTTTCATGGCGTAGCCTCGAACGTATGGAACAGCCAGAATCAGTTCCTCTTTGGTCAATGGACGGTGCCTTGGCTTGCAACCCTCTTGACCGTTGTAATCGGGGGTTGAAATGTTTTCAAACGTATCATCCGAGTAGCCCTCTGAATCGGAATTGCCACTTTCTTCTTCCTCGGAGTCGTCTTCGTCTAGAATGGCATTGGCCCTGGACTTTATGAGCGAGTTGAAATATACGGAATGGTTTGGTAAGAAACGATTATGAGCTTCGCAGTCGATAATGATTCTCGACTCGATGTTGTGGCGAATCATACCGCATCGACCGTAGCCCAGGGCAACTCCGCGATAAGCTTGGTAGTGGTATCCAGCGAATTTTTCAAACAATTGGCCTCTGGCTGTCAGTTGTCGAATGAGTTGTTTCCGCGCGGGGTGGAAGTTAAGGGGGTATGCCGACAAGGAAGTAATTGGAGTTGTTCCTGGGAATTCATAAACCTTGAGCGGAATGTCGTTGCATCCAAATTTGGATCCATCCCAATCACAAGCCCAAGTGTTCAGCTGGAGGAAGTCAAGTCCTCGCTCGTCGTCTGTCCCAGTGAAGGATGATTTGAGCTTGAAGACCATCTCCTTTCCCTCCGAGACGGTGTAAATCAAGGACTGGGGCTCGAAGAGTGTCCACAAGTATTCAAAGGTGATGACACCATTCTTGACAAGATCGACTTTGGCCGCAATGGCGTTCTGAAGCTCGTCAAACATGACGTCCCGGAATAGCTGAAGATGTTCTCGGGCAATGGGCTCCTCAAAATCACCCTGCAGGACCTCCATGAGCTTCGTCCATCGGTGAACGAAGGGCTGGAAAGGTGTGCGGAAGACCAGGCGATCGAGGTTTGTTGTGACCCCGGGGTAGTCATCAAGGATCACACCGAGAGATTTCTTCAGCCAAGGGCTTTGGACAATGATTGAATCGATGTCGTACTTTTTCCGGCTGTCGTAGCTCTTCTTCTTGCGGACCAGGAACGCGTAGCGAGCGGTCTCCTTGGTCTCAGCAGCATCGACGGCATCGGTGGGCTCTTCAGCCACCCACTGCCATTTGCCGTCACTGTCTTTCTTGGAATAGAGAGCCTTGGCTTCAACGATGCTGCCCAGGGAGATGGAAGGCTTGACAGGGTCCTCAGATTTTACTTCTTCGTTAGTTGCCTCCGACTTGGTCGTCATGGTGCCTTGGGTAGAGATCGTTTGATCGATGACGTGGGATCCGACCTCCGACGCGACGGCAGCTTCGTCGTGCATGTTGGAAGGTATGGTGAACTAATGGAAGCCAGGTAGACAATTGCTCGATGTGATGATTTTTGACCTGTTGGATGGAGGGGGAAAACTGAAGAACAGAGAGTTGGCGAGGACTTTATTTATTGGTCACAAGACAGATGATAGGAGGACGAGGTGCTGGGGCATTGAGCCTGCTGCCTAACGTAGGCTGAGAAGGATCCATCCTTCGAGTCATCGATCAAGCAAATCCTGCCCACCTGAACGACAATGGGGGCAAACGCACCAATGCGTAATCTGGTGGGAGGAGGGAGATATGAAACGCTGGCAGCGTCTGACAAGTAAGACGGCACGCAACACAGCATTCTTACCATGTCCCCATTGTCAGACGGTAGAACTCTCAGACAGTACAGGTCTACCCAGTACCATCAAGGCTATGCCAAATCTGATCCACATCCCCAACCGGTGGTGGCTGATGCCTGATGCACGGATTTGGGCACGAGGCCAAAAGAATCCTGG
This sequence comes from Exophiala calicioides, assembly GCA_001599795.1. Lineage (NCBI taxonomy): Eukaryota > Fungi > Ascomycota > Eurotiomycetes > Chaetothyriales > Herpotrichiellaceae > Exophiala > Exophiala calicioides. The sequence goes on along the minus strand of BCHZ01000001.1, from coordinate 5,621,340 downwards.
GGGCCACAAGTTGACCGGGCCCAAGGCTTCAGGCAGTAACGACAGGGGAATGCAGCTGGCTTGATGGCATCTACCTATCACTAGGAGCGCCTTTACCCTGTCTTATCTGCTACAGAGTACTCCATAATGGCGCAGGCATTGATAGGAAGGATAGGGAGGTCACTGGAGGTGAAAGAAGGCGAAGCAAAAGGCAGACACTCATGCTGTGGAGCAAGGCTGTGCTGTGCCTGGCCGGCCAAATGCCTAGGCTGATCACGTGGTTACGCGTGACTTCGCGACGGGCTCGAGCGTCTGTTACATACTGTCACATGTAGAGTCCTTGTCCTCCAGACGACTTGTCCTCTACAATAATGGAGTTCAACCTCGCACCGTGGTGGTCCTCTACGCCATTTTACACTCTAATTGGAGAATCTTCTAGAGGCTAGTCACCCATCGTACATCGTTCATTGACCCTGATGCTCCGTGCTAATGCTCTAGAAAGAAAGACCGCTAATTTTCTTGAGGCTACAGCGAGTTCGTTAGGCAGCTGTGGAGTGGTGCGTTCTTGAATCTGACCTGTCAACGATTCATCACCACTTTCCACCAGGCGGCGCAACCTGAGGAGGAGGCCCTCTTGACCCCTGCCCAATTGGTGCTTGTTGTCGGCTTTTGTCGAATTCTCGCACAATTATCTCACACCGCACATCCTGGCAAAGTCGCCTTCTCCTTTCAGCGGGAAGCTTGTCTGCAAACATCAAACCGCTAGCTCTTTCAACCGCCTCGATTGGTACCTCAAAGTCTCGTAGACTTTTCTGGTTGGGGATCTCCGCGTTTGGCAAGACGAATGCCCCCAAGGCCACCTTTCTGATGGGACTGTTGGCTGCTTCTTCGGCGTAGATGATTTTGTAGAAATGGGTGGGGACGGCGACGTTAGGTGGATTGCCAATCACTTCGTATGAAACCCTCCATTTTCCGTCCTTTTCATCTTTCTTGGGCAAATACAAGGGACCAGTCACGACCCTGACGCTGGGGTACTGTTTGACCAGGTTGCGACAGAAGTCCTCGAAATGGGCCCAGTAGTCACGATTGAACCCCTCTCCGACCTGCGGACACATGTTGCTCAAGACGAAGGTCGAATTCATTGCCTCTTGTGACCATTTTGCATCCGCCGCCGGTACCTGGTGACCTCGATCGTATCCACTTCTTGCGTAGTCGGCCAGCTTCGCACGGAAGATTGGAGGGACCGACAAGTCTTCATAGAAGACACTATGCCGACGAGAGCCATTGTTGAGGAGGAGGGACTGTGCTGTGAAATGTTCGGCGACCCAATGGGGATTTCGTGTGGAGCGGTTGAAGGAAGAGAGATGGGAGGGTGTCGCCAACGTGTCGCTCACCGGGCCTGGGAAGCCATAGCGTAGTATGCCAGAAGGATCGACGGGCGAAGCAACGGCTGGGAAGGCTGGATGGGTAGGCACCGGTACTGGAGTGGGAGGAGGAATCGAGATTGTCGACGCCGCAGGCAGCTCCTTCAACGTCGGGGTGGGTAGAGTATCGTCTTTTCGTGGTCTAGGGAGTAGCAGAGCAGTCACTGATGCCCCTGCGGCAGCAGATGTTACTGCTATGATAGCGAGGGTGGTCTTTGACATGTGTGGAGTGGCGTGGGGGAAAGCAAAGAAGAGTCTGTCATTTTCCACTGTTCACGGTTGAACAGAAAGACGCGTGCAAATCTAAGTACTCTGCCACGTCTGCCCAGTACTTGCGTCCTTACTGGGGTACTGGTACTATGTACTTAGGCGCTGGCTGTTGGCGGCAAGCCCCCTCGGCCTCCAATCATGAGCTGCCAGTTAAGCACCCCCAGCAGCCCTGAACCCGGCTAAACATGCCCCGGTCCGAGGGGCATGACCAAGCCTATTCTAGTTAAGAACATGACAGTTTAAGGTCCTCTCTTCGGATCGGCAAGCATCTCATCGTCATTTTGTTGCGGTGCCTCGTTCTGCCTTGTTTGGCCTTTTGTCTGCACGCCTGCGGCTCTTGACTTCTCCCGGACACACCATGTACCCTGGTACCCTACGAAAACACGACTCTTATCCTAAATGCATTCCACCGACTGATTTACATCTCCTTCGTCCATCCTAGAAAGCCTCCGGAAGCCCATCATCCACCCGGCCCTCGGTCCCGCAACGACGAAGTTGTTATCAACCCCAAACTCCGTGAGAAAGATTGAAACATGGCCATCGACAACGACACGCGAGGATGGATCATGACCTGCATCAGCGGTCTTGGTAAGGCTACACACAACATTCCCTTTCTCCTCACCTCACAACTGACTATTGGCAGCTTGCGTTGCGGGCGCCTCCATCATTTACGTCGATGTCATCGCCCGCCAATTTCCACGCTGGCGTCAGTTCTCAATTGCAGAGAGTGATGCCTTCCTCTCAGCCTCCCTGAGTCTCAGTTTCGGTGTCATGGTGAGCCTACCCTGCGTCTGGAACCCGCCCTGAACTAACAGCTGAATAGCTATTCTCCTCCCTGTATTCGATGCTTCCGCAGTCCAAAGCCTACCTCAAAGAAGCGGGATACTCACCCCAAGCTGCGTCATACCTATTGATTGGATTGTTCTTGGCTGGGGTTGTGGGGATCCAGATCCTTTCTCGTGTCATACATCGTTTCATTCCGACCCATGTCGTGGACTGTGATCACACTCATGGCGAAGATGACTCCTTGGGAAAAGACCACGATGAGATGTCCGAACATGTCCATGATGACGAACACACAAATGGGCTTCCCATATCAAAATCTCATCCGGGCTCGTCAACCGAAGACGATGAAGACACCCCGTTGCTCTCTCGCACGACGAGCTTTAGTCCCACCAAGCCGCAGCAAGGGAACGAGGAAGCCAACGGTCACGACCACAGGCAGAACTTTTACACCGCACCCAGCTCTCGAAAACCCTCCTTGATGCCCAAAAACCTGACCAGGACACTGTCCAAGTATGTGGGTGGCCGGAAGGAGAACTGTGATGAGTCTGGCCCGTGTATGGGGTTTTCGGATCCTTGCGGGCAAGACTGCTTCAAGGTTGTGGTCAGACGAGGCTCAATCCTACCGAGCAACGGCCCCTTTGTCCGCGCACCGACGTGGCGGAGTGCCATCAATGAAATTAGTATTGGTCATGTGGAAGAGGACGAAGAGAACCCGTCCAGTGGAACACATATTGCTCATCACAATACCCACGATGGCTCAAGGAGCTCTGCACCTCCTATGCTACGATCGCGGTCCGCCACCCATCATTTCCACCACCCTGAAAATGAACATCTGGAACAATCACAGGGACACGCTTGTCCGTCTGTGCATTCTCATTCGGTAGGTCGAGAACATCACCACCATGTTCCCACGAATGCATTTATGTCGATCGGTCTCCAAACGTCTCTCGCAATCGCATTACACAAGGCCCCGGAGGGCTTCATCACATATGCGACCAACCACGCAAACCCACGGCTAGGGTTTGCGGTGTTTATGGCTCTGTTCATCCACAACATCACCGAGGGGTTTGCAATGTCGCTGCCTCTCTACCTGGCACTTGGGTCTCGGGGCAAGGCGATCAGTTGGTCGGCCTTCCTCGGCGGCGCCTCGCAGCCGCTGGGAGCTGCCATTGCGGCACTGTGGTTCAAGTTGGCCAACCGCAGCAGTTTCGGAGCCCCCACCGCGGGAGTATACGGTGGAATGTTTGCAGTCACATCGGGCGTCATGAGTAGCGTGGCTCTCTCTCTCTTCTCGGAGAGTCTACTACTCAGTCACAACAAAAACACTTGTATTGCGTTTGCCTTTTTGGGCATGGGGATTCTTGGATTCAGCTTTGCATTGACAGCAAAATAGACCGAGGGTGCAATTGCTACTAGGCAAGTTGGTTCTTCACTCAGCGTTGGAAGAACGGTTATTATTACGACAGGACGACGCGACGGATCAGGCTATCAACCATGGATGGTTAAAAGCGCGGGCATGGAGAAGCTGTAAACCCAAATAATATAGAAGCACCGAATTCCAAGCCCCTGGTGAATAATATCCAGCGGCCTATGACTTTATACCCAAGTACCCGGTAAGGGAACGAGGTGCTATTAGCACTAGTTCCCGATACCCCTAATACCTTACTTAGATACCTAGATTACTCGAGAACGAAAAATTTAATTACTGTGAACAATAGTCGCTTCCTCTTTCCTGACACCAGGAGTTTGCCCTTGGAAGAACTCGCAGCATTGTTCGGCGATGCTCATGAGGTTGCTATATACCAAAGGGATATCGAACTTGATGAAAATCAAAATGCTATCGAGTATCGTGAAGACCAGGCGCAGGAGACTGTCGAAAAGGTCGAGGACACGGTTTAACACGGCCTGGGGGGACTTGGAGAAGATGCATCTTCTGATGAGATCAGGCCAGTATTCCGGTCGCCCCAGGTAGACAGTATTTGATAGTCCAGAAGGCCGACGGCCAGGTGTAAGGACGGCTTCTCAACTTCACAAGAACAAGTTTTCTTTTGCTCTCGATACTAATAACACGCAGCAAGGTATACCTTGATCTAAAGAGAACTCTTGATGACCCATAATTCTCTCATATACTTACACCCTAAATATTCTAGTTTTACGGTATTACGAGCTCCAGCTCTTATTCAGGCGGCCAAAAATGTCGTAAAACGTCCTGAGATATTAGAGAGATGTAGCTACACCGTTGGCTGGCTAACAGTGGGACCGATGACCACCAGTCCGTAGCTGGCAATCCTGAGCCAAAGGTCGAGAAGGCGATGATCTGTCAGGGCACCTATTATTAGGGACCAAAGAGACAGCAGCAGATGCTCACGTCACTCACGTAGGTGCTGGAAAGAGAAGTTGAGTGGACACTACGTCCCAAGAGCGAATCTGCCCAGTGTCTACTCTGCGGTAACCGCAACATAATAGGTTCTGTTTGTTCTGTTGAAACCCGTATTCAGCCTTGTTGTCTATGGATCTTCGGGTTTAGGGCTGGAGAATAAATTGCCTGACTATAAGACCCTATCCATCCGAACCTATGGAGACGCTCCAGTGGGTAGTATCTGGGGGTTGTGGGACAAGTACGGCGAGCGAGACAAACCTGGAGATTCGTTGATGAGAAACCAGCTATTATTGCCTGTTTAATCTGCTCCTAGGGCTGATTTCGCGAACCAAACCACTCAATCTCCTCACACCAGATATTGTTATAGTGGCCAAAAGCGAGATTAAGACCAGTGTCAGCGTTTCGCTCGACTGGGGCCTCGACAATCTTCGTGTATTGCTCCACGCAAGACAGAAACTCGAACAGGAAATGATTGAATATCATCCCTAGCTCGGGATATACATGCCCGATGATGTGGTCAAGCTCAACACGCAATGCAGCAGCCAATAAATGGAAAAATTACGGCCAGCTCACCCCCCTTTGGGATCAGGGTGATGCCGCCCTGTGCTCACCCCCGGCTCGCGCGAGCCGGGTGAGCCGCACCCGCGACTCACCCGGCGTGGGGGCCGAATGCCCGGGCGCCTTAGCGCGGATGGTGCGACGCCGGTCCTGCTCACCCCGGTGGGGTTCCCTTGTTGGCACCTGTGATTAGCCGTCGAGTCCACAACCCTGGCGCCCCGTGGCGGTCCCAGGCCCATCCAATGAAACTGTGAGGCTTCCTAAAAGCGGCGTCGCTTGCTTTGCACTTCTAACCTAGCTTCGTACGGCACCTTGACCTCGGCGAGTAAGGAGTTGCTCCCATCCCGTCTAACCGCCTACCACTATGCGCCAGTACGGCCAGATTCTACCGACTTCTTTTAAACTCTCGCCGCAGGGATATTAGGAGAATGCCTCCTCGCTGCTTCCACCAGTTTTGACGTTCCCAAAATTTCCTATCGCCGTCGCCCTCCCTTTCTCAACATTCGTACAATCATCGCTCGATGGAGAGAATGACCTAAACCTAATGTAACTCCCGACTAACCTACTTTCCTGCGAATCTCTCATATCGACAGTCGCCCACCTTCCACCTTCGGCTCCCATCGCGCCTATACTCTACCCTCCAATCTATCTAGATCGGCCTCCGTCAATGCCCTAAAGGCTGTACTCACGACCACCATGCCGACAACCACGGGCCTATTTCGAGCTGCAGCTAAATACAACATTCATTCACCTCCAAGCACAGCCGCCAAACATTATAGCGCGGTGGTTTCGCCCTCCTCGATCTCCTTAAGAAGTCCGCAGTTATGGCGATGTGAATCGGGCTGGGACGTTCCCGGTTCTAGTGATGGATGGGACCTTTCTCACTCCTAATCTACCCCGAGCCTTCGTCAGCGGATTCAACACCGAGTACAGCTGCGCGACAGGCTGCATGGCCGTGCTCCCACTACACCCTACTGTTAGTTAAGCGAACGGCTTAATCTTCGATGCAATCTAATAGCAGAATTACCTCACTAACCGACCTACATACGGATGAGACCGTGGACTGGCCGATAAGCATAACTTATCGACGGCCTGTCGACCCACACCATCCCCGAGGAGGGACTTCGCGGCCTGGCAGCTTTAGCCGTGAAGCTTATCGCCCAGCTCCAATTCTACCTTACCGGGAGGTCGTGGGGCGCACGCAGTTTCGGGGCTTACGATACATTAGCTGAGACTTAGGTTCAACCATCGGCCAACTATAAAGTAGAGAAGCGGCCGGGCTTCGTTTCGGTAGAGTTAGGTTATCACGGTCGCAGAAAGAGGTGAGGTACCGGCACAGTATATATCGAGCGATAGCGAGGCCCATCTTTTAGGATAGCGACAATCCAGGACTCGCGTATATAGCGTCGAGCTGCATTCTGGCGGAAATCTAAAAGACATCTAGGTTAGAGGGCCAGAAAGGTAGGGAAATAATCACATTAGAGCACACTAGATAGAGGAGGAAGACTCACGTTACGTGCCGTCGAGCACTCGAGAGAGTAAGAGAAGTAGGAGCGTATTCGAATATACGCTTTAATCTAGGTACCCGGCGATATATAGCGACCCGGTTTAGCATCGGCTCAGTTAGTTCTAGGGGGCGTTAAACCTTCTAATTATATAAATATATCGAGTAAGGGGAGAATAGGGTAATAGCGTTAAGGATGCCGAACTCGGCAGTACTAGGCGCATCATAACGCACGGGCGAGAGAGGAGAGTCGGGGCGGTATATACCGTCCTTAGGACGGTAGTTAAGGGTATTTAAGGACCGAGTCTCCCTACTCCTTCTCGACCGAATTCTACTCGCCTCTCTCCTACGGTCTTAGAGGTTTAAGCCCTAGTCTTCGTGGTTTATAGGACCGTCGCGTATAGATACTTTACGCGTAGAGTGTAAGGTACTAATCTTACTTACGATTTATCCTATCCTTTAAAACATTTAGACTAGAAAACTATATTAGAGACCGTATACGCTAAGGACTTAATGCCGGCTACCGTTAGATCTAGTTTTAGTGCTCTCGAGCTAAAAAACCCCGAAATTTATAAGACTTCCGGTATAGCTAATAGTAATAGTGTACTCCTATTCTCCCTCTTTTAGAGACTCCTAGCTTATATCTAGATTAGACATCGAATTTCATTAAATTTATAGCGATATCGATAGCTTAACTAACGACGACGACCTTCCTTCGCTCGATAACGTCTTAGTATAGATACCGAAACGAAATCCTAAAGTTATCGATCTTATAGCGGAGGATAATATAGTGAGTACGCTAAATAATTTAAAATATCCTGGTGTCTAACTCTCGTAGGACTTAGGCCTCCTAGCGCCCCCATCTCTAGCCTTAGAAGTAACTACCGCTCATACCTCGCTAGGAGGAACGCCGTCTCCTACTATTACTCCGTCTTAACCTACGTCTCCGTAATTATCGAGCTCTTCTACGATATAGGCACTAGAAGCGGCTCCCCTACTTCCTTAAACTTCGAGAAGGCCGGTATTTAAAAACGTACCCCTATAGTCGGTACATCGAGAGAAACTCTTACGAATATCGGTAAGGCTATCGAGTTCGGAGGGGACGGACCCCGCCTACTTAGCTATAAAGGTAGGCTCTAATTTTCATTACGGTAGCGAGAGGAATAGGACGATGATACGGCGTCTAATACTCCTCGACGATAGTAGTAAGGTAGGTAGGGAGATCTACGATACGCGTCCCTTCTCTAGTACACGAACCGAGGACGATACTATAGGAGGGCCGATATACGATACTATATCACGATCCTCTACGGACACTATAGGTTCGCTCGAGATCCCTAAGACCCCGATAGCTACCGGGGAGTCGCGGTTTCTAGCGGATCGCTCGGTATTAAGGGTCGTGGGTAAACGATTAGATCCGGGCCGGCCTCGATACCTCGTTTAGTGCTAGATAGATCCTCTAGAAGGCGAAGCGGCTAATGCTAATCTCGCTAGTCACGTTCGAGAGTATAACGAAAAGGTCTTACGATACCTAGTATAATAAAAGCGCCTATCTACTCTAAGATTACGAAAGCACTTCTAAATAGATAATTATTAGAACCCTAGTCGGGCTTATAAGAGGGTAAGGATCCTTATAACCGCGGTCGTATCTTAGATTCGCTAAGTTAAAGAAGATCTCTTTATCGACGTAGATATCTATTCCCTCGATCTTAAGCCTATTTAAGCGGTAGCTAATCGTTTATTTATATCTCTTTATAACTCGGGTACTTCTGATAATTAAGATATTATTCTCCTACCTAACCTAGTACGCTAGGATTATCTAACTCTAACATTACGAAAACATTCTTCGGTATACGATAGCTAAAACTCCCTAATTAGGGCCGTAAGACGTTAAAGACCGGCACTATCGCCTCTATATCTTTAGCACTTACCTATCCCTCTCTTTAGGTAGAGATAGACCTCTCCCTAGCCGTATATATATTCGCCGACTCCTAAACGAATAAAGAGAGCCCCTTCTATCGTGGATAGAAAGGAAAAGTTCGTATAAGTAAGATCACGTAATCCGGTTAAATCCCGGTCTATATCTTACTCTACTCGAAAAAATTCTTAGAATATTACGGGTATATTAATGTATATCGAGCATATCCTATATAGTCTCTAGCTAGTTCGATTTTCCTATCGTTATCCTCTTATTTTAACTTTCGGGTCTCTCTTACTCGCTATACGATTTAATTCGCGAACCGCCCTTTTCCTCTTCGGGTCTATATCGAGAACCTTCGCGATATAGTTCGAAATTAAATATAATCTCTTCGACCGTAGGGTGAGGGAGTAAAGATATAGGCCTATTTCTACTACTGCCGAAGCATTTTATAGTACTTCTCTTTTAGGCTAGCCGAGTATCTCTACCCTACCACTTAAAGACGACCCGGTCGCTAACACTAGAGAAATAACTAACGATATCCTTATTACCGGTTTAGCCGCACCTAATTAGGACTTCGGTTTCTATAGCCTCGATCGAGATAGAATTAAGGCGCTGCCGTCTTAGCCCTAGATTTAAAAGATCCATAAAGTCGCGCTAACCTGGTGTCGGTTAATTCTAATCATGAACCACGTATCGAAATCCTTCTCGAACTATCGGTATTCCCTTATATTCTTACGATATCATACTGCTATTATAATATAATTCATTTAATATAATAACTATACGAGAACCCGAGATTATACACTTTTAACCCCGCTAACTCGCTAATACTAATACTTTCTCGCCGAAGATAGACGTTCAAACCCCTAAAGGCGGCGTAAATACCATAGAAACCGCCTCTTATACTCCACGAACTTAAAAACCCTCTAAATTAAGTCTTCCTAAGATCCTCTAGCGAAAGCCGGGAGCTGAAGAGGAACCATAAAAGATTAAAAATAAATGGTTATATAGCCTAAGCGAGGCGTTAAAGTTTTCCGCTAAACGTGGGAAATTAATACCTATAAAGTGAAAGTAGCGAAGGGGTCTGTCAGAGACCGGGTCTCGACAACGGCCACGCCAAGAGGAAGTCACGCCAATGGGAGACATGAGGAAGGTATGGCGAGCCTAACCTTGCCTGGTCACGTGACCTCAGGAATGATACAATAATCCTTTAATACGGCCCGAATGCACCGCATCATTGTATCAAGGTATCATTCAGGATCTCCTACGCCTATATAGTCACGCTCCTTAGCCACGATAGAAGGACTTACTCCTTCTTCCGTATGTCAGAGACCAGGTCTCGACGACGGCCACGCCAAGGCATCTGATCACGCGCATGGGAGACAAGAGGAAGGTATGCCGAGAACAGCCTTGCCTAGTCACGTGATCATGCAAGGCGCTCAGTGGCGCTCAGGGCGCTCTGTACAGAGCACGACAGAGCACCACAGAGCACCAGGATTTCATACAAGCTATATAGCCACGCTCCCTAACCACAGTAGAAGGACTTACTCCTTCTTCCGTAGTCAACCTCGTTAAGTAACAAGACGTTACCTTTGACGCTCAACCCCTTGTGCCTTCTTGATTCGTATGCCATCAGTTGTCGAGTGCTCTACCCTCCATATCAACACCCCACCTTGTTCTGATTCGATTAGACCTCGGTCCTTCGGAGCGGTTCATAACACCGTAGTTAACCTCGTTAAGTAATAGGACGTTACCTTTAACGCTTAACCCCTTGTACCTTCTTAATTCGTATGCCATTAGTTGTCTAGTGCTCTACCCTCTATATTAACACCCTACCTTGTTCTAATTCGATTAGACCTCGGTCCTTCGGAGCGGTTCATAATATTTTAACTACCGTTAATAGGTATCACTTAATACGATAAAACTTATATTATCCGGACCACGCCTAACGTCGCCTATAGCCGACTTAACTCGTAAGTTTTAGTCTCTCAACATGTCTTCGAGCAGTGTTGTCACTCCGTAGGCCACGCCCAGCACCACGGGGACCGCCCCTATAGAGGCGGCGCCCATAATAATATACACCGGAGGAGGCAGCAAGAGCGATATTAAGGTAGACTTCTTTCACGGGGATAGAGCTAAGCTCAGGGCCTACTTAATCTAGGTTAAGTTAGCCTTCGCCCTATAGCCAGATAAGTTTAAAAAGGACAGTAAGAAGGTCTTATTCGCCTTAATCTATTTAAGGGGAGCGGCCTTCTCATGGTTAGAACTATATATATCTAACTATCTTAACGATATAGCCGATAACGAGATCACTAAGTTATTCGAAGACTTCGACGAGTTTAAGAACGAACTTAAAAAGGTCTTTAGAACCGTAGATAAAGAAAGAGCCGCTATAAGATAAATCCACTAGGTTAAGTAGACCGGATCAGCAGCTTAATACTTCTCTAGCTTCTAATAGATCGCGAAAAAGCTCGAATAGGACGATAAATGTCAAGGATCACACTAGCAATTGGTAGACAGACAATAGTGGGTCCTTCCGCGAATGAGTAGATACTTGAATATACAAAATGGCAGCTAGAGTAACCCTTTACCATAGGTATGACTAGAAAACTCATCGCTTAGAGAGCGCATGCATCTCGTAGGCGATGAGGGATATTTAGGAAAAGAGGGCGAAGAGGGGTAACCGCCCATACCCGGTTTAGCGGAATATGGCGAGCCGTGAACCTCGCCTATACAACATCACGCTTACTTCCCTCGGGAGAGTAGTGTTATGAACCGCTCCGAAGGACCGAGGTCTAATCGAATCAGAACAAGGTGGGGTGTTGATATGGAGGGTAGAGCACTGGACAACTGATGGCATACGGACCAAGAAGGCACAAGGGGTTGAGCGTCAAAGGTAACGTCTTGTTACTTAACGAGGTTGACTACGGAAGAAGGAGTAAGTCCTTCTACTGTGGTTAG
>BCHZ01000001.1:5558480-5601426 GCA_001599795.1 Exophiala calicioides | reverse complement strand
AACGTCTTGTTACTTAACGAGGTTGACTACGGAAGAAGGAGTAAGTCCTTCTACTGTGGTTAGGGAGCGTGGCTATATAGCTTGTATGAAATCCTGGTGCTCTGTGGTGCTCTGTCGTGCTCTGTACAGAGCACCCTGAGCGCCACTGAGCGCCTTGCATGATCACGTGACTAGGCAAGGCTGTGCTCGGCACACCTTCCTCTTGTCTCCTATGTGCGTGATCAGATGCCTTGGCGTGGCCGTCGTCGAGACCTGGTCTCTGACAAGTAGCACGTGAGTCGCATAGGTCAGAGCGTGCACGTCTGTCAGGATCCTCAGTTAGATCCCTGACATTATGATGCATTCCGCTTATTATTCTTTAAAATAGTGTAATAAAGGTAGCCCCTACGAATCCTATCGACGCTCTGAAAGTCTCTATATTTATAACGAAGCCTCGGATTAACGTCGAAAGGGTGCGAACGTTCGAAATGTTATAGACCTATATTAGTGTCGAAACCTCTTATATAGTGTTATCGCCTTAATTAGAGCCGGATAGCCTTAGGTACGTAACTAACTTCTTAACGATATTCGTAATACTATATCGGTTATAGACTTAGCTACTTAAGTTCAAGACCTAGTCCGCGTGAAACCTATTCTTTCCTAGACTTTTAAGCATATCTTATAGGAGCTATAGCGGCTAGGAAGTTATCTATTACTATCTATATCGTCCTAGGTTAGCATAAGCTTAATTAACTAATTCGTTGTCGTTCGAAACCTAATTAATATCCGTTCGAGGCTATGGGTAACTATAATGAACGATGAAATAGCGTCTTATTTACTCTTATTGTTCTTCACGTGGTAATAACCTTAGCGGTAGTACATCGATAAGACTACCTTCCTAGTTAGTATAGCTTCTTAGCGAATAAATAGTAATAATATATTCTGCTTACCTCTTCTTATTTACGCCATTTTCGCATATATATATATACGTTTTTTCCTCGCTACCTTTAAAATAAAAGTTTACTAATAATTATCTAATAGAATATTTCTCTACGGCGAGTCGAATGTTATGCACTATAGAATATCCTTTTCTATGAGGTAAAACGACTACTCGAACTGGAAATAGGAAGAGCCTCCTTAACCACGATGTAGGTATTACTTCTTATGCACTCTATCGAGTGTGACGTAGGTAGAGATCGGTAGGGAAGAACCTATCGCTACTAAGTAATGGATATATATAAGCGGCTGGGGTATGTATCGCTTTAACTGCGGCTACGTGCTTACGACGAATTAGAGGATGCTTAATAGGAATGACGGGCCGTTATAAGAATCATCTGGGCTATGTTCTGCTGCGACGGGTAAGTCCCTTTGCGACCAAGACCTTTTGATTTACTGTCTTACCCCCTTATGTAGCTAAGAATGCTCATCTTATGCGGCATTATGTAGGATGGAATCATTCCTCTATGGATTCGATCCAAGCATCGAATTGCCCGCCGTCGAAAAATACTTCCTCCATATTAACGACCTCGACGTACGCGATGGCAACTGGATGCCGTACCCGATCGTACAGCCGATGCAGCCAGCTTTGCTGACAATCCTACTCCAAGCACAATGTGTGCTGGCTAAGATATTCTATGATGTCCTGTTGACCATTCAACCGTCAAGAATGGCCACTGATCAGAACAAAATCACCATCAATGCACAGGAGCAGTATGGCCGACTGTTACTCTGGCAAAAGAATCTGGATCCGAGACTGGAGCTTGGTGCTGGCTCCGTGGGCCACGTATACCATCTCAAGTTAGTCTTGCGCCTTTTCTATGTCATTCCTACAACGGGTGTCACGTACCGTCCGGATTTTGCGCTACTTATTGCCGTTGTTCTATTTCTAACCCATGACTGACTTTGTTACATTCTAGTGTGTGGTTTCACTTCGTACATGTCGCGACCTTCAGCAAACTCAATCCACATGCTGTCTTACCTAGTACTGAAATGACGGCCCTCGAACTGCTTTTCCAACACGCCAATGCAATCACAGAGACGATGTGGCGATTTCGAACCTCATTTTCCTTCCAGTACAATTCAGGCATAAACTTACTTGGCTCTGTTGCAACGTCATACACAATCGTGGCATACCTCAACACTTGGGATCGTTAGCACAGCTCTTTCAACCGGGGAGTGCAGATAATCCGCGAGCACGGGCATCTAGGAATCGTCCCTTTTCTGCTGGCTGGCATCAAAGTACTCGGAAATCAGTATCGGGTCCACTTTGCTCCAGAAATTCAGGGATACCTGAGAATATTGGAAGATAAAGAGCATTCTTTTTCTGATGTGCCCATGGAAATGCCTGTTGTGGTTCGTGTCATGGATTCTCCGGTCGGGGGACACTTCATTTTGCAAATGCTCTACTTGGAAACCATGAACGGTCTGCTCAAGAAGTATAAGGATATCATGTGATTCTTTCTCCTCGATCGATCCACGCTCTTCATCTAATGTCACTCGGGTGCAGAGGCGCCCTATCAGAATTGATCGTACAGTCTCCACGTGTGCGTTCACGACTGGGCTCTTTCCGGCCTGAACCGTGAGATTGATGCGGACCAATATTGGCTGGCGTTCGACTGTATAGCGGGATATATCAAAGATGAAGATTAGGATCGCCTAGCGGCTATTCGTTACCAATCGCTTTCGCGAAGTGGCAGAACGGCCAGAGTCAGTACAAAGCAGACTGCAACCACTCGCCAATCTCGCACAGCTACTTCATCAGCAAGTACGGTATGCCACAGCGGAGCAGATGTACCAGCGGCTTCGATATTCCGATTTCCCGGATGGGGGATATCTGCGCGATATCTGCGCAATCAGCGCAGGGGTCAGGCCGATGGCGGCGCCGGACGCGTAGCGGCGCAAAGACCGATTGGCCAGCGTTGCTGGAGGCGGGGATCCATATGGCCAGGGGGAAGGTAGTAGTTAGCAGGCAGAACAAGTTCATGCCATTGTAGCGGCCGATCTTGTCACCAAGAATACCAGGAAGAGTTCGACCAAATACAGATCCCGCATTGGGCATTGAGACGAGATACTGTGCGAGTTGTAGACTCATGCCGCGGCCGTTGGCAACAGCTGTAATGAACCCCATGACAGGGAACATTCCCCAGTAGAAGAAGAAGTTGGAGAGCGTCGTAAGCATCATAGGGGTTTCGCTGAGTGCGCGGACGAAGGCCATGAGATGGAAGGGGCGAGGGTGGAGCGGGAGGCGAGACCGGACTATCAAGATGGCGAAGGTACACAGCCCCAGGACCAGGAATACGCAAGTGCGCATAGGCTAGGGGAATCCCGTCTCGCGGATCATGCGACTGACGATGATAGGGAAGAGTAAACCTCACGAGGAGCTACCCGAGGCGGCGATTCCAATGGCCATCCCGCGCTTCTTGAAGAACCAAGTCGATACGCAGGCGACGGCGGGCGTGAAGAGGCACGAGGCGCCTATAGCTGAGCAGACACCCTGGCTGAGCAGGAATTGGTAGTATTCGGTGGACAGCGAGGCCATCATGAGCCCAAAGACGTTCATAAAGCTGCCGAAGATGAGCAGTTTGGTTGGGCTGTAGTTGTCGAAAACGGTGCCGGCAACGGGCCTGGTGGCGAGCATGAAAATGGTTTCGAGTGAAGGGATCCAGGCGACAGTGCTGGGTATGTCTTGAGGAGGACTTCCGTGTACTGTAGTAGTCTTGGAATATCTGGCATTGTGATGACCGTCGAAATATCGGGAGTGCAGGTAGCAAAGAATGTGGCAGAAATCTAAAGATAATCGACAGCAATATGCAAATTTCGGTCATCCACTGGCTTGAACATGCGCACTACCTGCTTGCCTCCGTCGATGCTTGACTGGCTGCACCCTGGGTGCTAGGTATGCTGCAGATCACTGGTTCTTCATCACTCTAGAGGAGTCACGATAGGCCCGCTGAATCCAAGAAACTTCAGAAATCTTTCCGATGAATCCTGCAGCTCTAGCACCGTGACCAAGGTCGATGTTATGAGTCAGCACAACCTGACAACCAGGCGATGTTAGTATGCGATTCACTAGCCTGCGTCTTGTTAGGTTCTAGGAGAGGGAAAACATCTTCGATTCGAGTGCTTGACGCAAATGGAGATATTACTTGTTCCTCGAATCTAGACTGAAACCATGCGGATTAGTAAAGGAATTACCTAAGATGGATTATAAATCGACATTAGCTATCAACCGTTCGATATTGGTAGACTCATCTGAATCTAATACTGTACACTGCAGGGAGGGATGAGGATGGTTAGATATGATCCCACTTGGACATGTATTTATCGATGAGATCTCATCTCCTCCACATACGCTCGGACTGGATTATTCTGCTTACGTAGTGGTATGGTTCATTACATATAATGAGAGAGGTAAAGGATTGCACCGAAAACTTGTAGGCTTCATCCTGACTCCGTACGTTTTGTTTTTACTTTTAATAATGAAAAAAACAAGGAGCAGCAGCTGCAGGAGATAAGTCAACCCATAGCCAAACCACGTTTCCACGTCATATCTACAGTATATTTAAATTGAATAATACTGATTGATATAACACCAGAAGATATTGGAGACGAAGAACTGATCTCCCTCTGCCCAGACCACAAGGACACACAGGAAGCAGCGAAACGAAACGAGAAGAGAATCTAAAAACCGAAGGATGGAGAGAAGCTACAGAGTAGACCGAACCAATTATCAGTGGTATCATCTGATAAACATTGTCGATTTAACATTCACTCTCTCTCAAAAAATTTAAACTATTTTATTTATCAAGAAGAGGTTAGGATCATTGCCACATGCCCGGTTTGACTTCAAGACCCCTGTGCATTGTTCCCATCCCCTCCTGCGTTGTCCTAGCACCTTCCAAAATAGTGATATCGCTCAACCTCGTTTCCGCCGGCACCTGCTTATTGCCCAGCCATAACTGTGTGGTCGCCAGCCACCCAGATAAAGTTCGCCTTCCAGCTCTTGATCTTCCACAGATCGCCAACTTTGACCATATCGCACAGATAAAGACCCCCCGAGGTGAACTTACTGGAAGCCGGATCGAAGCCCTGTCCAGGACGAAGGTGCTGAGCCAACGCCGAGCATGTTACCTTGGCTGTGCTGCTGCTCTCGATGGTGACGCGCATGTTGGAGAGAAAGTGTGTCGTGTCGAGCTTGGAGACGCGGTCGAAAACCGCCGCCTTGAGTTCCGCGACGCCCTTGGCGGATGAGCCGGCCATCTCGACTGAAATGTCCTCGGTGACCGCCGAGAGAAGGAGGGCCTCGTCGGCGTGGTCGAAGGCGAGAACGGCGCGGTAGAGTGCGTCGGCGATGGCCTCGCGCTCGGTGAGGCCACCCGCGAGCTTAGCGGGGAGTGCGAAGGCCATGGTGACAATTGGAGACACCTTGTGAAGAGTGAGTGAGCGAGCCTGAAATTTGTGGCTGTCGGACTGATTATTTGTTGGTGTTTTGGGGTTTTTTTATGGCTCTCGACTCCCTTTAGGAAGAACTACCACCAACCGAACCATGGAGCGCTCTAACAAAGGGCAGGTCGAAACGTACCAGCCTCATTAGGTCCGTCATTATTATCCCCTTAGTTATGCAAAGTCCGTTAACCCCTATGTCCGTTAACCCCTATGTCCTTTAAAGATGCAGGGCATACTAAGAGTCTCAGCAGTCAAGGCGAGGACAATGCATTTCTCAGGTTTGGTCATGACTTCTAAAACGAACCGATGATACTAGTATTGTTAGCCGACTAATGCTCATCTATCCTTGACTAACTCGAGCGCCGTCTTCACCATGGAATTGTCGCTTTAACGGTAGCCGATCAGTCTTGCAAATCTCAGAAGCTTTTTAATGTACGTCGGTAGTAGACTCCTTAGTACAAGCAGTAGTAAAGGCAGTATCTCAGCGAGAATGTCACTATCAAATACTAGACTCCTAGTACTCATACATGGTAACATGGTAATTTCTTCGTACGCTTCCCTCTAATCCTCCTTTCAGGAGCAATATTAGCAGTAGGCTCGTAGGTATAGCTGGGACCCCTATGGCAACGGTTAAATGCAGAATCACTGTAGAGGCTTCTTTCCATAGACAACAACTCTGGTCATTTTATCAATATGTTAAAATCGCAGGAAAAATTCCAGGGAACTCACACGCGGTAGTAAGCATGGTTCTTTCTGTTCTTCAGTGCAGACATCATCTTCGCCACGAGAATTTGGACTTCCGGAACGCTCCAACCCATGACTCGCGTTAGCAAATACAAGGCCCATCCCTCGAAACCTTCCGAGCAGTAATGGTAGCTGCATAGGCCGATGTCCTTTAATTTACTATCTCTTGGCCAAGGGCCAACGGGCACTTTGAACCATTTCTCCGTCACATTTGTAAATCCTGCTTCTCTGATTAAGGTGGCGGCCTGATCGGCGATTTTCATAGTCTTTCCCATTTTATTCCCGGCCTCGATGAATATTCTCGACCATTCGGCCATGATATGATCAGCATCTATTGTGCCATCATCGCTCGTGAACTCAATGGACATTTCCATTTGCTCAATAAACCCAGTGGGCTTCGTCCGGTCATAAATTTGACGATATAAAGCGGACCAATCAGACACACTACCGTATAAGCACCGAATATGAACAAAGTCAAAGTAGTCGGTAGGGTAAGGCCACTCTGAAGTGCAATCATCAATGACGAACCGGCAATTGGGCGCTACCCAGGACGGCTGAATTGGGCTGAGGTCGACTCCCAGTACCTCCGCACTCGGGTGCGCGTCTGCAAAGTCCAAGGTCCAGATGCCGGTCCCGCAGCCTAGATCTATCACCCTGTGGCATTGCTCGTCTATGGGTGCCAAGTATAACTTGCCATCGAGGAGCAAGGTCAACATATGATGGCCTAGGTCAAGCTGCGCGTTCTGCTGTTCATCATTTGGGCCCCAGTAGTCATTTTCGCCACCCCGGAACTTGTGGTACGTACGCCCATGTTCCTCACGATGTCGTAGAATGGTACTGACAAGAGTCGTTGTTTCGGTTTGTCTGGAGGCTTAATTAGTTGCCGGTGGCCATATCGGAGGCTGTATCTTTCGCCTTTAAATACTGGTTTCACCTACGTGTCGTCTCTAAATGTGGAATCCTCTTCGTCTGCGGGATGATCGCCCTGAGTTGCTATCTCTTCCGCTACCTGCAACACGATTTAGGGAAGTAGATCCACAAAATGTTACCAAAGGATGATTGTACTGATTCAGCATCGTCACCTTGTACCGAAGCCATCCAATGTGATTTCCCTGCCTAGAGTAAACGCAAAGAAAGCAAAAACTAGGGCACACTGAACCTCCGTTATGGGAAGACGGGTCTGGGGATTCGACACATGTGCGCCTCTAATATGTACACTATGTCAGCTGCAACTAGCTGAATATATGTGGTGACAACATTGCGTCAGGTCGTAAGCTATGGACTATCACAGTGATTAGGCATGCGAGGAGGCTTCCGTGTAGGGACGGAGCGACGAGCCGGGCCGATCTGCCCAACGAGGCATAAATATTCGAACTTTTCAGCTGTACAAGGGCACGCTAGCGGGATGAGTTTGCACTACATCAACCAGTTGTTTGCAGGCTAGCGGGGCGATCGTCGATCTCAGCCCGCCTTTCACACTGTAGCTCAGAACTGGGGCTTGCTAAAATTGTGGCTGAAGCTTGGGTCCCCTGCCAGAGAGCCGTCATATTTAGCAATAGTTTCGGGACACGACCCTCAACATCTCAGACTGCAGATCTCTTCCCCACTACTTTCACATGCGAGCAGACCAGAATATCCGGCGTCTCATTCTCAGAGCCAAGCATAGACGGCGGTTGCCAATAAATGTGAAAATTGCGGCCGGGGGTAAGGAGTTGCTCTAATCCCGTCCTACCACCTACCACTATTATTGCACGAGCACGGCTAAATCTGACGACTTGCTTTTAAACTCTCGCCGTAGGGATATTAGGAGAATGCCTCCTCGCTGCTTCTACCGGTTTTGATGTCCTAAGATTTCTTATCTATAAGAGCCTCAGGAAGAGCTTCCAGAGGACTCAGTAAGCGGGGAAATCATGACAACAACATTAGGGAGTCCCAGAATAACAGCCCTCATAGAATGGTTTACCACTATCTCATGCGCCATTCTTTTGGCAACAGCAGCACAGCCATTTCTTTTCAGGGCCTCAAATTTAGCCTGTAGCTGTCCTAATCTGGTATCATTTGGATAATTAAAATGAAGGCCATTGGTTGAAGTTCGTCCACAGAATAAGTAGCGATGAGGTGCACAGAATATGAAGTTAGAGTGAATAAGTGCACAGAAAAATGCTCGCAAAACCTTCCTTCCTCATTTAGCGAAGTGCACAGATTAATATTATTAGCCAGTCCCCAATCTGAAGCCGGAGATGGACGCTTCCTTCACTTCGCTTCTCTGCGTCATGAAATTTCTTTGCTATTTGTCTACTACCGACGACCGTGCTCGAAGGCCATGTCTAGTGTACGGGCTCCCAAGCGTCCCCGACTTGGGGACAGGACCGCCCTGGCATGCACAACATGCAAGCAGAAGAAGTTAAAGGTATTCCGTCTCTTGAGGAAGATCTAGTCCGCCCCGCTAACATGGACCGAATCTAGTGCGATGGCCAGACTCCCCGATGCCAGCATTGTGCAAAAGCAGGACGAGGTATGTCCGGCCTACCTGCTACACTTGCCTCCTCTTCTTGACAAGAACACTGATATCATGCAGATTGTCTTGTCGAAGACCCGGCCACAGGCCTTCAGCGACCACGTGACTACTTGCAGTCCCTAGAGTCCCGAGTTGCCATGCTCGAGAGCCTGCTCCAAGAAACACGTCCGGATGTCGCCATCGATCATTTCAATATTATCGGTCGTTGGAAACAGGGCGACGCAACTCACCAAACGTCAATGAGTGAACCGCTTCCTGACGGTGACCCGAGGCGCGCAGCTCAATCTTCCGACTTCCCCTCGAACACTGGGCCGCCAGTGTCACCAGGTATCAGCAACTCCCATGACGCCTACGACGATGGCAATGACCTCGCCTCTGATGTTGCCTTGCTTGCTCTCAGCGCATCCGGCCGAGAACCCCATTACTTTGGGCCGTCGTCTGCCTTGTCATTCTCTCGAGTTGCTTCGTCTGCAATGAAGACACACAAACGGCATGGTGGCTCTCAACCAAGTGTTTATAGCGCGACAGAGAATCTTCCTCCTACGCAAACCAACAGGCCGGTGCTTTTTCCCACCCCAAGCGTCGGCCACGCCCTCTCAGCCGCATATTTCAATCACGTACATCCACAGTATCCTTTTCTGCATCGCCCAACTTTCGATTCGTGGGAGGAAATCTGTCTGCAGGCGCGGCAATCGGGAAAAATTGATTGTGTTAAAGACATTCCATTGTTCTTTGTACTTATGGTATAGAATGAGCCCTTCCAGAGCGAAGAAGCTTGCTTACATCGCCACAAGGTCTACGCGGTCGGGTCGCTTATTATCAAAAACGGAGATCGGAGCGACGATGCTGAGGCAAGTGGAACAATAAAACGCTACAACGCAGAACTGATGCCCGTAGGCCCATTACGGAGCCGCTCTGAACCACATCCATGTTATCATGGATATGGATAGTATGGAGTCAATTCAAGCAGTCCTCGCCTGCGCGGTGTATTCCATCCGTTCTCCTGTTGGCGCTTCGATCTGGTAAATGCCGTTCGGATGCCCGAATAGCGAGACATGTAATAATCGCCAACAGGAAGCTGTCTGGCATGGCTATTCGCCATTGCATCGAGCTCGGCTACCACCGAAGTATTAGACGAGTCCGCCCCAACACTGACGCTCTGACGTGTGAAATGTCGAAACGGATTTTCTGGGTGGCTTATGATATAGACCGAGCAGCGGCCTTCACGCTCGGTCGGCCTTTCGGGATCTCGGATCAGATGATTGACGTCGAGGTATGCGGATTTCTCTTGGCTTCTGCCGGGCCATACCTGTTCTTCGGTGTTGATACTAAACCTGTGGACAGCTTCCACTCGACATTGATGACAGCGGCATAACCACTGAGGGAATTTTTGGCTTTGTTCGTCAAACTTCCGATGCTCCTCCCACCCAGATGACCGGAGCTATTCACATCATCAAGCTTCGACAACTCTGGTCGAGGATCAGCGATTCGATCTACTCTGCGGTCTCTAGCGGCCCGTCTGATGATTATAGAGCTTGTGCGGCTATAACTTCACACGTTCCTCAACTACGACAGGCGCTTGAAGAATGGTTTACTGACACACCGTATCAACCTCAACATCCCGACACCGGGCCAGTTTCGGTCTTCACGTCGAAAGACTGGTTCCGTTTGGCATATGACCATACTATCATACTGCTCTATCGACATTGTCTCACTTGCGAATATTATCGACGACCAAATGATGCCTCTGCAGACATGCAATGCAGCAAAGCTCGGGTAGATGCTGCGTTTCAAGAATGCGCCGCTAGCGCTCGAGAAATCTGCGTCTTGTACCGCCGGACGTACCAGCGTTCCCCGGTGCGCTACACTTGGGGCTCCCTGCATATTCTTTTCCTGGCAGGCCTCACTTACTTGCATTGCCTCTGGAGCAGTGACTCTCTGAGGAAGAGTATTCCCCAACTTGAACTTATCAACACCTGTACGTCCTGCAACATGGTCCTCGTCATCATTGCCGAGCGATGGAGTGTTGCGGCTTCTTATCGAGATCTTTTTGAGAAGCTTTCGGAGCGTACCATCAGCATGGTCTTCGGAGGGCACAATACTAACACTGGCGCACCATCGATGGCTATGTCTAATTCTGGTCTGGCACTTGGGGTTCGCAACCGCAATGACCCGCCGCCGCAACCAATATTTGATGATCTACAGCTGGAAGACTGGCTGATCAACTTGGAAGACATCAACGTTCCAGACGAGTCGGAATGGCTCGTGCAGGGCTTGATTCGAGGCTTTGGAGGCCAGCAAGATGAAAATATCTTTGGCAATCTAGAAGACCCTATGTTCTGACCTCTGAAGATCGACATACATATGCATACGATTTGAGAAAAACCCGCGAATGACTGTTTTGCAATAATATCAAAGATTGTTTTCATGCAAGGAGAACGCCAGATTCATGTCTCGCTATCAAGGACTATTTCTTGGATTCCAAGAATGGCAGCACATCGTACCATGCTTTCCCGACAAAGTCCTGCGTATAGTGATTTCGAATCGGCTATTGGGCAGCCGAGGGCGGCCTCGAGTGCTTGTCGGTCCTCAAACGGCTCAAAGTCGCACCCATCGTCTGTCGACCCCATTTGAAGGTTGGAATGAAAGATTCCCGCCGCCGAGAAAGGCAGGAAGTCCTCATATGTGATGGGGAAGGTCTCAACAAGCCCTTCGTCGAGTAGCTTCGACAGTGGAACTGCTGAGCTCGATCCAGGCCATGGCCAACCACCCGCACTCGCCTTGGGAGTACAGCGGCATTCGAAGAAGACCAGATCTCGCTGCACCAACGTCTTCCAATCATCCGGGAAGTGGCGGAAGACTTCGCTGAAGGCTCTCTCGGCATTGTCATTATCCTGTGCCGATACCATTGCTTGCAACGCCTCTTTTAAGAGCCTGTCGTACAGCTGCCGACCATTAGTCGTCAAGGCTGCTCCTCGCTGCTCAATCTCTCCAAATCGCGCCTTGTGGGAGCCCTGTACCAGAGCGGTGGATCCCTGGACTCGAAAGTTGGTCTGCTCCGGTAAGGCTAAAAAGCTCGTCTGCCGCAGTAGGATCGGATATTTACGAGCGGGGGGGCCTTCTATTCGGGACTTGATGGCAATTCCTTCGGCCTTCATCTTTGCTTCTGCCATTTCGATATCGAGTGTACGCGGTGTCAGATGGTTGATGTGGGCGCTGTTGAAGCAAGCAATATCGGCCAGGATGGGATGCTCGACTTCGAGTTTCCGGTAATCATCCAGGGTTACAGCTGCCACAGAATGCCATTTGAAGGTCTTCATGACCTCGAGGATGAACCTTTCGGCCTGGTCGGTAAAGAAGCCCCCCTGATCTTCTCCAACGCCAATCAGCGTCAAAAGTTCGTCGCTAAAGATGTTGCGGCGAATGAGGAGGCCCAGGGCCAATTCCCGTGGCTCGGGCCTCAGCAGCTCGGGTCTCAGAAGTGTGGTAAAGACGCGAAAAGGGTTTTTACTCAAGGCCTCGGGGCTTACGGGGCGAAATGCGGTGGCGTGCATCGGCAGACCTGCTACGGACAGGTCGTAGTAGTCGACAGGGTGCAGTCCGATGAGAGCAAAGACCCTGCGAATGGTGCTCAGTTCGTAGGGGGTCCCCAGCCGGATGGCGCCGTGTCTTTCGAGATCCAGTCGTTCCTTCAAGGGCACATCGGGATCGCTTTTGCAAGCTTGATTGACTACCTTTACGATGCGGACCAAGTCACCGTAGAGTGGAACTTCCGACTTGTACATGGCCGACATGGCCAGGGCGAAAGTCGTGCGGAGTTCATCTTTGTTTACCAAAGGCTGTTCGACATGATCGATCCTGACCGCCGAGGGAGGCTTCGCCATCGTGGCCATTGTGCTCTGGTTTGTTCAATGTCCAAGGTTCTCGATAGAAGCCTCGATGGAGAGTAGGAATGGTCTACGATGGGCCCCTTGCCGGGTCGTTGACGACTACTAGTATTGACAGCGCCGATACTCCGTACTAGAGCAGATATATCAGGCCTGCAAGCTGCTACGGACGGTAATGCTTGCACCACCTCAGCCTTGTGGATGATGCAGCCGCGCAGTCAATTGGTGGTATTACGCCCGGCCGCAGCTGAGGTTTGGCGCTCGGAAGTCTCCATGCTGCGGCAAAAGTCGTCGACATTCACCTTCGGAGGAAGCCGTGGAGTCAACTTGGCGCCCCGACACGCTCAGATGAAGCCCCTCGACTCGGATGGCTGAAGCCAAGGCCCTCGGCCTCTGTATAGCTTGCTTAGGCGAGCGTGGGCTGTCCGATCGCGGTTCCGTCTCAAGTCATGATTTCTTGCTGAGACGACCACCGTAAAACCCTGCCTCGTATCACGAAAGGCACGAAAGCCACACAGAAACGTGCAGGAAACAGAATCGACAATCGACATCAACCACCCTAAAACACAGTTCTACATCATGTCATTCACGTCAACTGTCACAGTCTCGGCCAACGCTCCGGCGGCACCTCGCCAGTCAGCCCTCAATACCACCACGGCCAGTTCTGGTCGCAAGCGAGTCCACTACATTCCCAAGCCATCCACCAAGGAAGAAGAGCGAACTTGGCAGCTTCAGCATATGGCGGGAGCGTTTCGCGTCTTCGCAAAGTTTGGATACGCCGATGGCGGGAGCGGACACATCAGTCTCCGAGGTAAGTTGGTCGAGCATTATGTGGCTCGGACCTTGTATACAATACTCACCGTGTGAACACAGACCCCGTAGAACCAACCACGTTCTGGATCAATCCATATGGCGTGCATTTTGGCATGCTCAAGGTGTCCGACATGGTTCGGGTTGACGAAGACGGCAATCGTGTCGGCGGCGGTGATGGAGCCATCAACACCGCTGGCTTCATCATTCACAGCCAAATCCACAAGGCTCGCCCGGACATCAACGCCGCGTGCCACATGCATAGCCCTTACGGACGTGCTTGGTCCACCTTTGGCAAGCCCATTGAAATGCTGAATCAGGGTCAGTTCTCAGTCTCGTCCGTGTCAGGTGCGATGCACACCCCCACCCGCTAAGCCTCGCCTCGACTAGATTCCTGTATGTTTTACAACGATTTGGCCGTCTACGCCGGTTTTGGTGGCGTCGTCTTTGCACAGGAAGAAGGCGCTCACATTGCTGCCGCCATGGGCCCTACCAACAAGAACATCATTCTGCAAAACCACGGTCTCCTCACGGGAGGCGGCACCGTGGACGAAGCGGCGGCATTTTTCATTGCCCTCGAGCGAGCGTGCCAGAACCAAATTATTGTCACCACCATGATCATCTCCAATGAGGTGACCAAAACGTACGTCGGCAAGGACGAGGCAGAGTACACCAAGAAACAAACTGGCTCGCCCGAAGTCATGTACATGCAGTTCAAGCCCGAGTACGAATTGGCGCTGAAAGAATGTGGGGGCGAGTTTCTTGAGTGAAGGTAAATAGTACTTTAGTTACTTGGGACTAACTAAAGAATTCCCGTAGTGATGAATTGATGTTTGGTATTCCAAAACTACATAGTACGGTATCAACCTCTCGTCGTATCCGAGCCAACGGGGCCCCAGGCTTCCGGACGCCGTCTCACCAGACCCGAGTAGAACCAGCAGCCCATGGTGTATATGTCATAGACAGGTAGGTTGACGGTCTTCTCGACGGCCTCGGCGAAAGGAGCCATCTGCACGCATTCGAGCACCACGGCCGCGATCTGCGGATGAGCCTTGGTGATTTCCAAAGCGGCATCGGTGACTTCCTTCTCGATGGCCTCATGCGAGTACGGACCATCGTCGCGCACCAGACACTGAAGGTTTCCGTCCGTGGGCACCCCGATAATGTGCACGTGGTCAACCTGGCTGATGCCAAGCTGAGTCAGATGCAAAGGTCCCAGCTTGGAGCCGTCAAAGGTGATGATGCCGATGTGGCTCGTCGCCGGAAGAATCGAAAACAGCGAGGGGATCTGCACGAGCGACGACGACGCCACGGGAATGGGCAGCCGTCGGGCGAGTTCGGGCTGGGCCATGGCCAGAAAGCCGCAGCTCGTCAGAATGCCGACCGCGCCTCGGTCGGCCAGCTTCTGGCCCGTGCGGACAAACCGGTCGAGAAAGTCGGCGTCGTACGTGTTGTTGGTGATGAGATTCGGCACCAAGGACCCCGGCGCCTCTTCTCGAATCAACGGGAATGGCCATGTTCGTTCGTTGAAGCCGTCGCCCGCCGGCCGCACAAAGTGGCATTCGACCGCAATGAAGCCCATCGGCGGCAGCGTCGTTTTGGTGTCGGCAATCATTGCAACCATGGTGTTGGTGTTTGATGAACTTGGATTCTGTGTACAAATTACAGAGAAAGCTGTGGTAGTCTTATCTCTTCCAATGGTCACGCCGCTAAGGAAAAGCCACCAATATACGGAGTACAACGCGGCGTGCCACTGCCGCGTCTGTGCAGGGTTTTCTTCTCGCGCCTTGCGAGGACCCCGTGGACGCCGTAATACACAGCGGCACGGACTGAGCTGCCTCGAGTCTGCTTTTCGCACGGCCACAGCCAGGATCCAGCATCCACGGAGGTCGCCGAGCCAATCACGGGAGAAGCCTGGCCGCGACCCCACAGCCTCCGAGTCAATCTATACTTGTAGCCGTCTCGGCTGCCACGGCAAGAGGCTTGCGCACGACATAGACAAGGCTGGTCGATTTCAGGTTTGTTTGGACGTACGGAGTAGACGAGACTTTGTCGAATGTTTGGTGCCGACTGGAAAAAGCCAACGACACAACTCGTCTCCGTGCCCGCCTCATATCTTCTCTATCGCCCGAGCAAAGCATCCTACACCTCTCGACTCTCTAGCCCCAGCCCCAGCCCCGCGATTCGCCTTTTTCATCGCACCACGTCTACGCCCATGTCTCCCGGAAAGCTCTCGGCTAAGCCGCGCGTTGTGGCGCTGGGCCGCCCTCGGTTTGTCGGCGAAGACTACCTGGAGGACTTCCAGAAAGACTTCGATTTTGAGGTTCTAGAAGCGACCAACCGCAAGGAGACCCAGGAAAAGCTTCCCGCCATGGTGGCCGAGAGGCCCATCGACGGCTTTGTCATCCGAATGGGCACGCCGCCATATGAGCCCTTCGATGAAGATCTTCTAAAAGCATTGCTGCCGCACTGCAAGATTATCACTTCGGCTTCGGCGGGTTTTGTAGGTTTCCCTCCTGTGTTGAAAATATTTCTGGTCTGGGCACAAAGTTCTTCAGCTGACTAAAGTCCGTCCATGACCAAGAATGAGTTCGATGTCGACTGGATGACGGCCAACAACGTCTGGTTCTGCAACACGGTCAACGCCGTGGCCGAGGCTACGGCCGATATGGCCATGTTCTTGACCCTTGCGGTGTTGAGAGACACGACCCGCGCGGAGAAACAGGCTCGCAACGGCAGCTGGAAAGCCAACATCGTCCCAGCACGAGACCCAACCGGCTTGACGCTGGGAATTGTTGGTGCGGGAGCCATTGGCAAGTATCTGGCCCGAAAGGCCGCGGCCTTCAACATGAAAATCGCCTACCACAACCGACGACAACTTTCCAAGCAAGAAGAGGAGCAGTACGGCCTGACCTACTACGCCAGCCTGAACGAACTCCTCGCCGTGTCCGATGTCGTCTCGGTCAGCTGCCCCTTGAACAAGCAGACCACCAATCTGATCTCTCACGACCAGTTCGCGGCCATGAAGGACGGATCCTTTCTGGTGAACACGGCGCGAGGCCCTGTCGTTGACGAGGATGCTCTGATCCAGGCGCTGGAGTCTGGCAAAGTGGCCCGCGCGGGTCTCGATGTGTTCCACAACGAGCCGCACATCAAGGACTACTTCCGGACGTGCGACAAAGTCGTCCTGCAACCACACATGGGAGGCTTGACCGACCTGGCTTTCCAAAAGTCCGAGAGGGAGTGCTTTGAGAACATCCGATCTCTGTTCAAGACCGGACGACCTGTAGCTCCCGTGAACAAGGTCCAGCAGGAAAAGCTGCCGAACTGAGGAAGGTGCCAGCCTTGCATCATGGGAAAGGGACAATTGTAATCAAAGTCAAAATTTGCATGACAACTCGTGGCAACTGGATTAATTCGTACGTGGCATGGTACGTGGCATAGGGGTTTGGTAAGAGGGTCAAAACGTGTTGACTACAATACAAAGTAGATTGCAAGCAGCTATGGCTATTGCGGGACCTGACGACATAGATGTCAAAAGCGGCTTCTTATAGAGGGCAACAAGACCAAGTTTGGAGCAGTGTACACAGCACAGCGAACAGAAAGAAATCTACAGTTCCTGGTAAATATCCATATCTATCGTCCGATT
This sequence comes from Exophiala calicioides, assembly GCA_001599795.1. Lineage (NCBI taxonomy): Eukaryota > Fungi > Ascomycota > Eurotiomycetes > Chaetothyriales > Herpotrichiellaceae > Exophiala > Exophiala calicioides. The sequence goes on along the minus strand of BCHZ01000001.1, from coordinate 5,584,394 downwards.
TCCACCGTCCCGGGTAATCCAGGCGGACGGATATACACATGTGAGCAATGAGCCATCCGGCTCAAAAGATAACTAAGCACGTACTTTTCAACGTTCAACGCCAGCCACGGCCAAGACCCAACGAGGCAGCAAAGACTACAGACTTGGAGTCTGCGCCAGCTTCAGTTGGCGAGCAGCCGACATTGGCGTCCTGGCCAGAGCCCTGGGGTCGGTGGCACCCTCCATCAGCTCGTTGACGACGTGGTCCTGGCGGTTGGGCCGCGTGCGCCAGCGCCAGCTCTTGACCAAGGGCCGGTCAAGGCCCTTTCCCTCGACGATGTCAGCGACCCAGGCGCCGATGTTGGGCAGGTACTTGAAGGCGTGGCCGCTGCCGGCGGTGGCGACGAGCACGTTCTTGTGGGCGGGCACGTGGTCGATGACAAAGTGGTTGTCCCACGAGTCCGTGTACCAGCACAGGCGGGTCATGTCAATGTCGACGCCGCGGGCTGGCAGCTCAGGCAGGAAGTCGGCGACGAACTTCTGCACGACGCGCAGAGCCTGCGTGGGGATCTGGTCCGTCACTCGCTCGGGCGCGCTGTAGCGGGTGACGGGGGTGCTGCGCTCGCGGCCGTCGGACTGCACCTTGGGGTTCGTGTACTTGGTGCCCCGGTAGCCGATCTTCATGTGGCCGTCGGCCGTGGCCGGGAACCCGTACAGGCCGCCCTCGGCGCCGTCGTGCATCTTGTACATCCAGGACGGGAACCGCTCCGGCGAGTACCGCCTCGCCAGGTCCGGCGGCAGCTTGAGGATCACCACCGAGCCCGCCGTCGTCTCGCACACCGCGTCCAGCGACGGCACCAGCGTCGGCGTCCACCCGCCACACGCCATGATCGTGCGGCTGCCGTGGTGCGACTTGCCGTCCAGCGTGCGGATGCCCACGACTTCGCCGTCGCCGCCGCCGCCGCCGCCCGGGCCCTGAGAGCGCACAAACGAGGCAAATGCCCCGGACTGTGGGCCAAACACGGTCCGCACGCCGAGCCGGTCCGCCTTGTGCAGGGCAAACTGGCACGCCTTGTCGGCCATGATCGTGCCGCCGGTGGTGTCGAGGACGCCGAGATAGTTCTGGCCGCGCGACTTGCGGCCAAATGGGTCGATGGCAAACCCAAACCCTCGCTCGTTGGCCAACTGCACGTGCCTGTCATCGTACGTGATCAGCTGCGAGTCGCCATGCCCGGCCTCGTGCATGTTGCGGATGGTGGCCCTCTCGAAATCCGGGAGCGTGGACTTGTCGGTCATGCTGAGGTTGCCGTTGTTGACGAGGATCTGGTCGTCCTTGGTCATGCCGGCCGGCACGTTGCCCGAGGCAATCTCGGCGTTCCATTGGGTCCAGGCGTCGATGGCTTCGATCGACAGGGCCTGGTATTCGGTCTGGGCGCCGTACGCTGACCGGAAGATCTTGTTCATGTCCGCCGACGCCGCGTCGCAGCCCTTGAAGTACGAGTACCGGCTGACGTGGTACGGTTGCTTGTCGAAGATGGTGACGTTGGTGTAGCCGCGTTGCGCGAGATGCACCGCCGTGCTGAGACCGAACACCCCTGCGCCGACAATGATGATGGCGGCGCTTTTGTCTTGTAGCGGAGACGGAGGCGCCACACCGTCGGACGGCATGGTGGCGTCAGTCGCTGTGCGAGATATAGGAGATGGAGCTGTCGTTGGATATGTAATACTAATTTTTAGCACATGTCACTCTTGTTGGCCGGTGGCAAGTATCTAGTATGTGTAAACCCTTCGTCGTCGGTTTGCGTCTCGCTTCGCTGTGTGAAAATCGACTCCGATTTGATACTCCATATTGAGTTTCTTTATATGCCAGTTTCGTGCTGCGTCGTTGTGGTCGCTGGTGTTGCTGGTGCCGGCCCTAACACAAGATCAGGTCCGTGCTCGGCGCCCTAGACCGCAATCAACATAAAATGATAGATATGGGGGTTCGGGAGAATCCGAGAAGAACCCTGCCGAGTCTCACACCACAACGAGTTCCAGGCGAGCTTGTACCTACACGCGCACACAGCACAGAACCATTGTGGCGTGTCCCCTGTAACCAAATGACTCGGTATGTCGGTTGCCCCATCGTTATCTTTGCCGTGGGAGATGTAAATCCGGTCATTCCTCAACCTCTTATTTTGGCCACTCGATCGGCCCCTGACACCATGGTGTTCGCCGCCAGGTCATGGATCATTCGTACCGACGAATCTCCAGCAATTCGGCTCAAAATCATTCGTGGTGTGGTTCCAGAGTGAACAAAGCATATACTATGTATTTGGGGGGTTCAAAAGTGAATCAAGTATACAGCTCGCAGTTCAAGAGTGAGTAAAACATGTATCGGGGGGTTCAAGTCACAAGTGTGAATGCAGCATGTTCCTTGTGGTTCAAGTATGAGTAAATAACGGTATATGGAAAACAAGTAAGCATGCGAACCACCCAAAAGCAGCCTCTAGACCCTGGCGACTGTCAAGTATCTTGAAACATTCCACCCTTCAGATCGACGTTGTTTCCAGCTTTAATTTAAATCCGAATCCGAATTTAAGTCTTGATGAGTTGAGGTGCTTATATGTGAGTCTCCTTGACAGTCTTCGGGGTGATGCTTTCACTTGTCCTGGCAACGAATGTTAGTTTGGCTTCGTCGAATCTGCGGCAGCAGTACACTATGTACTCACACATATTGCTCCTCAACCGTCTGGTCACTCCCGACGCCGGTTATGATCGTTCGCTTCTTGGACCGTTTGTAGGCGTTGAACCACGGTCCCCTGAAAAGATCATCAATCTCTTCCACACTGAGACCGGCAATCTCCGGTACCATGAGGAAAACGTAGATCAGCGAAAGGAAGCACCAGCCAGCAAAGAAGATGAAAGCGCCCCATTCGTCCATCGAGGAAAGGAGGGATGGCATTCCATAGTTGAGACCGTAGAAGAACAGCCAGTGGAAACACTGTGTGAGGGAGGCGCCGAATGACCGGATCCGGTTCGGCCAGATCTCACCCACAAAGACATAAGGCAGAACCAATAGGCCTATATGCAGTTAGAGACTGTGATTCCCGACGGATGTCAAGGGGCAATATAGAAGACTTACCAACTGCATACCCAAAGCCGTGGATGAAAATGAAGGCGAGGGCGCCGTTCGAAGATCCTCGGTTGACGTTGTCTTCTTGGAAGTACTTGACATAAACACCTAGATAGATATCGGAACACATTTGGAGGGTGATTCCGATAAAGAGGGAGTTCCGTCGTCCCAGAGCGTCGATGAAGAAGAAAGAGGCAATGATAGTGAAGAAGAACTTTGCCATGCTGTACATGCAGCTGAGGAACAGACCATGTCTCGGGTTACTCGACGTCGCCAGGCCGACAAGCTCCAGGATGGGGATGAAGTACGTAGTGACCAAATTCGCGCCGGAGAGTTGCGCGAGGGCGTAGGAGATCATGGCCTGCTGTAGACGTCGCAGGTTGGCCGGGACGAGGAACGTCTCCTTCACCATTCCCTTGAAGTGTGCAAGCTCGCCGCTGCCGTCGCCATCAAATTTTTCCGTCTCGGCCGCAATGGACTCCTCAATATCTCGGATCTCGACCTGGACGCGAGGATGGTCGATCGGCAGGCCACGCAGCTTCGTGATGGTCTTGATGCCCTCTTCGTGTCGCCCGACCAGGAAGAGCCATCGGGGGGACTCACACACGAAGAAGCTGGCCAGAATGCAGAAAACTATAAATACGCAGGGAGAGAACCACACGACCTGGTATTGCAGCCTGCTGGCCGCTATGTTGCCGTAGACGCCGTAGACGGTGAAGGCCGAGACAAACAGGGACATGAGGAGCACAACGCTGAACCAAGCGGTGATCAGGCCACGAATCTCGGTAGGTGCGATCTCAGCGAGAGCCGATGGTCCAAGTACGGTCAGTGGGCCGATACCGAAGCCTGAGATAACTCGTGCAGCGTAGAGACATGACAGATTAGGGGAGGCCGTGGCGATGAACTGACCGAGGATCCAGATGGACATGTAGAGACGCAGTGACCAGAGCCGTCCAAATCGATCGTTAACGAAGAAGCTCAGAGCAGCTCCCACCCCGGCGCCGACATAGACGAGGGAGACGTAGTTTTTGATCTGCGCCGCGGTCGAGCTGATTCCAAAATGATTTTGAAACCCCGGCAAGGTCGCGATTGTCGATGATGAACCTTGATCCCAGCCTGTTTGGTTTTGCCAATGGCAACGGATTAGTACCGCGCCTTGGGGGGGGGGGGGGGGGGGGGGTTGGCGATTGGTCCTTGGTGCGCAGAGCAACTTACAGAGAGGAATGCCACCCATGGCGTACAGCAGAGCGGTGAAGATCAAATTGCGATTGAAGATGACCTCGCGAGGCGTGTTACGAATGGCTTTGCGATATTTACCCAGCGTGGAGTTGGCAAAGAGATTTTTGACTCCCATTTTGGCGGTGAGGATGCTGGTTCCGAGTCTTCAATCTCAAGTTTCGTGCGACAATAAGGAACTTAAATGCTCCTCACAGCTGTGTTCAAGACGATTACGATTCATCAACACGAGCATATCTAAGGACCGAGGCCAGCGCCCGGAGTCGAGCACTAACAAAAAGTAAACGACTGTACTCCGTATTCCGCAGTTTTACTGTTCTCGGGACTTTCCTGCCACCATCGATTGGCTGCCGGGGGAAGCCGAAGCCGTGTCTTTATCGCCCCTCATCATCATGATAATTAAAATGTGGGCAACTGGGTTCTTAGACCATACCGACACCCCATGATCCTGCCAAAGATGCGAACGAGTTTTTCGCTAGGCTGAGAGCCGTCTAGAGGAGATAAGGCTGATCCATGTGGCAGAGGAACCAGATGGCTGGATTCGGAGGAGAATGCAACGACGGCTTCCATGATGCATACTCTGTATGTACTGCATAGATTTACCTGATCGCCAATTAGTTCGCCTATTCCCCCTTTCACGTGTGAGGATCGGTTATTAGCGCCCCGAAACATTGACAAGGTCTCGAGTGTCTGCTCAAGAATGGCAATGCAACTAGACAGTATTACTATGTATCGCCCTTGGAAAGGCACAGCCGTCTTGGTCGGTCTAGTCTTTGGCTAATGCACCCTCTCCAGCGTTATACAGCCCTCCGTGTTATAGATAGAGTTTCTGGTCTACCAATAGATTCAACCCCGACAGTCGGTCGAAAATAATATCCCGCGACGTTTTATTGCCTCCCGGTTTCTCTGCCATTTTGTTGGGACCTAGGTATAAAGGCTAGGTGACGAAACGGAGGGGGGATCGCATTTATTGTAGGACTCTCTGTCCACCGGCAAAAGGCAGGAGGACAAAGGAGATATATATAGTCTATCTAGAGTAAATGAGTGTTGCCAGGCACCTGTCAAAGGCGCGTTCGGGGTCTCCGGAGAAAGCGTAGCTGAACTGACACAGTTGATAGCTGAGAAGACAAGCAATTGAGCGTGGTTGTGCAAGGACTGTAACTCCTTCAGCTTGCATTGTATAGCAAGTTGGTGTGGCTGAGCCACAGTAGCAAGGCTATCGGCGACTCCTAGCGTAAAGCGCTTTGGTAAAGCGCTCTTGCACGGAGTGATTGGCGGAGTCGTTTGAGCAATTAGTGCAGTGAGCTGAACGTGTTGGGGGCTGTGCAAAGATGGCACCGAGTGAGTGATAGGCGCAAATTCTGGTGTAGATGGCGATCAACGCCATCAATTGGTAAAGAGTGGCATAAATCGATCATTGACTTAACTGTGCGGTCTTGTTGGCATTTGACCGTGCAATGCGCCGCTGTAATTTGGGCGGGGCATAGTGCCCCAAGTGGCACTATACAACACATTTACTGTATGGCACAAAGATAGGACTTTTAAAATTTGTTTCTCTTTGCGAGCGCCTCGTGTTTGTCACCGCGCTGGGTGTATGTTCATTTTCCACGGTATTGGTCTGGAGCAGGCTGACGGTTTGGAGGATTGGCTGTGGAACCACCACTTCACTGCAATACTTGCTCGAAGTCCACGGCCACGAGGCATCCATCCGCACGACATCATCCTGTCACTATGGGGCACTCCGATCGGCGAGATGTTTGATCTAGAAAGGCACGCCCAGCTTGCCCGATGGTTCCGCCGTGGGAGATTCTTTGTCACCAGCGCGCCGATTCGAGTATTCGAGTCAGCAAAGGCACGGCTCAGCATGATGGCCATCATTTAAATCAATCTACGGGAAGTAAAGCCTTTCAATCGTTCCACGCTTCATGTAAAGTGGCCAAATCATAACTCCCGACCTTTTTCAGATAGTGTGTGATCTCGTCGGGATTGTTCCTCCTCTCCTTCTCTGTCCACCCATTTCCGAAGTATTCATACCTGTTCAACTTTGCACCTGGTTGCCGAATAAAGCTGAAGTCCTCCCAACGAGGGTCCCGAAGAATGTCGAATCGATGATGCGCCGTACCGGGCCAGGCGATCACCACCCTCGACTTACCCGTTCCAAGCTTTGACCAGAAGTTGCAACTGTCCGAAATCACCTTGTCGTCAAAGTATGTCTCAATGATTTGATTGAACTCGGCCGTGGCCTCCGCCGTTGGTTGAAGTGCTCGATAGCTCTGGCTCTGAACCTTGCGAATGGCTTTGGCGATAAAGGCCGCGGTGATCTCACATTGTACTGGGAAGGAAGAACCACTTCCCATCCCTTGAGCCTGTTCCAACTGTTAGATCCCAAGCTGACCACAGTAACATCGAGGTACGTACGGAGAGAACAAAAAAGTAATTCGGAAAGCCAGGAGCCATGACGCCAAAGTAGGTCTCTGGAAACCCGATCGCACCGTCTTGCGCCCATAGCTTAGCCAGGTCAACCCCGTTCTGTCCGATGATCGGGAATCGTGGGATGAAGCCGTCGGAGAATCCAGTCGCAGCGATAATTGCATCAACCTCGTGAATTTCACCGTCTGCAGTAATAAGACCGGTCTCTGTCGCCGCGACGATCGATTGCGAGATAAAATCGACCTTGGGCGTTAGTAACGACTCTAGATACCCAGGAGAAGGTGTCGGCCGTTTGCAGCCTGGTGCATAATCCGGGAGCAGTCTCTGTAGCCAGTCTTGGTCGCCTCCTAAGCGGTCAGACATGAGTCGGATACACCGTTGTCGGAATTCCTCGTTTTCGGCGCTTCCAACGATAGAAGCCGGCCACTGGCCATGGAAATGGACTTCTAGGCTTCGTCGGTATTGGAGATAGTAATCGGGATTCTCTCTCCACTCCTTCTTTTGTGCTTCAGTGTACTGAGGCCCGCCTGGCTGCTGCGAAGTGGCTTGTAATATGTCACCCGTAAATGTAGGAGTGATCCACGTTCTCGAGCGGACGTAGTGGTCGATGTGCTCGGCCTCGGGAAGAATGTTTGTCAGTAGCTGCTGGCCGCTGGCGCCATTTCCAATAATGGCTATCCTTTTGCCCTTTGGATCAAAGGTAGAATCGTAGTTTGCGGAATGGAACAAGGACCCTTTGAATCTGTTCTGCAGTCCCGAAATATCGGGATACCGCCACTTGTTTAGACGTCCCTGGGCAGAGACGAAGAAGTCGGCGTGGTCGGTTCTAATCTCTCCCGTCGTCAAGTCTTGGACCTGTACTTGCCATTGTGCAGCTGAGTCAGACCAGGCAGCGTGTAAAACCTCATGCCGCAGGCAGAGATGCTGTTCGACACCATAGTCCTTGACCACTTTCTCATAATACTCGCGGATTTCGGCGCCCTTCGGATAGTATTCTGACCAGTCGAAGTTTGGTGCGAAGCTCAGCTCTTTTCCGAAAGTCAGTACGTAGTCGACCAAAGGCATCCACACGCAACGTACGGTAAACATGTGCCGGGACGTCGCATCGAATTCCAGGATAGATGTTTTCAGCCCACGTCCCTGACTGAGTTGAAGAGGTAAGAGTCGGTCCAGACAGGGTTCAAGGAACCTTGATGCTACCTACCACTGAATGGTTCTTCTCATATACTGTATACGAGAGGTTTGGGACTTTTCTTGAGATCAGGATGGCGGTGGCAATACCAGCAATTCCTGCTCCCACGATGATCACCTGTGGACCAGAGTCAGAGTCGTTTTCTCAATCAGTCAAACGTTCAAGTACCTTAACTGGCCTCTGGGGATCATAGGGCCTATTCTTGGACTCGAGTCCTGTTTGGGAATGGAAATCGAGGGCAGGGATGTTTCCCATTATGAGCTGATTGATGGCAGCGAGGATGAAACTCAAGTCTCATATGCTCTACGACTCGGCGAGGCTTCCAGATATAAGGCTGCGCCATCTTAGTCATGAAATAATATGTTGCGTGGTCTGATGGCGCCATAGACTTAGCAGGTGTCGACATGGCCCATTTCTGGAAGTCGGAGATGTCCCGATTATAATCATTCGCCGTTTGGGCTTGAGGGTATGGCGTGTTGCGGTGAAGCCAAAAGTAGAAACGCCGCCAACTACAGCTTGAACCCATCGCCGCCACGACGTCTGCACACACTCACACGCGTGGTACGGTGGTCTGTATGTAGGTAAAGGGAGAAATCATATCGACGAGCTATCTTCATGGCTATGAGGGCATACAACGCAATGATTGCGTGCTTCAAGGCTTCGACTATATCAACAATCCAAGCACCTCGAACACCATCATGAAAGATCATCAAAACATCTCAACTTTCCCCTGCTGATTTATCCTCCATCATGGGTCTGTGGGTTCTGGAACCGAAAGATGGCGACAAGAAGGTCCCAGGGACCGTCCACGTGGAGCGCAAGACCGAAGAACAGCAGGCTATCACTGCCAACTTGAAGCACGGCAGCCATGGCGACGAGCACATTGTCCTTGTTCCTCAGCCGTCTGATTCTCCGAATGATCCGCTGAGTCAGTAGATGGCAGCCTACCCGGAATTTCATTGCTGACTCTGTTGCAGACTGGTCACGCCGTTCGAAATTCCTGCACAGCTTGTGGCTGGCCGCTGGCACCGGTCTCGCATCCGGAGTTGCCCTGTTCCTCAATCCATCCAACAAGGTCATGGCAGCACAAATCCATACTACTGCCGTGCTCATCTCGCGAAGTGTCAGCGTCCTGTTGCTTTTTATTGGTGTAGGAGCCGTTCTCTCTGCTCCTTTGGCGCGAATCTATGGGAAACGACCAGGTGAGGGGTCCACACTGGCATTCAACCAACAGCAGTGCGGGAGCTAACATGGGTTGCTAGTGTTACTCTTGCTCAACTTGATCTCCATCATTGGTTATATTATCTTTGTGGCCAAGCCGAAAAGCCTGGCGGCCATCTTTGTCGGCAGGGCTTTCTATGGCTTTGGACTCTCAGGCCTGTCCTACATTGTGACTTCCAGTGTCGGCGATCTGTTCTTCGTCCACCAGCGAGGTTTCCATCTCGCCTTGTGGCACTGGGGTCTTTCTGGAGGCAACCAGATCGGCCAGGTGATTGCAAGTCAAATCGTCCAAGCCCAGAACTACGTCTGGGCAGTCCGATATGCGTGAGTGAAATCAAATCATGATGGGAATGTGGTGGCCAGCTTTTTGACCGAGTCCCCAGGGTGATCTTGCTTTCCGCGTATCTGGTCGGCACCTTCTTCCTCATCCCGGAAACATCATACATCAGAGATCGCAAGTTCGATACGGACGTGGTCGAGCGTCTTGCTGGAGAAGTCGGAACCGAACCGGCCTCCTCCAACGGCACTCCGGTGTCAGAAAAAGTCAATCATAGATCCGAAGTTGTGGAAAGTGGACCAGAGACGCCGCAAAAGGAGACGGCGAAGACATACGTGCAGAAGCTCAAGATCTACAACGGGAGGTTCAGCAACGAGGGCTACTTCTCATCCCTGGTTGCACCGTTTGTCACCCTTCTTCTGCCGGCGACGGCCTGGGCGGCATACTGCTATGGATCCTACGTCGCCCTCACGTCTGCCTTCTCTGTATCTCTCGCTCAGCTCTTCAGCGCACCGCCTTACAATTTCAAGGTTTCATCCATTGGCCTCACGGTCCTCTCGGCCTTTATCGGCACCATCTTTGGCAACCTAGTCCCGGGCCCAGCGGCAGATTGGCTGGTGAAGTACATGTCACGCAAGAACAACGGGGTCTATGAGCCTGAATTCCGAAACCTGTTGTGTATTCCGCCCTTGGTCTTGGGCTTGGCTGGCTACTGGGGCTTCGGGCTTTCAATCAAGGCGGGAAACCATTGGATCGTGCCCGTCTTCTTCTTTGGTCTGGCGACGTTCGCGGGCTCATCCCTGTCGCTCATCTCAAACGCCTACCTTCTCGACTGCCACAGGAAGTACAACCAGGATGCCTACGCGGTCGTCAACCTGGTCAAGGCTGTCATGTCGTTCGTCATCTCGTTTTTTGTCAACGACTGGATTACCCACAGTGGCGTGGTGCAGGTTTTTTTCATCATAGGGTTGATTCACGCCATCGGGGGAGTGACTGGCCTTGTGCTCTACTTCTATGGCAAGAGGGTAAGTTGTTGCAAAAAAAACCATACTGCGTGAATGCACAGAAAAGAGTGTTTGCTAACTTGTCATTACTTCGACAGATCCGACTCTGGGTCCATAACAATAGGTTTCTGCAAGCTCATCTTAGAGTGATTGACTGAGAAACTCGTCATGGGGGATATTCTTAACAAATATGAAAATAATATCTAAAGAAAGGCGCAGGATCTCTCCTTGAGTAGTAGTTATATCTTACTTTGCAAATGCCCCAAGGTTGCCTACTGCCATTCAGTCAACTGTCTCTGAAATATCAGATAACTTGTTACGGCGTGAACCTGCGTCTGGTAAATATGCACCAAGCTTTGACGTTGATGGGGATCTATATATGCTGAGAATATCCTTCAAGCAAAAAAACCTGTAAAGTAAGGGTCTCTGGGAATTGCATAACGTGGTCTTTCATACGACTGTCGGTTGCATCAACTTGTGGGGCAACCAACGCCACCGGAATGATGCCACCCGCACTACTCCGAGCGTGATTCATTACGTAGAATGCAGCTTTTGTAGCAAACCCATGTCTCTTTTTGTTACCTGCACGTTGCTCGACTGCCGAATGTGGATTGCTAGATCATGGCGCACCTGACATTCACCATCGTGGAACCATCTGAGCCTCAGTCAAAGGAGAAGCGGGCCAAGGCATGCGTCCGCTGCCATCACAGGAAGATTCGCTGCGATTCTGGTATGAAGATTGCAACCTGCGGCTCTGAATCCGAGTTTGAATCTGACTCAATCTTAGATCCACGACCCCTTGGGCAGAGCTGTGAAGTAAGCGAACAAGACCTTCGTCTTTCCGGAAAACATTTTCAAGGATGTGTGCTGACAATGCGGTTCTCTAGAACTGCACCAAAGCCAGACAACCTTGTCGGTATGTCTCCAAACGAAGCGAACATCACTCAAGGAGTCTAGCTCATAGATTTCAGGGACTACTCGGACAAACGGGTCCGTCGTCGTGGGCCTCAGCAGAATGGCAGAGAATCGCAAGACCATGTCTCACAGACTAGGTCGGCTTTCGAATCGAGTTTTGTCGCGTCTGGCAATCAACAGAGCTTCAACAATAGCCTCAACTCCACCCCCCACGAGGACCCCGAGATGTCAAGGAAGGATGAAGAGGTCTCGACGGGGCTACTACCGATAGAAGATCCTTTGAGCGACGGGTCCGATCGTCTTGAACCCAAGCGTCAACAGGCCGCTATAGCCTCGGATCGTTTCCAAGCGTTCGTGGCCGACAACCTGGGTTCATATACCCCTACGTTCGTCGGAAATTCAATCCAGCCGGCCACTCAGCAAGCCCAGACTTTCCCTCAAGGCAAGGTCCTGCCCGACGACTCCTCTTCCGGACTGCAAGGTGAGGTCTACATGGAATCTCGTTCCACTGTCGAGCTGGAGAAGCACTTCGCGAAGCTGTCATCAGATGACCTTGGGTATCTGAAGATGAAAGGTCGGCAACCGTTCCCAAGCATCCCCCCGGTGGCTGACAGAAAGCTTCGCAGGTGCATTTGACCTACCTCCTCGTCAGCTGCAAGAGAACTTGGTGGACAGTTACTTTACATGGGTCAATCCAACTCTCCCTGTCGTCGATCGAACATGGTTCCTGGGCGAGTTTCACAAACATCGTGTCCCTAGTCTTTTGGTTCTTTTCGCCATGTTTACAGCTGCCTGCAAAGTATGTTCCAACGTTGCGCTGATGGACAAATGGGGAACCAACCTTGAAAGCGGCAGGCATTTCTATTCAATCGCCAAGGTGAGTAAGTACTCAGATTCGGGAATTTTCAGGTGGCTCATCACACCTTACAGGCTTTGATCGATACAGGATACGAATCGAACAAGCTCTACCAGATCCAAGCTTGTCTTCTCTTGACGTATTGGTGGGACAAGAAGTGTGATGTCGGGCAGAACATGCGAGGCTACGCAGCCAACGCATTACTCATTGCACAGAGCATTGGCATGAATAGTTGGCCAGTACAGCGTCCAGTCGGGCCGTGTCCTCCTCGCGCTGACCCCCTCGTAGGGACCAATATCCAACATCTGACCCGATCCAACTGGGACTTTGGAAACGAGTCTGGTGGGGTGTCGCTGTGAGTTCTGGATTCAAGCCTCTCGAGCCATCATTCCTGAATTGACTTACTTCTTTCCCAGACGAGAGATATATTCGCGGCTGTTGCACATGGACTGCCGAGCATGCTCAAGCTATCGGAATGCAATGTCCCTCCGTTGACAATCGATGACTTCGCCGAAGAAGCCGGCATACCACCCGATCAGCAGACGTACCCATATTCTCTTGAGGAGATCAAGTTCTACATCCAAGAGGTCAGACTCTGCGAGATGCTCGGATCGGTTTTTACGAGGCAGTATTGTTTGTACAGACTACAAAGCCCAACAGGAACAAACCTGCCTGAACAAGACATTGTGGATGGCGAACACGACCAACGCCTGGAAGCTTGGTTCTTCAACGTTGCTCCAGAGCTCTACTATGATGTTAATGATATCCAGAAGCATCGCTTCCTGCCCGCAGTACTTCATATCATCTTCTTGTGAGTACCCAAAAGGGCCGTCGCCTATGGCCTCCAAGATCGCCCATAGCTGACTCGACTAGCACAATCCTTTGCACGCGCCACCGCGAGAGATCCGTGGCAAGGCCGACATCATCATGGACACTCGCAGAAAGACAGTACAGTCAAACTCGAGGGTTCGCCGCTGCGACTATGATCTCCAAGATCGTCCGAAACCTCAAAGCCCACGGACACATCATGAAGTGCACAGGATTTCTGTGTGTGCCCCGTGACCATATCCTAGATCCGCCCTCGGTGCATACCGGGTGTCCTTACTAACTCGTTGGTTCGCAGTACCCACGCGTTGTTCCAGTGCATGATCTACCATATGGTCGAAGGACAGTCGTCAGATGTCGCGGTTGTAGAAGACGCCCGAAAGAAATACACCTTTGGCCTCCATATTCTCCACGACTTTAGCCAGATGTGGTTGGGCGCCTCGCTGGTGCACCGACTGTTTGAAGCCATTCAATTCAGTGCAGACCTCTTCAGTCGTCCGCGCCCAAAAGCAGGAGATGGAGATGCTAGTGATAGTGAACTACTCGAGCCACTTCGGTACCCGACTGGCGTACGTATATCGAGCAAGCTGACCAATGATCTGGTCAAACAGTAAGTGGTCTATCTGGCTCTCTCTATCCTGGCGTCATCTGACTTGAGTCAACCAAGGTTGCTTTCGACAAGATTTGTTTTGGAGGCAGCACCGGCTCAAGGATACGGTCACCTCGACGCAGATGACCCCTTCGCAAACGACGCTGTGACGGAGTATGGGCTCTGGTCCGACCTCAATCCAGATCTGCTACAAGGGGAGATGCAGTTCCCCATGTCACTAAATGTGGATGAGTGGTAAGTTTCATCTTAGAACTTATGACATGCATTCTGACGACTGGCTAACTTGTTTGCGCTTCAAAGGTGTGATTTCTACAATCTAGGGGAGCTGTGACTGTTGTTCTGAAAGCACGCAATATCTGGAAAGGCTGGAATATGCGGCGTTCCCGAATGAGGAATGTCCGCAACGGCGCGGAGATTCCTTTCTCGTCAAAAGCCACAGATGACTATTTCCATCTTGGGATCCACCCCCGACAGTGATAAAGAGTAGACTTCCTGGTCGTGGTCGTCATCGTCGGGCCTTGCACCAGAAAGATTCTTGTCTCTACAATGTCGAAGCTTTTCTCTCCTATTGACATCGGCCAGTCCAGGCTTCAACATCGGGTGGCTTTGGCGCCTTTGACCAGATTGCGTGCTCTGGAACGGGGAGTTCCCAGCGGGCTGCAGAAAGAATATTACACCCAGAGAGCGTCGGTTCCTGGGACGCTGTTGATCAGTGAGTCGACATCGGTATCGCCGACAGCTGCCAGCCTGCCCCATCAGCCAGGGATACACTCGCCCGAGCAGATTCGCGGGTGGAAGGACATCACCGACGCCGTTCACACCAAAGGGTCTTATATCTATCTGCAGCTGTGGCATGCAGGGCGCGTTGCCAGACCTGGCAGCGTGACTCCTGATGTCGAGATCGTCTCTGCCAGTGGCGTGCCGGTGGAAGAAGGCTGGCAAGTCCCTCGGCCGTTGACCGAGGGAGAGATCCTGCAGTACATCCAACTTTATCGACAGGGCGCACTGAATAGCATCGAGGCTGGCTTCGACGGAGTCGAGATCCACGGCGCAAATGGCTATTTGATCGACCAATTCGCACAGGATGTCAGCAACACGCGTGACGATGCTTGGGGGGGCTCTGTCGAGAGGCGTGCTCGGTTTGGTCTGGAAGTCGCAAAGGCCGTGGTGGAAGCTGTTGGTGCTGAACGAGTGGGCTACCGGGTCAGTCCCTTCGGACATGCTTATGGGATGGGAATGAACAATCCGGAACCCCAGTTCACGTACATCGTGCACGAACTGAAGAAGCTCCGTCTCGCGTACCTCCATCTCATCGAGGCTCGAGTGTCCGGCCCCTTCGACCAGCTTTCGGACGAGTCGATCGACTTTCTTGTCGACGTCTGGGACAACACCAGTCCCATCTTGCTCGCTGGCGGCTACGACTCGGCACAGGCAGAGGAAGCAGTGAATGTGAAATATGCAGGTAAGGATGTCATCATTGCCTTCGGGCGACATTTCATCTCGAACCCGGACTTGCCGTTCAGGATCAGGAAGCGCCTTGAACTGAGGCCGTACCTTCGGGATCTATTCTATACTACGGGGAGCCCAAAGGGGTATACGGATTATCCGTTCAGTAGTCAATGGATGGCGCAACCCCCCTTTGACAGCAGTCGAATAAGTTATAACCACTCACTTGAAGGTGGAGATTGCCCTGACGTTGGCATATGAAAGGATTCCCAATGTGCCAAACTCCGTACCGATGCCGCTCTCCTTGATTCCACCGAACTGTACCTCCAGTGTGATAGACGGGAAGCTGTTGATCCAGATACTCCCGCTCTCTAGTTTATCCGCGACCTCCTGGAGTGGTCCACCACGACTCAGTGTATTGCACTAGCGATTGTTTGAACTGGGTGTCCAGCAGCTGCGCCCATTCTTGTTCGGCAGATTTTGTGGTTTCGGCCGACTTTGCACCTTGTTTCTCGACTGTCGTCGGGCCGTTATACAGTGTGGTGGGTGCTGGTCAAGGAAATCAGCAATGCTCGATACTGGACAATTAGTGCATCCTTGAGCGTACCTTGAGGGCCGAAGACGGTCAAAAAGTTAGGAAAGCCACTGATGAGGAGTCCTAGATAAGTGTGGATTCCCTCTGCCCACACATCCTTCAGGTTGACCCCATGCCGACTCTTGAGACCGAGATCATAATAGCTGTGCTTGCGGATCAGCAACCTCTCGAAACCTGTTGTCGTACATTGCACTCACGATCCAGTAAAACTCTCAAATCCGGTGGCAAGTACCAGCACATCGAAATCATGAGAGTTTCCGTCTTGCATGATGGTACCGCTGGAGAAGAAGCTCTGGAAAGGTGTACTTCTCAAGCTGACCACTTTGACATGGTCCTGGTCCAGCATCTTGTAGTAGTCTTGCTCTAGAGGACTGCGCTTGGTTCCAAAGTAGAACATGGATGTCGTCGGTGCCAGCATCTCTTGCTTGACCAGATCCGAGATCCTCGCACGCACTTTCTTCTTCCAGAAGTCATAGACAATCCTGTTCACCTCAGGGTCGACACGAGAATCCGAGTATGTAGTGAGAAAGGCGAATCCTCCACGATTCCACGTCTCCTCAAAGACAGCTTCTCGCTCTTCTGGTGTCGCGTCGGCCGCTTTCGGGGCTGGCTTGAGGGGGAATCCAGACCACGAGAGACGGCAGTCACAACAGAGAGTGGAGTACGAGGCCTTCTGCCGATCTTGCTCTTCTTTCGTTACGCCCCTCTGGCACATCGGAAGACAAGTACTGGGTCGGCGGATGAAGACGGTGAGTTCGGTGGCCTGTTTGGCCGCTTCCTGGGCAACCTGAACGGCCGTCGCACCAGCACCGACCATGGCGACTCTCTTCCCTTTCAGATCCGCATCCGCAGGCCAGGCTCGAGAATGATAGATGTCGCCCTTGAAATCACTCAAACCTGGAAAGTCCGGGGTATATTGCTTGTCCAGCAGACCGCTTGCCACAACGAGATACTTGCACTTTGCGACCAGTCCGACGTCTGTGTGTACCGTCCAGCGGCCCGTGGCTTCGTCCCAGGACGCTTCTACCACGCGAGTGTTGAAGTATGTGTCTTTTCGCAAGCCGCAGACCTTGTCAACGTACCCAAAGTACACGTGCAGTTCCGACTGATCTGGAAATCGCTGAGTGAAGTCTCAATTCTTCCAGAACTCGGGGATGTTAAGCTGGTAGAAAGGGACCTCGGAGTCGACTCGAGCGCCTGGGTACGTGTTCTAGTGCTATGTCCCGCTAAAGACAGAGCCAGCCTCAAAGACCTTCACCTTTAGATTCTGCTTTCGTAATTTGTAGAGAGTTGAGATCCCGCTGAGTCCTGCACCCACTACCAAGACATCGCACTCAATGATTTCCTGTCCTGAGCCCATCATTTGCTCTATATGAGATATTCCTAGTTGCTGGAAAGTCTTGGGGCTCGGTTGAACGACCGGTCTCACAAGCACCAGGTTGGAACAACATCAAGCCAGAGTAGTCTTCTGGTCGGAAGATCGAGATGGAAGAAGGCAGGCTACGCTCAGAGGGTGGTTGCCATGACTTTATATGGCTTTGTTGGCCCGGCACTCGGGAGATCGGGAAGGAATTCCTTTACCTGGGCACCAAGTCCGGTATTCGTAATGGTCCAATGTCTGAGTAACAGCTTTTGGCCTGATCATCATCCTCAGTTAGTCCGCTTGGACAACGATGGGTCGTTCGGTATCAAAGCTATCCTGAACGCGGGCGATCGTCCACCCCAGAGGTTGTTGATACGGGAACATCCAAGGCCGCGCTAATTGACCAGAAGGCTGTAGGCCGATTGGCTGATGGCCCTCAGAGGACGATGCCGTTATCGTGATGCTGATCCTGCACGGCCCGACAATATTCCCAGCGCTGTGAATCAGTCTCCTCCAGGCTCCAACAACCCTGACTGACAGTGGGCGAGATTCCAGGCTTGTTCTGCCCGCCGGCGAGTTTGTCAGCGTGTTTCGCCCCAACCGGTACGCCGTGGGACGTCTGTCGAATCCGGAACCGCAGTCCACCTATCTGATTCCTGCTCTCTTCACCGCAATCCTGAACTCTCTCCGTGGGCTCTGCAATCTGCTCGATTTTGTCGAGCCAGATCCATCCACCGCAGGAGGAACGGTAGCGCACATACAGTACTTTCCACATGTCCAAGCCGTGTGCGATCCTCCTCCTCATGTCACCTCTCGTCTTGCTCTTCGTTGATTTCAGAAACTGATGACTTCTGAACCATTCTATCCATCTCACAGGCTCTTTGGGCGTGCCATTGTTGCACTCTCCCAGCACTCTGTTGGGACCCATCAGTCTGAGTTCGAGCCGAGATACCGCATCAAAAATAGTTCGAGCTGCCGACTGGCAGTGATTTATGGTTACAGGGCTTTCTATGGTTTCCTCCCTTTGACGAGGCTGTTAAAGAGAAGTACTTGCACGTCCATGGCTGCCAATTCCAGGATAACACTAGCCATTTACCACCAAGGCGCCCAGTACACATATAAGGTGCTCGGATCGTCCTAAAAGGAATACGGAGGTCGTACAAACGAAATTATGTCTCTGGCAATGCCTTTGTGGACATCGATCATTTTGTCGAGATTTTCGTCTTCACGGAGTATTTCAATTCGAAAAGCCGCATACTGAACAATTAGAGCCCGCATCGAGTCGGGCTGCGGTCTCTTGGGATTATGTAGCTCTTCTATTGAAGGTGAAGCTAATGCTACGCCCGCAATGTTGTTGTCCTCATCTTTTGGACCTGAATTCTCCTTCCGACTCATGACTGTTGGTTCGTTCCAATCAATTGTGTGGTTGTAGACGATATTCAGGACAAGGATAATATCTTGGGACGTGAAATCGCTTCGAACAGCGTAACTGCCATCTTTGAGCAGTGTTTGCGTCTTGTTCCATCATCAGGAAATCCGCGAATCAGTATAGACGGATGTGGAGCTAGCAGGCTCTAGCTATCGTGAGATCCTTCGGAGGAGTGTAAGTAGACGTGTAAGTATACTCCACGAACAAGTCAAAGACTTCGCGCGTTGTATCTCTGAACGAAATTATTTCTCGATCGTCCTACCGATTCTTCATTTGGAAATCAGAGGGTCCGCAAAAATATGGCGACTTATTGCGTAAAACTTCGCCATGGAGATGGTACGATGTCTTTTTCGGTCCAACGAGGATGCGCACAGGAGGAGACAAGAACTGACTGGTAAGGTGTTAATTGCGTTTTGAGGTCATGTACATTAGAAGGAGGGCCGAATTAGGATCTCCTTACATTTTAAACGGATCCTATCGTCTAAAGTTAACTAAAGTTAGTGTTGTAAATGAAGAGGAAGATAGAAGACTAAAGGTTTAGGGATGACTCCGGGAGCGCTCCCTGAGTACTTAGGGAGCATAAGGTAAGCCGAGGGTGAGTAAAGCGGCGAGCGCGAATGATACTACATACTACCTCGAGAACGAAAAACTTATTCTCCGAATACGGTTTGATGCTAGAGGATGAGCGAAGGCCGCTTTACCCTGAACTTGAACCGAGTTTCAGGAAGTACTCCCTGAGCAGCACCCTGAGCTACAAAGAGGGCCCAAGCTGGCCCCTCAGTGACCGCCTAGGTCCACTTCAACTTCAAGACTCGAGTACCCGCCATATTTGAGCCGTGGCTGTGCGGTTCTGGGATTAAGGGTCCCACGATTTGGGCCCCAGGTTCCAGTTTTGGCACGCCCGTCGCTCGGAAGGGCCCAGTTCCGGTCTCATCTATTTATTTACTGTTGCCGGGAGCTGTTCTCAAGGACCTCTTTTACAGTTAAGTTCCTGCCTGTGCGGGGCGCCCTTCAATCGACCAGCCATGTAGTACTCCCTGCCCATTGTGCTGCGGAATACGAAGCTACCTGCCAGGTCATGTAAAATTTATTTATTCGTCATGCTTGCCTATACGCCCTAAGCTCCAGGGCATTTATCTCTTGGCACTATAGAATACAGTCCCCTATCTACCGCTTTTACTGGTCACAATACTTTGCAGGGTAGGTCCATATTGCTCTCGAAATGGATAAAATGTGATATAATAGAGGACCTAGTCTCTAAAGCTTGGGCCACTATCAAGAGCCCAGACTGCTTCCGTCCAACTTTGCCGCCCTTTTCCTTCTGATCTACTTTTCTGTTGGTGGACTGTCTTGAAACGGCAGTAGGCACAGCCGCAGTAGTGATCATGGAATGGTGAGCCGAGCGCATCGGCCAGGGGGGTGGGGGCACTGCACTCCGGCTCTATCTACGAAGGAGCTTATATCGTTATCGCAGCAAGCATGTTCTCGGGTCTAGATTGTTCTTTTCTCGCTCCTCGGAAAACTATGTTTACAGACTTCCTCGAGGTAACATATCGACAGAAGGATGGAAGTCACCATCTTGTCAAGGCAAGGCCTGTTATAGAAATCGATAAGTCCATCGATCCGCTGGACAGACGAGCATGGACGTTCCAAGAGCAGCGACGCGCCGTGCGGCTCCTTCGTTACTCTGCGACAGAGTTGCAATGGAATTGCCGCACTAAATCAGCATGCGAGTGTGAATCCGCCCACCTTACGGATTTAAGTTTCGACTTTTTTTATGGACGATATTGCATTGGAGACGTCGATAGCTCGTCAAAGCGGTTATTCCGCGAGTGGCAGACAATGCTCCCGTCTTACACAAGAAGAAGCCTTACAAAGGAATCGGATCTACTTCCAGCAATATCTGGTATTGCCGCACACCTCTACGAGAAAACTTCCTCTCGCTACTTGGCCGGGCTGTGGAAGGATAATATCCTAAGTGATCTTCTTTGGCAAGTGTCCCCCTCTCTACGTGACGGCATTCCGGACTATAATGGCGACATTTGGGGCTTCTCGCTACTCCGAACAATGTCGACATATCGGGCACCGACGTTTTCCTGGGCTTCGATAGGTTCAGAGGTCAAGAACATTCGCGACGACTTCAACGCCGACTCGCAGATTGACGCAGTCATTCTAGATGCACAATGTACACTAAAAGGTGCTAATCCTTTTGGTGAGGTGACTGGTGGTTATATCAGACTTGAATCTGCTATGCTGAAAGCTAATATTACCATTCGCTATGGGGATGATACGGTAGGCGAGCGAGGAATGCCAGAATACATGGGACGTTTTGAACTAAACCACCATGGAATGACTGCAGAAATGATCTCCGACCTCCCTTTGGTTGAATGCCTGGCTTGGACTAAAGCAGGAGTACGTGTGCCGACAATGAGACGGGCTTCAGTTGGCGATGATCTCAAATCGATCACCGGGTCTATTTTCTGCGTGGCTCTTTTCCGCAGTCTCGAGGGCACTCAGTCTGGGCTAGTATTGGGACACTCCCCTAGGGTCCCAGGAGCTTATGAACGACTTGGAGTTATGGCTTTTGACAGGGTATACTCATACTGTGATGGAAAGCGGGTTGAATTCGCCGTGGAGGCTTGGTTTGCGGATGCAGAACGGTATGCCGTCACAATTGTGTAAACAGTCAAACTAGCTCAGTGTAGGCCGTTGCTAGATCAGATAGGTTTGTTCGGTGGTTGAGAATTGACGGAATCGTTTATTTGCCAATCGCAACAGCAACGGAAAGCTGTAACCAGTTATCAAGAGAGCCATTAGCGCAATAGGCTAAGAAGGTAATGTGTGGGATAGGTCTAATTATCAAGGTCTCCTCTAGAGAGAGACTCTGCACTTGAGGACTTGAGTCTGGGCGTGCATCTCGTCTGCTTCCTGTGCATGAGTCACGCCCTGATGGTATGTATTAGCATAGTCTGGTTCTATTGGTGCATTATAGCCATCCACTGAGCATTGAGGTTCAGAAGAAAACGATGAGCGTTGACGATGATTCACTTGTTCAGTCCACTCATCGCTCGAACGAGGGTGTACGAAGGCAGTCATCGTTGCCTGCAAAAGAGAGAGCACCACAAGAGGAGACCATACTGAGAGTCCAGGCAGATTGGAATGGGAGCTAGACTGGGATCCTCTAGCATCCCAAATAGATCACATCGTTTAAAGTTGACCAAAGTTGGGTGTTTTGGAAATGAAGCAGAGGAAGTGCGAGACTCGGGGAACCCTCCCTGAGCACTTCCGGAGCAGGGGGTGAGCCGAGGGTAAGTAAAGCGGCGAGCGGCTCAGTTCAGTAGGCACAAGTACCTAACGAGCTAAGTACGCCATACCTAATAATATTACTGAGTGTACTCAGGTAGGGCCCAGAGAGGCGAGTGCCCGCCAAGACTGGCACATGCATTGACTGGAGGCCGAGGGGCCACCCGTCGAGCGTCAAGGAAGCTCCCGGCTGCGGGCTGCACAGTTTCAAGTTTCAATTCCTCGTCCACCTGCCATCACAACAACTTGAAGGACCTCGATCCCCGCGACCAGAGTTCCTCATCCCTCGTCCCTCGTCCCTCATCCCTCACTCCTCATTCCTCATCATCCTCGGTGTGAATCATGGCTCAAGTCTGTCTCCTGGACTCTGATCGCCTATCAGCCCTTCTCCACGATGCATTGGCCTGCAGCGACCATGTCTCTTCGTTGATGGTGTCGGCGATGAATGGGTCGATCCTAGCCTATGCCTACCGAGACGAAACGCCTTCGATCAAGGCGATGCGCACCCAGTCGACGACGATGACGGCGGCCTACACGGTGGCATCCGAGGATGTCCTGGTCTTTGAAGCACAAAACATGGGAGCCCTCTCCGTCATCACTCCCGTCGCCGACCACGTTTTGTTGGCGGTGACCGGACCAGAGCCTCCACCGACGGCGGTGCCGAACCACCTACCGGGCGAAAACGGGGAAGCACAAGAGATGGGACACGCCGTGAACGGAGGGAGTGAGAGTTTCGAGGAGGACGAAGGCGACCACGAACACCACCGAATACGTACCGAACTGGAGCTTGTCAGTCAGGAGCTTGCCCACGTGTTGAAGAGCGAACTGGCGGCGATGAAATGGCCCGACGATATATGACGGAACTCTCTCAGCTCGACTTCTGCCGCAGTCACGTCTCCCGACACGTTTGCAGTCTGCTCCATGTGCCGAATGACGGGTGACATTCTATCTTACAGCTGGAATCGGGAAGCACCGACAGCATGCTGCGCGCTTGGATGCGTGTGTCCTGCAGCAGTGTGTGCATCCACTGTCTGTCTCTGCTCGGACTCTCTTTCCAGGCAATGGACGACGATTACGACGATCCGGGTGAAAAGCAGGCCGATGGTCTAATACCAAGTACAGACTAAGGGCAGCTTTGGCGCCTTTCATCCCCGCAGTGGGCGTCGCATGGCAGCTCGATCCACACTAAGCCCCCCAGCAGCCCCCCCGGAGAGCGGCAAGCTTCCTGCGGCCGAGGGCCTATCGTGCCTGTCACCGTGTCACACAATCTGGTCGCGGCACTGCCCCCGTCTTCCCACTCCCGTCCCAACCGACACCACCTCCAAGCCTCCAACTCGGAACTCAATCCTCAGCTTCTCTCTATCTCATCGCACACAATTCCCCTGCATTTCGAATCCAAGCCTTGTCGCACACCATCCAAGGTACTTGGCTCCCCCTCCAAGGGTTGGCAAATTGGAAGCGACCGCCATGTTGTAAGTCTAGGTGCCCCAGGCTCCTCGGGCTCCTGCTGATTCCCTCTGCAGCGCCATCCCACCTCCACCTCGGTATCCCACCAATGCCAACTTGATCGCAACGACCCTCGAGACCGCAAATACCCTACACCACCGCGAAGGACCCGAGTACACCTTTCAGGCTGGCGAAGGTAGGAATCTGAGAGCTTTAGATGCCTCGATACTGACACCCAAGCAGGCACCTACATTCTTCGAGACGACCTACAGCTAGCAACGCCTCCTCCTCACCCTTCTGAAGCACCGGTAGTCAATCCCAATCCTTTGGCCACGAGCGTTGCTCCACCTACCAGCGGAGTGAAACTATCCCTCGTATCTCTGAACCCCAAACAAATCAACCCCGACCTGTACAAAACCACCACCGCCACCAGCAGTCTTTTACGGTGGAAGTCCTTGGGGCTGAACAATAACAAAGAGGCCAAGGAAGCGAAAGAACTGAAGGAGGCCAAGGAGCTAAAAGAGATCAAAGAGCTGGAGAAGGAAACACGAACATCAATCGAGACCACGAGCGACATCAGCAATCCTGCGGCGTCGGCCAATGGCAGCAACAAGTCGACAACGGTCAGAGCATTCGGTGAAGGGAATGCCGCCCTCTCGCCAGTGATGAGCAGAGGAGATGGCCTTAAGAGAAGAAAACCCAAGAACAACATAATTAAAAGCAACTCGTCATTTGTCTCGCGGGTGATTCCTCATGAGGTCCTGGCCAAGAAGCTGATGGAACGGGACCAGGGCGGGACATTTGCGTTTGTGAACATCAATCGAGCCTTTCAATGGCTAGACCTGTCTTCAAGCTCCAAGCAAGATCCGATGACCAAAATCCTCTTCACCAAGGCCCACATGCTGTGCCACGATGTCAACTCGCTCACCAAGCACTCGACCCACATGGACATCGTCATGGGTTCGTCGGCGAGTGATATCATTTGGTATGAGCCCATATCCCAAAAGTACGCCCGAATCAATAAGAATGGGATCATCAACAACTCGGCGGTAGCAAAGATCAAGTGGATCCCGGGATCCGAAAACCACTTCCTCGCCGCACATATGGATGGGACATTGGTGGTCTACGACAAAGAAAAGGAGGATGCACCGTTTGTCTCGGAGGAGCTCGTCGACGAAGCTATCAGCATCGAAGATGAAGACCAGTCTACGCTCGTCATCACCAAGAGTGTCAATTCGGCCAACCAAAAAGCGAATCCCGTGGCATGCTGGAAAATCTCGAACCAAGGCATCACCGATTTTGCCTTTTCCCCAGATAGCAAGCATCTCGCGGTGGTCGGCGATGATGGATATCTTCGCATCATTGACTACTTACAAGAAAGGCGAGTGATGGCTGGAGTCGCTAATGCCGAAGACCAGGACTGACGGCGTGACAGGCTGACGGACATATACTCGTCCTACTATGGCGGATTCACATGCGTGTGTTGGTCACCGGATGGCAAATACGTCCTGACCGGAGGACAAGACGACCTTGTCACGATATGGTCTCTCGGCGAGCGTCAGATCATTGCGCGGTGCCACGGGCACGAGTCGTGGGTGACGGCTGTCGCATTTGATCCATGGCGCTGTGACGAGCGAACCTATCGCTTTGGCAGCGTCGGAGATGATTGCAAGCTCTTACTCTGGGATTTCAGCGTTGGCATGCTCCATCGACCCAAGGGGGTAGGTCTGCGACGCGTCGGCCCCACGAACTGCAAGCTGACCCACGGTGATCTAGGCCACGGCGAGGACGAGAGGCAGTGTATCGGCGCAATCAGTGTCGCTCCTCAGACAACGGACGGAGAGTGCGAGCGTCATCAACCGCATCCGGTCCGACTCGAACCGGACGCAAAGCATCCACCAAGACGTTGTCGATGAATCGCAGTTCCTCAACCACCACGTTGACTCGAGAGCGCGGACGGCGCAACTTCCTCCTGTTATGGTAAGCTAGCCGTAGCCGTGGCCGAAATCCGCACATGCTGACACGCGCCGACAGTCGAAGAAAATCGACGACCATCCACTGAGCGGATTGGCATTTGAGCAGGATTGTATCATCACGACGTGTCTCGAGGGTACGTGTCCACCCGCATGTGAAAACCGATGGATAAGAGCTGACCGGTCTCCCCAACAGGACACATGCGCACATGGGATCGGCCCCGAGATGGCGTCAACAGCAGTCAGACTGACTTGTCGGACAAATCGCGAGCCTAGGAACGCATGTGATTGAGTAGTGCGAAGCCTTGCTGCAGTTAGGCGCAAGGGAGGGCCGAGGGGCCTCGGCGGATGCGCCTTGCGACTGCTGGTCTCGGCTGTCCCCTTGGACGGCTGGATACCGATAGGCCCCGTTTTAGGGCTGCCGGTGGACATTGGTGGACATTTTGCGTTCGTTATCTGTGATATCACTGACCTCGCCGTGAGAAACATGGATTTGGAGGACAGGCCCACGGGAGACAATGACCGTGCCTGATTCACGGAGCCAGTGCCCGCGAGGAGGGTGATAACGGATGTACGGAACCCAACGTACCCACAGACTCATACCAGGCAAGCAAGGCAAGCAAGGCAAGCAAGGCAAGCAAGGCAAGCAAGGCAAGCAAGGCAAGCAAGGCAAGCAAGGCAAGCAAGGCAAGCAAGGCA